>JAPKLW010000263.1:186349-302401 GCA_026898455.1 Plectranthus barbatus | reverse complement strand
AAACAAGTAGCTACTGGGGAGAGGAAACTTAGCCAAATTTCCCAACAGTAGCAAATAAGTAGGAAAGTATTGATTCTCTGGTGGAATGAATCATTATTAATTAATTAATTATATTCTGGGTTGAATATGGAAATTAATTAATTGATAGGCCTTATTTGCTATTTGCATTCTGGTCCCTGGTCTGGCCCATGAAACTCAAGCCCAATAGAAGTCCAGTATTTTCCTATAAATAGGCCTCAGTTCCTCAGATCTCAACACACCACAAGATCATAAGTTGCACACAGCAAACCAGTATTTGGGAGCTGTGGTGATCGACCAAGATCTGAGAACAAGGAGGAAATTCTGCTTCTCAACTTGGCAAGGGATCTGATAGAGAATCTTCACCAGATTTTCAGATCGAGTTGGGATACAGATCAGAAGATCAAATCAGGAGGATTTTTCTTCTTCTCTCTCTCTTTGTTTTCAAAAATGATTATTTTATTTTCTCAAGATTTATTTCCTCAATCTGTTAGGAATTAAATCTTTGTGCGTGGGAAAGATCAAAGGGAATCTCCGCGCACTCGTTCTTCAGAGTTCATCAATCCAGGTATTCCGCATAAACCTTCTTATGCATAATAATATAGGAGCATGCTAGGATCATTCATAGGCATAGCAATTTAATTTTGATATTTCAATTAACGATCCTTGGCAAACGGACTTCTTGATTCAGTTCACGAATCCCTTCAAATACTTCTACACCTGTCTTTAATAAGGTCTCTAAGGTGTGAATATTCATCAAAATAATTTTATGCCCCTGTGACATGACTCTCTCTGACAGATGTCACATCAATATCAAATCTTGGAGACGTTCATACAACAAAATGAACATTACTCCAACAGTCAAAATAGATAACCTAGTTGCTCATCTGATCAAGGTGTCCTTAAATCTTTGATCTCCATCCACTACAATCATGTAACTATAGAACATAAATCCTTTTATGGGTCAAAGTACAAGCTCCCATAACTAGGCAAAATGAACGAATTCGGGACCCACGCTATAGAGGGATAAAAAAAAGCCCCTCCAAATCATTCGGCAAAAGCAACCACCCCATCAGCTAAAGGTTGGAAGTGTCAGTTGCCCGTCCGAAGGGGAATCCCATCCATTAGAATGGACGTATGAGTGGCCAAGCATAAAATACCAGGTGCAATCGGCCTTCCCAATGAAGGGCGAAGGAAGAGGTGGCTCCTTGACCACGGTCCCTCATGGAAGGAAAACAGTGAAGAATCAGAGTTTACAACAGGTAATGTGAATTTTATTTTATTATTTCTTTTGCCTTAGATCGTTCTTAGGATATTAAAATAAATTATCTGACTAATTAATCTGGCAAAGCTATTCATACTCATATTATTTAATTGCGAATGATGGATTAAGAAATAACTTAACTTTAGAGGTTGAAAACTTGAGACAGTGTGAGGTTTAGCGTTCCAACAGATTTGATCTTCTAATCTTTTCCCTTGCTCCTCTGAAATCTAATGAGGATGCACTACCTGAAGGGTTTTCCCGTGAACCGAATCGCCAAAACCAATTGAACCGGATCGATTTATGGATATTGTGCACAATTAAATTTACAATACAACCTAGCACGCTCCTATGAATTTAATATTCAAAATTATGGGTTGAGGAATTACCGTTATTCCGTCGAGTCTGGTTCGATCTTTTGCGTTTGAATTTCCAATTTTAATTAAACCACGCAATACAATTTTATCTGCGGAAACAGAAATTAGAAATCTAATTTCTAGATAAAAATCGAAAAAGAAGAAAGAGAAGAAAAGGAATTCTGTTCTCCAGATCAGGTCTTCAGATCTGCATCCCAATGCTGTTCAGATCCACTACTGGTGAGGACTCCGTAGATCTGTGGTTGTGCAAGGCCAGAATCAAAATTCTCCTCCTCTGCACTCAAGCCGTCGCCCCTCTCTCTCTCTCTGCCCTAGGTTTTTGACTGATTTGAATAATCACAAAAGTTGGCTAGGGTTTCCAGATAGAGTGGTCTATTTATAGACCCAGGGTTTTATCCCTAATGGGCTACTGGGCTCAATTCAACATATTTATTTGGGCCAGACATGGGACCTAATGCAAATAATAAAGTGGGCCTATAAATTAATTAATTCTCATGTCCACAACCCAGGACACAATTAATTAATTAATATTAATTCTTTTTCACCACAAAATTAATACTGACCTACCCCTTTATTAACACGTTGTGAGAACGGGTTGCATTAATTGAGAATCCCCATATTTAAGGTTACCGGACATTCATTAATTAATCGGAGCCTCTGACAAGCTCTAACTACGATTAATTAATATCTTATAATTCCTGAGTAGTACCACTCAATCCTTATCACCCGTGCCTGAACTTAATCAGCCTGCAGGACTTTGGCACGATGAATGTCATTGAGCTCCTCAGGGAATGTCCCCATCCTATTACTCAGATATGGTTACCTAAACTCAGTCTCAGGTGGTACTACACGAACTGCTGTTACCCAAGATGCGGATATACGAGCACGTTACTCAGGCTTTCCACCATGGCAAGTCAAAACAACAGTCAACTCGTGCAAACCCTTGAACCTTCGTTAGGGTTAGGACTCAATCAATATAACGAGATCTTGTATTCGCTGAAGTCAGACAGACGAATATATCTCACTGCGGTCCATCAATACGCCACCCCTGTGTACCAGCATGTCAAGTAACCAAGACAGACTACTTATTCCGACAATGTCGCAGCCATCCGGACAGACGTATCCTCATACGCTTTCCCGGCTATGATCAGGTTTATGTCTCACTAGGTCAAGTGATCATACTGTCTTCTGCGATCTACAACACGCCGTATGATCGTCCCTATCGGTGAGAGAAGAGGATACCATTGTTCATGCATGTAAGATTGTTTAACAGATAGGAGAAATAAACCGTTGTATACTATTATAATAAATGCTTTCGGTATACAAAACCCATCACTACCAAGTTACACCGAAGCTGAAGAAATCAAATTTCTTCTTGGTGGAGACGTCACCACTTTTTTGTCTCTCTCTCTTAATTGTGTTATGTATTGTGTATATAGATCTGATAAAGAAACACATTTTATAGTATAAGGGTTGTCAACCCTAATACTAATGGACTCAGAGTAATTTATGGACAGACTAGGGATCAAATGCAAATAATGGAATGGGCCCTCCTTACTAATTAATTTTCCCTTGTTCAACCTAAAACATAATTAATTAATAAAACATTGAATTGGATGATCCACATAATTAAGGTTTCAGAAATTTATTAATTAATTGTGTATATAACAATTAATTATAATTAATTAATCTCTTTTGTCCTGAGTAACACTCATCCCTTTTCACTTATGCTTAAGAAGGAGGAAGAAGGGGAATCTCCCCCAAGTCCTTGGAAGAAAAGAAGAAATGAGAAAAGAGTTTGGATTCCTAAGGAAGACGATCACAATGATCCCAGAGATACCCTCTGCTCCGCTCAAGATCGCTAAAGACAGCTACAACTATTCACCTTTCATGAAAGTGGTTTCATGAAAGTGGTCTCACAAATTCAACTACCAAGGAAGCTTGCGGTCTCACAAAATGTCACCATATGACAGAACCATCAACTTGAAAGACTTCATGAATTTTTATAAGTTAAAAATGAGAGCAACGTCACTCAACAGTAAAGAAAAGGAGGCCTGCCTCTATAACTTATTCATCAGTTGTCTGACGGGGCCAGTTTTGCAATGGTTCTCCCACTTGCCAAAGTACCTTATCTCTTTATTTCCCGATTTGCACCAAAGTTTTGTTTAGCACTTCTCCAGCAGCTGGCTAATTTGCAAAACAAGTGAACTCTACGGAATCGTTCAAGGGTAAAATGAGACTCTTTGGAACTACATGGCGAGGTATAACAAAGTGAGAGAGTCCATCCTAGGTTGTCTATAGGACACATCAGTTGCCGCATTTAACCAAGGTTTGTACGCGAAATCTAACCTATTTGTAGAGTTTAATGAGTATCAATGCAGCACCATGGTGGAAGTGCAAGAAAATGCATATATGAAGCTGCAAGGAGAAAAAGCCTTTATTAAGAAAAGATGACACTCCAAAAAAAGTCAACACCTGATGGGAGCGAATGGAATCGAGAGACTCGGTGTGGAGCCACTCTTATCAAGGAATGGAGAATAGAAATATGTGGAGGTTGAGGGACCATCAATCAATGGATAGATATGATAATCTATTATTCTGCTGAAGGTCCACCCGGTGATGGCAGTCAAGAAAATGAACAAGCTTTGAAGAATAGTGCATTGGCTAGGAAGGATGAAGGTGGTTCGACACTCTGCAACAAATCATTGTTTTGCGCATCTAATAATGGGCATCTAACTGAGAACTGCAGGATGTTAAGAGAGGAAGTCCTTCAACTGTATGGGGAAGGACACCTAACTTATCTGTTGTTAGATAATAAGAGAACTGTTAGAAGAAGGAACATGCAGTAGGAATGAGAGAGGTAGAACGAAGCCAAACCTATCACGAGAGCAAACCAACAACTGATGTACATCAATTGTACAATCCACATAATCACTGGAGGGTCGAAGTTGAATGTGATGACTCGCTAATCTGTCAAGCGACATTGTTGGGGTATATCATTATCGGTTTGCTAAGTGTAAGAAGACAACATGTTGAAGAACATAATATTTGCAAAGGAAGATAACATGATGCTTTCGTAGTTACGTTCCCCATTGACAATTTCCTAGTGAAGAGGGTGCTGATTGACAACACCAGCTCAACCAACATTTTTGTTTCAAACTGCTTTTCAAGAAATGTGAATAGCCAAGGGGAGCTTCACAATCCACCAACAATGCTTGTAGGGTTCCGCTGAGAAAGTTTGAACTTGATGGGAGAAATAATAGCAACAGTCTACGTAGAGGGAGGAACCTACAAACAAAATTCCAAAAGCTGAAAGCCCCATCGTCTTATAACGTCATCTTGGGGAGACCGTGGATTTATGAGCTATGTGGAGTCTTCTCAACACCACGAGAGATCAAGTGTGTGTGGCGAGACAAGTGAGCCACAAGGAGCTATTATGCGATGAACATATTCATCGCTCGATCAAAGGAGCCAAAAGGGATTAACCAAGTTGAAGAACTTGAGGAGGTTTGCATCAACTCGCAAAACCCAAAGAAGAAAACCTACAATGGCACGAATCTGACTGTGGAGCACAAGAAGGAGTTGATGGGTTTCCTCTCTGAACACAAATTCGTGTTCGCTTGGTCTCATTCAGACATGATAGGAATTGATCCATCCATTGCTTCACATCGGCTAAATGTGGATCTGGAGGCCAAACCAATAATGTTAAAAGAAGAAGATTCACTTTAGAAAGGAACCAATTATTAATAAGGAGATAGGAAAATTGTTATATGATAGTTCAATTCATGAAGTTCAGTACCCTCACTGGATGATGAATGTAGTTGTCTTTAAGAAAAGAATTGAAAGAATTGCATTTGTGTTGATTATGCTGATCTTAACAAAGCATGCCAAAAAGACCCATTCCCCCTTCCGCACATTAATTGACTCATCGATGCAACTTTCGACCATGCAATGATGTTATTCATGGACACATTTTTGGGATACAATTGAATTATCATGCATCCATAGGACAAAGAAAAAACTGCCTTCATAATGAACCAAGGAATCTATTTTTACAAAGTAATGCCCTTCAAATTGATGAATGCTGCTTAAACATACCAAGGTCTAGTAAAAAACATATTAGGATTGTAATTCTCCTGTTTGAGTAGTTTTGATGTGTCAAGCCAACTAGTCACCAGTTAATATTGTATAGAACTGATTGTCTCTAGGTTTTATTATAACTCAAACTTGTAAGTCCTCTATAGGTTTGTCGAGTTGTAATAGGAGCTTACTAACTCACCAGTTTGGAGTCTCGGAACCAGCCAAGAACTAACTCGCATGAAGATACTGGAAGTAGCAAATTACTAGCAGCGGAACTTAGATACTAGCTTCTTTGAGCCAAAGTGAAGAAACTTGTGACACCAAACACACAAAGAGACAAGAAGAATAAGATTACCATGAGCTTTTAAGGAGTGGAAGGAGTCTCCGAGTCGGCATTATTCAGAGAAAAAATGTCAAGTTTCTTAGTAATTAATTCGTTTGAATTCCTAAGATTGAGGGAAAGAGTCATTCTAATACAAAGAAGAAAAGTCTACTTAACACAGTACTCTGTACAGTATGGCAGCACATAAATGCAAGAAGTGTCAGAGCATCCCATTGGTAAGTTTGATTTTGTCTCAAATGGCTACAATCCTAATCTCTGGAGGTCGCACCTATAAATAGAGCATCTCATCATACCCTTTTAGCTAGTGGTTGAGCAATGTGTTCGTAAATCAAGCTGAGCAAGCAAGCACCTGGACTAGGCAAGTGCGATCTAGCAAGATATAAATAGTGATCACAGCCGAGATAGTGCTATAATAGAATGTTGGTTTAAGCTGTAACACAGTCAATATATAGTGGCTTATCTTGGTCACTAGATGTGCTGGTACATTTGGTACGTATTGATAGGACCTAACTGAGATTGATTTTTTTATCTGTCATTAAAATAATCTTGATCTCGATGGCTTGATGAATTTTGAAGCTTAATGAAGGTTCAAGAGGTATACACAAGTTTCTGTATTACTTTGAGATACTATGGTAGAGAGTCTTACATGTACTTGTATATTTGTATCTTGGGTGGTAGCAGCTTATGTATGACTTCTAGTTCTTTAGTTAGGTAAACATGTCCAGTATAGGATGGCGACATTCCCTAATAACTAAAAAAGGTTCGCTATGCGGAAGTCCTGCAGGCTTATTTAAGTTCAAGCATAAGTGAAAAGGTATTAAGTGGTACTACTTAGAAATAAAATATATTAATTAATTTGTAGGCTTTATGAGTCTAAATTAATTAATGAATATTTGTAACCTTAAATATGGGGATATACCAAGCTCGTGCAACCCGTTCTCATAATGTGGTAGCAAAGAGGTAGGACAATATTGATTCTCTGGTGGCATGAATCAATATTAATTAATTACTTATATTCTGGGTTGAATATGAGAATTAATTAATTGATTGCATACTGGTCTCTGGTCTGGCCACTGCAAAGCTCAAGCCTAATAGGGATCAGAATATCCTGTAAATACCCCCCAGTTCTCATATCTCAATGCACCACAAGATCATAAGTTGATAAGCAGGAAACCAAAGATTTGGGAGTTGTGAATGTCGGCTAGATCTGAGACAAGAGAAGGAAATTCTAATTCTCGATAGACACGGAATTTAGTGGGAATCTTCACCAGATATCCGGATCGGAGCAAGGGATACAAATAAGAAGATCAGATCTGGAGGATCTTCTTTCTCTCTCTTCCTCTTGAATTTTTTATTTTATTTAGATAAAATCAAGAGATTTAATTCTGATCTTTTTTCACGATTGAGTCTTATTGTGCAAGAAGGATAAAAGATCAAATTCGTGCGCAACAGTTCAGAGATTAAATTCATCCAGGTATTCCGTAATCTTTCTTATGCATTCAATAGGAGCATGCTAGGTTTGATCATAGGCATATCAATTAATTTATGATATCCAATAATTGGTCATTGGCAATCGGATTATGCAATTCAATTTTCTAGTAAAAGATCCCTTCAAAATATGCATTCACAGAAAGTTTAAGAAAACTCCTCGGCTACTTAGTTAGGCGACAGGGCATTGAGGTTGATCTGAACCATATCAAAGCCATTCAGAACATCATTCCCCCAACTACAATGAAAGTACATCCTTCTTCATTGTATTAAAGAAGTCAGGAAAGTTTGAATGAACGAAAGAATATGATAAATAATTGAGCAATTTGAAGGCGTATATGTCATCCCCTCCGATGATGTTGAAGCCAATTGAGTGGGAACCATTATTCCTATACTTGGTCATATCGGATCATACCATGATCAAAGTACTTGTACAAGCAGAACAGAGGAAACAACATCCAGTATACTATATGAGTAGGAAACTTCTTGATGCAGAAACAAGATACTCGGCTTAAAAGATTTGTTCTCACTCTAGTCACTTCCTCAGTGAAGTTGCAACCATATTCTGAATCAGATCCGATCACAGTCACTATGGCTTTCCCCATTGGGAAATATTGTAGAAACCAAGCCTATTAGGGAGAATGATGAAATGTGCCATTAAGTTGGGAGGATACGGTTTGGCTAATGAAAGCCGAACGACAATCAAGTCTAAGGTGTTAGCAAAATTTTGTGGAGAATTTCTCCGTCAACCTGCAAATTAGTGCAGAGAAGGAGTTGTGCATTTTGGTAGAGATAAAGAGGATTGGATCATGTTGTTTGATGGGTCAAGCAACAGACGTCGAAGCGGACTTGGGATTTCACTCAGAACAGCCAAAGGACTCTAATCAAGCAAGCAATACAATTTGAAGTTCAAAGCAACGAACAAAATTGCAAAATATGAGGCCTTGATCGCTGGATTTCAGTTGGAAAGAGATGTGTGTGAAATGTGCATGAGTTGTCTGCTTGATTGTCTCAATTTTAGTTTGTTTTACATACATTTCACCCACATATCATGTCTTCAAAAATGATTTTACTTCACTTGGTTGTTTTGAGAGTCAAATGTGGATAGGTGAATGAAAACAGGAAATAATCATACTCTGGAGCAAAATTGGTATTGGAGATAGAAGATAATTTTGACTAGAATACGTCTTATATATGAAGGATTTCAACGAAACCATGTATTGCCTGAAGATGGAATTTTAGAGTTTAATTTCGAGGAAAATAAAGGGATTTTGGACGAAATTTGGTTGGTCGGGAACTATCTTATTTTAGAGTTGAATTTTGACCAATACTCATTCCCTGTAGAGAGGATTTTGATCGAAATCTTGTGTTTTTTGGCAAAAGTCACAGAGTCAAATTTTGGACAAAATCTGTGAAGGCAAATGGAAATTCCAATAAAAATGCGAAGCAAATTAAGTGCGATTTTAGAGTTTTAAATGCTGAAGAATAAAAACAAGATATAGAAGATTGATAATTGCCACTTGAGTAAAAAGAGAAAGAACATACGAATTTGGAGGAGATTTCATTGAATTTTGAAGATCAAAAGTCAGATATTGAAGATCTAATAAAGACTAAAGATCTATCTTCCTCAACCCTAGTTCTTCTTTATTTTGTTATCTTTACATTGACTACAGTGTTATTGTTGAGCCAAATAGGTATGGATAGCTAACTCTTTTGTGAGATTTAGATAGATTTGGTTATAATTGATTAATTGGATGAGATATTGTTGATTTATATCTACTTTCTATGCAACTAATTGGCTAAGTGTTGAAATCCAATTGAATATATGATTAGTCTCTATGTATTTGATTAAATGGAAATTATTAGTAGCCTTGAATCATGATAAATTGATGTGATTTTAACTTTGCATATGTGTTAGATTCGGACCTAGGAGCGAAGGATTTGCATATAAGTTAAGGACTCGAGAACTTTTTGGAGTTACTTTAGATCTAGATCTTAGTTGATCGAAGTCATAGGTGATTTACGGTATATTATCACCAGTACTAAGGGATTTTGAAGTTGGCATTGATGCCAACTCTGAATTCGCATTGATCTTGCTACGGTAAAAACTTGTTGAATGGTCCATGGAGCTTAAACTACCTCAGCTTCCCTATTCTAATTATCCACTTGAAGTTGCACAGCATGCACAGCCTGCATCTCTCTTATTTTCTCTAAGTTGGTGTACCACATTCTACTAAAACCGCAGCCTCCACTAGTGTAAGTTGTACATTATGTTTGTTTAGATTCGCCAGATGATTGATCCTTTCTTTCTTTATATTTTTTTTTGTACAGGTAGACTCAGTTTCGGGGGTAGAGTTTTTTAGTTGCTCTCCCTTAGCCCTTGTTTCCATGCACTACTTAAAAAATAAAAAATAAAAAATTAAACACGTCTGTTGACCGACACACTGTATGTTGATCAATGCGACAAAAAACTCTCGTCAACCGATGCATACTGTATCGCTCGAAATAGAACGAAGATTAAAAATGAGAAAACAAAAGTCAAAGCAATAATCCTAAAACAGAAATAGTAACATATTTAAATTTATCATTCCCCAGCAACGAAACTAAAATCTAATCACTAAAAATATTAAGTCGTGATTTAGCAAAGCTAATAATATAGTGGCTAAAGTGTATTGATCCTTTAGGGAATGATATTGTGAAGTAACTTTATGTACTGTAACATAGCTCTTCGGATTAATTGTTTGAGCGAACAAAAAGGGAGTTTTGATTTTAAATCTAGGCAAGGAAATAAAATAGTATTATAAAAAATTAATAAATACACAGATTCTATGATTGAACTTCTATCATGGATAACATGCAATAACTAAATCAATTATTTACTACTTTTAATCTTGCAAATGGTGAGATATTAAATCAGTGTAATAACTTCCTTGGTTAAGCATGTATGAATTAGATTATTAATAAGTGATTATATCATCCGGTCTCAACCACGTAAACTAATCAATCTCATATAGACATCAGATTATAATTTCCTACAATCAATTACTTTTTGGTCAGATAATGAAAATGGTGTATTATGAAATTTCTATTCTTACTATTAATTATCTCCTCTCGGTCTCAAATTAATAACTTGCAATCTAAATTATTATCTCTCATCGACCTCAAATTATTTATATTGAGAATTAAATTAGGAATCATAAACCATAAACAAGATTGTAAATAAATTATTTCATTCTAAAGCATGCATCCAAAATATTTGTTCACCATATAATTTATAAATCTGGACCTAGATAGGGTTATTTATAGTGGTGGTGGGATCTAAAAATATGGTAGAAAAATACAAAGAAAATTATTAGAGTCTATCTTGATCCAAATATCCAGAAGTGCATATCTTTATCTCCAACTCTATCTCTTCCAATATGTCACATGTGTCCTTCCAGAAACAGCTTCCAAAACCCTTTGCGTCGATCATTGTGCTCTGCGTCGATTGAAATGTTTGTTTTGGATGATAGAATTAAGCATCAAATGATATATGCAAGTCGAAACAGAGTGCTTTCCCATCCGATATTGGTCTTCTCTTGCTCTTTTCACTTGTATTAACTCACAAACCTATTAATTAATGCACCACAAGCATAATAACTCTCTAAACTAACTCATGAAAATAAATAAAGAAAATTAAAATAAAACCTAGAGCAAAAAATAACAAAAAGATAAGAATAAGCAAGTAGTTTATGAGCATATTATCAGCTAGCTGCCGTTTTAGCTCCCCAATTTCCCTTCGTGACTCGGGAGATGGTTCCTGTTTTCTCTCCCCCCCCCCCCTCTTTTTGTTGGCCCTTTTAACACAAAAATCATAACAATCGATGGAAAACACGAAGAAAGAAGAAGAAAATATGGAGCGATTTTGTGAGTTTTATTTCTTGTAATTAACTACTACAAAACTCTATGAAAACTAAATTTTCTACTCTCTAAACAATGAAATCTACTAATCCTATTTATAAGAAAAACTAGGATAGATAAACAAGGAAAATAAGATAATTTAGGATATATTTATATCTCCCTAATTGAATTAGAATCTTATACAAACTAGATAGGGAAACGAAATCTACTAAAATCAAAGACCAAATCTTCAACATTATACCCCTCACTCCTTGAGTGTTTCGAGGTCATTGAATCCGAGAAAATGCCGCATTATCACCAACTTCGGTGTTGGCAATGCTTTTGTAAGTGCGTCACATTTTTGCTCATCGGTTCGATCAAACTCTACCTCGATCTGACCTACTTTGACACATTCTCGAATGAAGTGATACTTCGTATCGATGTGCTTGCTTTGATCATGGAAGATTGGATTCTTCGTAAGTGCAAGTCTAGACTTGCTGTCGGTGAAGAGCTTCACAATCTTCAGTCTCAAACCAGTCAATTCGAACAACAATGCTTTCAACAAAAGTGTTTGACATGTTGTTGCTGTTGCCATGAACTCTGCTTTGCACGTAGAAAGTGCAACTATTTTATGCTTCTGCGAGTCCCACGAGACAAGACAACCATTGATGTAGAATCCCAAGCCTCCTGTGCTATTTCGATCATCTAGGTCACTTGCAAGGTTACTGTCAAAATATTCCACTATCTCTTCATCACCTCCTCCTCTTCAAAACACTAGTCCAAAGTGCATAGTGCCTCGAGGATATCATGCCACCTGCTTCACTCCCTTGTGATTGCATCTTCGTAGGCCTCTCCATAAATTTGCTTGCAACTCCTGTTGCATAGATCAAATTTATCCTCATGTGAAGAAGATAGCGTAGAAGTCGATGACTCTTTGATATTAAATCTCATCGGCTGGCTGGCCTTCATGATCTTTGTGGAGTTGAGCCCTCTCCATTGGTATTTTGGTAGAGTTACAATCAAGCATCCTAAATTCGGTCAGTTCATTCTTAACATAAGTTGTCTGCTTGATCGAAATACCTTCCCCAAACTGGGTCAGTACTTTCTTGACATAAGTTGTCTGCTTGATCGAAATACCTTCCTTGAACTGAGTCACCTCGATCCCAAGGTAGTACGATAGCAATACGAGATCACTAATCTCGAACTCCCCTATCCTTTTATTCTTGAAAACTCCAACCTCCATCGGATCTTCAACTGTTACGATCAAATTGTCCATGTATACACCAACTATCAATCTCGAGTCACTGCTACATCTTGTGAAACCTATCTGTTTTAGATTTCGATCAAGCTTCAGATTCCAAGCTCAAGGCAATTGTTGAAGATCATGCAATGCCTTATTTAACTTCAACACCATGTGCTTCTTCCATGCGACTTTAAACCCCTCCGGTTGAGTCACATATACCTCCTCTTCGAGCTCCCCATTCAGAAAGACTTAATTAACATCAAGATGGTGTACTTGTCATCCTTGATTAGCCGTCAAGGCAAGGATGACTTGAATTGTGTCCATTCAAGCAACTGGTGCCAAAACTTCTTCAAAGTCAATGTATTGATGTTGCACATAATCCTTCACCACCAAGAGAGCCTTCTGCTGGATTACTTCTCCACCTGAGTTCTTGTCAACTTAAATACCCATTTTAGTCCAATCGCCTTGTGTCCGACAGGCAGTGGTACAAGCGACTAAGTCTCGTTTTTCTCATTAGCTTTAATTTCTTTTGCCATTGCTTTTTCTCATTCTAAATGTCTGGTTGCCTCGTTGTAGTAAGACGGCTCCTCCGTCTTTGCTAATAAAGTTTCTTTGAAGTTCTCATTGAGATCTACTCGAGGAGCTTCTACCATTATCTCTGTCATGTCTTTGTATCGAACCAGTCCATAATAACTTCCAACATGTCCATGTGACCATGGAGTAGGTAGACCATTATTTTGATATAATCTTTCAGCAACTGGTTCGATCTGTGGAGTATCCGAAGTAGTCTGCTCGAATACTTCCATAGCACTCTATTCCCCTGTTGAGCCACTCTCGAATGGGGTCTTTCAAACCTCTCATTGTTCATGAGTAACCTTCTTGAATACTTTGAAGTGTTGATCATCTTCTGTGCTTCACCAATCCCAAGCATTACTTTCTTCGAAGACAACATCTCGACTCACATAAACTTTTTCGAGATGTGGTTCAAGCAGCTTGTGCGCCTTGCTTCCTTCTTCTATGCCCAAGTACACGAACGACTGACTTCGATCATCGAGCTTCTTAAAATGAGGATTGATCACATTGGCATACGTAGTACACCCAAACAGACAAAGGTGTGATAGGTGTGGCTTCTTTCCAGTCCACATCCCGAACGGTGTCTTTTCTAAAACGGCTTTAGTGGGCAGTCGATTCAGAAGATATACTGCACGTCGAACTGCCTCCCCAATGGTACTCTCATAGTCTTGACTAGTGATCATACCTAGCCATCATGGTGCAATTTCTCCTCTCCACCACACCATTTTGTTGAGGAGAATATGGTGTGGTGAAATGCCTTTCAATCCTTGTCTGTTCGCACAGCTCCGCGAACTCCTTCAAGAAGAACTCTCCTCCTCGATCTGATCAAAGCACCTTGATTCGATGAATGGTTGTGCTCTCAGCTAACTGCTTCATCTTTTCGAATGAAGAACATGTCTTGTCCTTCAATTTCAACAGAAACCACATCCATCTTGTATAGTCATCCACAAACAGCATGAGGTACCAATTTTTTCAAGGAGTGATCGGACTGATCAAACCACAAAAGTTAATGCGTAGCAATTCAAGTTGCTTCCTAGATTGAACACTAGCTTCCTTCGAGAATGGGTATCTTCACATAATTGCTACGAGACATGTCCAACACAATTGATTTGGGTGAGTGATCACTGGTACTCCTACCACCATTTCTTTGTTGACAAGGGACTTCAAAGCCTGAAAATTGACATTCCCTAGATGAGCATGCCCCAAGCATGCTTGATCTTAGAGACTTGTCAGAAGATTTGTTGGGTTTGCCACCTACAACCCGATATGATAGAGTCAAATTTTCGATATCTTCACTTACATTATAAGTCCTTGAGGGTCCTTTGAAAGACCTCTGACTCAAAACCTTCCGTCGTGACTCTCTCTAAGTTATCTGAGACTTAACATATTACTTTGTAGTCACGGAATGTGGTTAACTTCCTTGAGGTACCACTGATCTCCATTTTTGCACTCGAAATGATAGAACCCTTTCCTTCAATTTACACCGTCGAACCATCTCCAAAATGGGAATTTCCGTAGACTCCTTCATCTAGCTCGAAGAACTTCCCTCTATCACCAGTCATATGATTACTGGTTCCATTATCTAGGAACCAAACATCATCAAGTTTCTCAAGTTGCTTTAGGTTCTCTTTTGAAACTGCCATAAGTAGAGTCGACTCGATATTATTGGTGTGGGCGAAGTGAGCTTACTCGTTCTTCCTTATCACTCGACATTGTTTCAAAAAGTGTCCCATCTCGTTGCAATTATATCACCGATGTGACTTTTATCTCAATGAGCTCCTCAACCACCTTTCCTTCGACCTCTGCCTCAATTTTTATCTTGACGACCACAATTGCCACGAAATATAGGAATCTTTTTTGATCGAGAAGATGACCACTCCCTGCAGTCTCTTCTGGGTCAGGCTTCCCACTCCACCTGAGTGAGAAAAACCTGATCTTCTTTCCTCCCTGCGTCTGCACTCTTCTTGCGCGTGCGCTCCTCGAAAGCATTAAGCCTTCCAACTAAATCATCAAAGGTGAGCTCTTCGAGATTGAAGAATTGTTTGATGTCGGCCACCACACTAATGAACCTTTCTGACACTGTGTCGAACAACTTTTTAACAAAAGTAGAGTCACTAAGGGTTCCTCCAAGGCTCGAGTATGCCACGGACATTGTAGTGAGTCTACCTACATATTGATTGAGCGACTCACTGTCCTTCATATACATCGAATCAAAATCGCTCTTCAATGTTTTTAGTCTTGCGTTCTTCACTTGATCTGCCCCGAAGAATATTGTCTTGAGGCAATCCCAAACTTCTTTCGACGTCTTCTTTCTAGAAACCTACCTGAGAAGATCTTTTGGAAGCACCTGCAAGAGGTACGATCGTGCTTTCTTGTCGAGCCGGGTGTCCACCTGTGCGCCCTCAGCTAGTTCGACTGCTTCCCAAACTCCTTGATCCTCCGTCATGGCTTGCACACGAATCATCCAACTGGTGCAATTCGTGTTTGTCAATTGAAGGTACACGAACAAGCCACTTGACTTATGTGTCCACGACCGCATCTGCTGCTACCAAAGCCATGTTTTCCCAACAAATGATTTTTGGCATTCAACTTTGGCTCTAGATACCACTTGTTGGCTCTTTTGACCAAAAAATCATAAATAATCGATGGAAAACACGAAGAAAGAAGAAGAAAATATAGAGGAATTTTAAGAGTTTTATTTATTGCAAATAACTATTACAAAACTCTACGAAAACTGAATTCTTTACTCTCTAACAATGAAATCTACTACTCCTATTTATAAGAAAAATTAGGATAGATAAACAAGGAAAAAAAGATAATTTAAGATATATCTATATCTTCCTAATTGAATTAGATTCCTATCCAAACTGGATAGGGAAACCGAATCTTTTAAAATCAAGGAGTAAATCTTCAACATTTTCTCACCCTACTTTTGCTTTCCCTTTCTGTCTTCTTCTTCTTCCTCACTTCATGATTGGCTTGATCACTTTCTTCTTCCTCCTCTTCATACTCCACTTCTCCTTCTTCCCCCGCTGCTCTTTCATTCTCATGCTCTCCAACATCTTTATCTTCCTCTGCTTGCTTGGCACATTCTCCTTCAAAATTAGAACCCTTGTATTCACTTTTTAACCAGAGTCAGTGACTTGTTCAAGATTTTTATTGACTAAATTTCTTTGTGCATGGCAGCGTTCTCTCTTATTTGGTTCGCCGCCATTACATGCATTTGTTTTTCATCTTCAGCAAGAGTGCTTTGACAGAATTCGACGTGTGAAAGAACGATTGAGGGTTTTCAATTGTGCTCTCTTGAGTGCCATGGTGGGCACCAAATTGTTGTGGTTTGGGAAGTGTGTTAGGACAGTAGAGCTCAAGAGCAAGATACAGAACGACAAGATCCAAGCAAAGTTGAAGTCAGATGAATAGTAATCGACCTTTTTATTCATTTGTATATTTTTACAAGTGCAAAGGAATTTGATTGGCTAGCTAATTACGCAAGCAATTAGGGCTAATCCCATAAACTCATTGATTAGTTATAAAAGATTCCCCAATTTAAAAGAGGACAATGAAATCTAACAGAAATGTATCAAACAGGAGAGGTCCCTTTTGTAGTGGTTTCAAAGGGTCTCCTTCAGCAACTTTGTCTCGAATGCTACCCTCTGTTTGATCCAAGGTCCCCATGAATGTGTCTCTTGCCTTAGTTATTTCGTGATTCCTTTGCTTGTATTCAGGGTCGAATTGACTTGATTGCATCCTTTGGGGCTGAAGGCAAAGTGGCCCTTCATCATCTGGAAGGGATTGACTTGTTTTTTCATAGCTGAAGGGTCTCATGCACCGATCCATGTTATTTTCCTTGGCGGGCTTTCTCGACATGGCCTGGACTTAAGACTCCTTCATTTTGGGCTATTTTTACTAGATTTAACTTTAACCTACAACACTTTCTTTGTAACTTTTAACTTTATCATATGTACAAATTCCAAATTCCAAAACAATTAGAATAAATTGACCTAAGGAATTCCTCTTATTCACGATTTTGGAAAGTGAAAACTTATTGTATTTTAAGAAACATGTGGGAGATTAAGCTCAAGTCTCTATTTTTGGCGATTACAAGCCTAGTATGACAAACTCAACTTGGCTCGATTATTCAATTTCAATAAAAATATTTTAATTATTTACATTAAATAATAAATTAAATATAAAAATTTTAATTATAATAAACTCGATAGAGTTCGTGAGCCTGACTCAAACTGAATAAGGCTCGCAAGCTTATCGAATTAAAAAATAATGGACTCTACTCAGTTAATAGTGGGTATATTTTAATTATTTCTTTCTTTTTTAGCCAATCTCAAGTAGTTCACGAGGTGACTTGGCTCATACTCATCCGTAAGTGTGACCGCCCGAAGCAATATGAATACAAGGCATGATTGCTTGAACTAAACTGTAAAACATTGCCAATAAAATCTTTAACTTTGTTGGCATTCAGATAATTTCATAATCTGGATACAAAATCCCTACAAGCATTATTACATACAGTAAATCCCAAGGAGGATTCGGGTGTACATCACCAAACACAGCCTACGCAGACCTTCTAATCTTCATGGTAAAGGTACAAGCCAAGACCAAATCGAGCACACGCTCTGCAGAATGCTATTTCCTCTGCTGCAGCAACAGGATCAACAATACTGCCATTCCCAGATGCTACTGTCCCAGTTGACTCGCGATGTGCCTACATTTCAAAATTCCAACCATAAAATCTAAAAAAACATAAGGATGTTGTCTTGCTCCCATTGCAGCACCAAGATATTAAATATGATTTGGTAAGCCCTAAGCATAAGGTAAATCCAATTCTAACTCCTAATAGTGATATTGAACCTTCGCCAGCAGGTATTGAGAGGGTAACAATGAGCTTTTGTGATTTGCCAAATAAAGAAAAATCTCAAGAACCATAAGTTGTTTGCTCAAATTTAGCAGTGTCTTCTGCTTTGCTGTTTTTATTTGAAGTGAATATTGAATACCATACTTAGCATTTACTGTGGAAGATAATCCACCCGAGCACAAAATTAACAACAATTAACACAATTGCTGGCAGATAATAAGTTTACAGAGTTTCATCAACCAGATAAAATAACATATCAAATTTTCTTATATCTAAAAAAAAGGTATATCTATTTTTCCTGAGTGTTTCAGACATAAATACCAAGATGAAACAGAGCTTTTAGGCATTATTGGTTCAAACAATATCTTGTAGAAAGGTTTCAAAAGGTCACATGAACTGTCTAATAACTTCATCAAGACTTCAACTATAATTGTGAAATTAACACCTTAACCACAAGTTCGAGTTAGATCCATTTCAGGCACAAACCTGACTTTTCTGCAGGCTAAACTACCATAAAATGAAGTTAAAATTATTTTTTGGCTCAAGAAATCCCAAACAAAACAAGAGGTCAAATATCTTTTTTCATCAACTTTATATCCTCTGCATTCAGTCTCCTGAAAACACACTATTAGACTATCAGCCCCCTAATCTCAGTCCCCCACAGTGAGGCATGCCATCAGTGCTCTCTGAAAAAACACTACCTTTTCCACTAGCCAATGCATTCATTCCTCACAGTTGCAGAATTCAAAGGCCACTCTTTCCTTCTAAAACTGCTGTCGCTGTCCAATAAATTCTGCCCCATCTTCCCACTAGAAAACTTTCAAAATTCTTTCTTGCACATCAAGACCTCCCCTAAAATTTTACCCTTCCACAACCCATCCTTTTATAGACCTCCCAAATAAGAGAATGATAGCGAATAACATAAATCACTACTTCATAATACAAAAAACAATGGGCTCTTTCCCATCCGTCTCTTCCCCATCATGTCCAACTTATGGCTTCAGAAGCAATGTGCATCACAACTGGAAAAATGAGATGATACAACCTTCATACTGACAAAAAAAAAATCAGTCGGAAAAAAAAGGGCCAAAATGAAATCCAACATCAACCCAATGTTAACGGTACGCGGGTGAACCGTTATGAAAGCGAAATACAACACCAATCCGATGTTGATCCAAGCATTATACAGGTGACAACTTGTTTCAAAGCGAAATCCAAAATCACTCCTATGTTTATTTCAAACAAGACATCGATGTGACGTTGATTTCAAACACATATACAATGTACACAAAAAACAATGAGGTTACCAAATATGCAGTCCACCCTAGATTTCTAAAAAAAAATTATTCAGAAACCATAATTTCTACCCTATGTTGAAACCCTAAGTTTTTAAGAAATACTATTTTAAATATAGTAAATCCCCATAGTTCTATACATACATATTTATAGAGTTTTTGAGTTTAAGGTTTTAAGACCAAGTTAAGTCCAAGATTTGTTAAATTTTACTTTTTATCCTTGCAACTTATTTAACAAAGTGTTGAGACCTCATGTAATATTTTATGATATATAATACATTATCATACGTTGAATAATGCAAAATGATATAAGATGCACTATTTTTTGGTATATAATGCAATTATTTAATGTATTTAAGACGACAATGTTTGAGTTAAATAACTCTACTTGATACATATGCATCTAATACACTAGTGCAAGTATATAATGCATTTTTCAACACTAGTATAAAATGTATCTAAAAATAATTATGCTACTTTATGCATACATAATTCATTTTAATAATAAAAAATAAGTATTTAGGTTTAATAAAGAAACGATATAAGATAAAACCATAAATTTGTTAGCTTGATGCTGCAAAAAGCAAATGGTTTGGTTTTGGGTTAAAAAATTTCAACCAAAAAAAAAAAAAGAAAAAGATTTCATGCCAAATAGAATAAGGGTAGCCCAATAGTGTTGACCCAAAATTTGATGGATTGACACGATTGACATCCCTACTCTTCAATAATAGGATATTCTTCGATTCAAGACTTTTGTTTGCCTCAAATTTCATGAAAACATGTCTACTGATATTCTCACAACCCCCTTAAATAACAATCATTCTTGTGTAATCCTATTCACACTAGAAAAAGAGTCATTAAAGTATTATCTAAACAACTATAGGCAAATCTATCTAATTTTAAATCCAAATCTAATCTTCGATGCTTATCCTTCATTTCCTTGCTCGACAGCCTTCTATCTCGATCCTTACAGTTCTAGTCTGTTATGACTTTGATGGGTTTGTACGAGAACATATATTTGCGGCAGCCGCTGGCAAAACAACCTTGTTCTCAAGGCAAAAGTCTTCAAATTGCAGGAAATCGATGTGCCAACTCATAAGACCATATAGCCTCATCTACGGCTCTGTCATTCCATTGTGCACTAAGACTTGCAGGATACACTGATTACCTCACCAACATTCCACTGCTAATAATACCCACTGGCAAGACTTGTAATCCTATGAAAAATCTGTAGCCGGAAAATCTCATCTACTTGTGGCTTTGCTGGTGGTTTCTAAAGTGAAACATAATAAGTAGATGAATGCAATAATTAGGGTTATTGCAAACAATAAGCCAGCTTGATTACTTTTGCTTCAATTAAAACAGGCCAAAATACCGCAGAGCTAATTTAGTCAACAAACTTCTAAAAAATGATTTTTGCCGATAAGGTTTAAATCCAATCCCCAATATTATACTTCGCAACAATACAGGTTGGGCTGCAACAACCTACGCTGCTGAGCTCACTCTTGATGTATTTTTAGTTGGTCGATTGCAACTTCACATATCCTTTAATAAGGATTATATCTTAATTTCCCCCATAAGGATTGCACAATTTACTCTGACAAAAGACTATGTGGCTTAGGTGAAGGGCTGTCATCTACTAACTACTTCTAAAGATGTGCACGCAACACTAGTTTAAAACCCCATATTATAGCAAATATTCTGCCCACAACAGCCAGTTGCTCTAGCTGGTCGATTGTGTAGGTGTAAAACAACGGAGATAAGTTTCTAAGCAACAAATCAAAATCTTCATTTGGCCATCATTACCCGACAATATGCCAAACTCATTTTCAATGTCATTTCTGCCACTTTTAATAACTCTAGCCAGAAAGAGTGAACAAACACCTCGTCCTGTCTCACACAATTGACCAGGAATGCTATCGAGCGTGACCATTTCATTGCAAAACAGTTCTGCCACGGAATAGGCCATTATAGGGTGACGCATTCCCAGGAAATGGCCGTACTTATATAAAAGATTCACCACCAGCGACCCCACACAGACAGCCCAGTAATGAAATCCAACGGTGCACAGAATTGGTAGAGGCTGTAGAAGTTATGTGGGTGACTTTGTGTCATATTTGTTTTGTTGATACACTACACCGTTGGCAACGAACTGCACGACACATTGCACACCTATAATAGGATCTTTAAACAAAGCTATGGACTCATGAGGACATGAAGCAACTTAATCAAGCACCAAATTAGGAGCAGTAGAAATAAAAATAAATCCCTCATCCTTATCACTCGTATGTTTTTAGAAGATGAATGAAACAACTATACACTTATTATCATAACAATGTTAAAAAGAGTGTCACAACTACAGGTAACAAGAGCTGTGTCCGCCACTATACTTCACCATAAAAAACAGAGATGAAAAACTACGCAGAATCATACTTGGATCAAAACAATAGCCAACACCAATAAGATGATCAATCCAAACAGGTAGATGTGTTGAAGTCCCAGCTCAATTTGGAAATAGAAAGCACCACCGTTTTCGAAAATTAATATTTCGTAGACCCCAAAATTGAACCAAGATATGGGACTTTTTGTACAAACTAGTACATATATTTATACAGGGCAGACTACTATATTCTAGGAAGTAATTGCCTAATTAAAGGTAATATAATAATTTACATCATATATAAACTATAACAAAGTAGCTCCCTAGTCACTCCCCTCCAACAAACACAAACACAACCACAATAACACCTTCATATTGTTATGATTTCATTGAGTTTGTGAAATACGTTTATGTGAGGCTTAGAGCATGGAGGCCTATTTCCATCTTTTAAAACATTGGTTGTGAGGCTTACGCCCACACAATGCTAAGGAAAGCGCCTAAAGGCTTCATTCCATTTTTTAAAACCTGGGTAACAAGCATATAAACTAATCACCAAGAACTTTAGCAGACTGTTATGAGCAGTAGTGCAACAATTGAACAAAATACATGACTATTTGACAAATAATAGCCCATTTGCATACACAAGAGTTTTCATTATTTGGTTAAACATCACGTGTGAGGTCTCAACGAAGATTAGCCTTTCTGACAATGATGTATGCAATCCTATTAGTCAAAAAAATTGTTAGAGGAAAATTCACATGGTTTAAAATAAAAGTCATTTTATATACTCTTAAGCTAGCATGAGATGCAAGAATGCCTTATTAGGTATAAGGTGATGATTTGAGTAATATGAAAAGGAACACACCTCTCCATCTGAACCTCGTACAGTCACACGATAAACCACAGTCACAGTTCCATTCTCGGAAAATATCACATCACGAATTTCACCGCACCAACCTACATAAAAGGGTAGGTATTTTGATAGGCTCAAAGACATCCCTAACAACGATCATTGCCTAACATTTACAAAACTAGCAGAAGAAATGAAAAAAATTACAAATAATATGCTTCAATGATATGGTTCTGCATTATCATTTATACTTCATTGAGAGAGGAACTATAATATAAAAGACCAATCAGGTTGCAAGCACTAAAGTAGATTCAACGAGATTTTATAGAATCCTGCTTGATGCCACATTATGTGTATACTGCCTCTAGCCAGTCAAATGGTTTGACTAAAATAAATAAGTGTAACATATTTTATTTTATAAAGAGAGGAGATTAGAAATACAATAAGGGATCATACCCATTCCATCATTTGGAGCTTCTATTAATTTTTGAATTTTTGAAACGGTTTACAAAATTCAAGGACGAAGAAGGGAAGTTCATGTGTACAGTAGTTCAGGACACCACATTATAAGCAGACACAGATATGCAAATCAATTGTGAAGGAGCATAATAACAAATAACTCATGAAAAGTTGGACAAACGGGTTTTGGGAAACAACAAAGTAGCATTCTGACATTTATGAACCTGTGGGTAAATATACAATTATGATCAGAATACTATAATATGCCCTCTGATCAAGGCTAGGAAAGACCATTCAATATCTAAATTGGTCCAGGATTGAAAAATAGAGACAACGATAGAACATAAATCCCTTAATTTAAAAGTAAATAATGGGAAAGCATGAAACAAGAAACCACATTGAGCACTGCTTTAAAAGTAACATAATGAAAACTCATTTTCAGTAACACTAAGCACTAAAATGAGATGGAAATCATGTAACCTGGGGCATAAAAGCTGAGCATACGGTTTGCCTGGTACCTACACATGGCCAAATAATCAGCAACATAATAGATAAGCAAATATAAAAAATGAAAAACAAACCCCAAGTTCCAGTGCTACCTTGTCACTTACCAGGGGATAGATGTGGAACTGTCATCGTTGGTCTTAATAATATTATCAGGCATCCTCTTATTGAGGTCTCGGAGAATCTCAGCAAGGGGACGAGTGATGCAGGAGGACTTGTCTAAAGGAACCACATAATTTGAAGTAGGTGCAGCAGCTTTCTTGCTACTGCTACTACTGCCACCTCCAGACAGTGACGAAACCCTGAGCTTCAGTGCCTGGTTAGGAACAATGAAGCTGATCTGAGTCTGCGTCCTCCATTGAAATGGGTGGCCCATCACTGGAAAACTGACTTCCCCAATTGTTAGCTTGATTTTAGGGCATTGAAGGGCCATTCCCACAAATCACCACTACCTGGTGACAAACAAAAGGTTTAAGTGGATAAAATGCAAGGGATATATTTTGTGAAACACACGCAGTGTCGTTGATAGATTACTAAAAAAACTTCGAAGGAAACACATGCAAAAGAAAACTTTTTAGTTCCCAAATATGTGGCAATCATATAGGTAGAGCAGATAAAACGTGCTAAAATCAACCTCTAAACCCAGCCCATCACCTATTAAATCGCTGCCAACATCATATGCAGGCCATATCTACTTCATTTCTAATCAAGTTACAAACAAGTCTTGCTCATAAATGTAAGCCTTCTGACCCGAGAAAAGAAAGGAAAAAAACAGTAATATAAAACAAATCCAACCAATATGATATAAAACACAAACAGAAGCAGAATTTGAAGTATGCAAAGAAAAAAAAAGACATTGAGAAGTTCGGCAGTCCGAGCTCCCCAACTGAAATTTCAAGTAAATTGAAAGAATAAGAGATCATATAATAGAAGTGAAGCCTGAAAGATGAACAGCACGAAATCGAAAAAAGAAAAAGTCAAACCTGAGCTCTTAGTTTCGTGAGAGATCGGAACGGGAAGAGAGAAGAAAGCTTCTATTGAAGGGCCGCCAGTTTCAGAAGACTTTTCCCTGTTCCGGCTGCTGAAAATAAGACGATTAGACGAAGGTGTGAGAAATCGCTAAACGTATCATCAAGTCATATGCAATTTTATTTTATTTTTACTTCCTCTACAAACACAATTCAATAAATTCTATTCGATTAATAAGTAAAATGATAAAAGTTTAAATATATTATAAATTATTATTATTATTTATTCAACTATATTACGAATTATGTGTGTCATTAAAATTTGTATCAAATTTAAGATTAATAATTCGTGCATGTCGAATGATTATCTTGTTCGTGTTAAGAGCTTAATATGGCTCATGTCCCGTCTCATAAAAATTATCAGCCTTAAATGTAGGGTTGACAATTTGTGTGTGTTGGATCGTTGGCGTAGCGAAAATTATCGTGTTTGTGTTTAGAGATTAACGAGTTGTGTCGTGTCGTATTCGGTGTCAGTATTATTGTGTGAATTTGTGTCGTGTTATCGTTTCAGTCAAAAATTGTTAGCCCTAATCAAACTATTAGTTTTATTTTAAATTTTATGATGGGAGTAAAAATTCAATACAAGAAACTTAATATATCTCATTGAATGACATTTAGGAAATACAGATCAGCATGCAAATAGGTTTCAAACCATGATTATAAAATTCGTCCGGTGTTTGTGTATGACTTAACACCTAATTTAAACATGATATAATAAATAAAAAACAAATATAATTTGAAGAGTTGCTAGAAAATATATAATTTAATTAATTAATTTTAATATTATAAAAATGTTAAATATTTGCTTTGGGCAAAATATAAATAAATACAATGAAAATTATAAGGACAAAATAGTTATTAAAAAATTATTATTTCAGAATTAAAAGGAGAAATTTGGGACTACTAATAGAATTAATAAGAGAGAGAATTGGTTAGTGGAAATACATGCACACACGTGGACGAAGTATCTGGTGTTGGCGATGGAAACGCCCCTCCCGCCAATCTTGTCTGTATTTACTTCCATAACCATTTGCATGGACACCGATCTCATCTCCTCTCTCCTCTAAAATTTAATTTTTGTTTTTGTGATCTGATTCATCATCACTCATGGTAAAGGAGACAGAATACTACGATGTGTTGGGCGTAAGCCCCACCGCTACCGAGGCTGAGATTAAGAAAGCTTATTACGTTAAGGTATGCAATGCAAAGCAACACCAAACATTACTCTGTAATTTGTAAATGATTATTTTCTGTTTTTGTAGCTGATTTGGATCGTGGGCATTGCAATATTCATTCTATAATCTAGTAAAGATTATGCGGAATAACAATCTTTGAGAATCAATTAAGAAGTTTTAAAGAGATAGATGTCTGGTAGCTTGTACGTATGACCTCTGTTAATATTTTTTACCAATAAATGTTATGGTGTAGTTAGCACAAAATAATTCTAACAGTCTAAATCCTTGTTTCTCGTGGAAATAATATATACGCTAATTTTAATGGATGGATAATTAGGATTTAGTTGTTTGAAATAGGTGGTTAAATAGAGGTGGTAATGCATTTTGAAGAAGCGTTAATATACTAATTAATCATACATAAGATATAACATGCATTATACTAACTAATCAAGAATAGTATATATTAGTTAACATAGTTAGCACGTATATTTCGTTATCATATGATCTAATCCCTATATATATACACAAACACATAAATAATGGTATGCTTCTTCATCATTTCTAATTGCTATAAGATGTTCTGTTTGCTTTGTTGGTTATAATTCTTTTATTCTCTCAACAAGTTCATTGTGAACTGGATTTGGTTTGATGTTGTAGGCAAGGCAGGTTCATCCAGATAAAAACCCCAATGATCCTTCGGCTGCGCAGAAATTTCAGGTCCCCCTTAATGGTTGTCACTATTTTGCATGTGTCTTTGAAGGCATGTTGTTAGAATTGTGATCATTTGAACCAACTATGTCTCTTACTTGTTGCTTTCTTTCTAGCCTTTTTTCCATTCATTTAAAGAATTTTTTTCGAGCAAGCATTGATTTAATGATTGCAAACATATCAATAAATTTATTCTGGCATGTTCAAATTTTACTGTAGATATAAGTGCAGTTAAATATTGTTCTCTTTAAGGTATATGTTGAAAGTTGCTCCTTTGTTTCATGGTTTGATTTCAGATATTAGGAGAGGCGTATCAAGTGCTGAGTGATCCGTCCCAGAGACAAGCATATGATGCTCATGGAAAGTCTGGAATCTCAGCGTGAGTTTATATATTTTCTTATCCTCCTAAACCCATTTAAAATCTGAAATTTCTCTTTATTGTAAATCAGAGACTCCATTATTGATCCTGCGGCAATCTTTGCCATGCTATTCGGAAGTGAGCTTTTTGAGGAATACATTGGCAAGCTTGCCATGGCTTCTATAGCTTCCTTGGATGTTTTCATGGAAAGTGAAAATGTTGACACCAAAACGTTGCAGGAGAAGTTGCGGGTAAAATGCATCATGCTTCCTACTTTATTGTATTACACAAGCTTATTTATATCAATCTTACCCAGTTGCAATGCTTATGAATACTCGAATATTGTCAAATACTGTGCCTAATCTTGAAATCATCTTCAAAGTCCTATACAATCATTGTCAAGGACATTTGATGTATATAATTTTAATTATTGAAAGTCTCCTATCAATGGAAGTCAAGTCTCTCTTGTAATAAAAGTATGAATTTGATTTTGAATACAAGACTTCATTTAAAGAATAGATGATACTACCATACAGTTCGAGACATGATACTAAATTATCCATTCCATTCTAATCTGTTACTGTAAAACTTTAGGCTATTCAGAAAGAGAGAGAAGAGAAATTGGCCGCTATACTTAAAGATCGACTCAACCTGTATGTTCAAGGAAATAAAGAAGAGTTTGTTTCTCATGCTGAGGCGGAAGTAGCAAAGCTTTCTAAAGCTGGTAATCATCAATTATTGCAACAAATTGCTATTTCTGTTGTTCAGCATGCTAATACTCAGAATCTTATACATTTATCTTACTACACGGCTTTAGTTTTTTACTTGATAGATTAGTAAATATCCAATATTTACTTTCACTTCATGTGTTATTTACTAAGTAATACAAATATCAATGTTGAAGCTGTTGATCATACAACTGATAATTGGTATAAGGGTATAACCTAGCACAACCTTCATTAAGATTTGAAATTATAGCACACTCGATACTTTTAAAGCCAAATTTTGACCAAGGATGTTGTTACTCTAGTGTATTCACATTCCAGCCAATGAAATAACCAAATAAGAAATATTCAACCTAATTTTGAGTATTTTGAATTTTTGGTAGATAGGCTAAGCTTAATTAATTATTGTGAAAATATGCATAAAATTCATGACACAACTATCAATTTAGTTTTAATTTTAAAATATTAAAGTAGACAATAACCACATTTGTAATACAGTGAAAATGTTCTTAATCATATTTTATATTAAATTTTTTGTGCCAAAGTATATTACTTTTAAAAACTATATATGATATATTAATTAACATGGATTTAAGTTTAAGAATTGAGAACATTGCACAACCTCTAATTCATGAAAGTATGTCCAATTCTAGTTTTAAAAATTTTGAGTGCATTATAATTGTGAAATGTAAAAAAAAAAAAAAAAAAAACTATGATGTAATTGCAATATTTAAAAAAATGAATTACTTTTACAGAACTTGGAAAAATTGTGTTAATTTATGAATCATCAATTTCAAATGTTAGGCTTTCCTTACTAGCTTCACATTAAGCAAAGTTTGTTATAGAAACTTAAATGGAGTATAGTCCATCACCTAATAATAACCCATAAAGCAATATCCAACCAATCAAAGTAATGACTCTTTGCTTGGGTCATGCTGAATGCAAACAAGTCTCTACGCATTGAAGGATTAGTCGTTTTATTATTTGTCAAAGTAAAAACCAAAAAAGAGACCAGAGAAATCCCATTAGTTGAAAGAGTACTCTATTTTCTTAGACTTTACACAGAATTATTCACCAAAGGAATTGCAGACCTTGGAATGTTTTGCTCCAACCTAGCTAAATATTACAACTGCAAAGTATTTGCTAGAACTATATCATACTTTATTTCTTATATAAAGCGAGGGTACAAAAACTATGCATAAACTACAAGGTAGACATAATATTTGCACAACCATGGTTCTTGTTAGAATATATATCAAATATAGTAGTGATAATATGGTCTTCAATTAGTTGATTTAGTGCCTAGAATGGATATGTCGTCTTTATATAAATATTTGGTTTGAGTTGATGAACGATACATAAATTTCCCCCACATACGTTACATTTAATATGTTTCAATAACAGTTCTAATCAATTGTGTTTAGATGCACAAGGGATGATAATTGGTCATCATTGTCAAATTGTTTTTGGAAATTATAATGTATATGGTACACTACTGTGTAGTTCTTCTACTACCTTGGGCGCTTCACCGGTGGTCCTATTTTCTCATTAACTAAATGCTCTTTCAGCTTATGGTGTGGATATGTTGAGTACCATAGGCTATATATATGCACGACAGGCAGCAAAAGAGCTTGGCAAGAAGGTGATGTACTTGGGCGTGCCTTTTGTTGCAGAGTGGTTCAGAAATAAAGGGCACTTCATCAAATCACAAGTAACTGCTGCCACAGGTTAGTTTTAAGTCTTGTTGATTCTGCCTAAAGTTGTTTCTGCATGGTTCCCTAGATTTTCTTTATTTTTATTATTATTTTGTTTTGTGCTCTTCCTTGTTAAGAACCTTCACTTCTTTAGTCCTATCCGCTTAATGAACCACTAACTACTATTTATTTTCTCTTTTTTTTTTTTTTTGTGAAATTGTGGTACACAATCTAAATGGAGGATGGTGGAGAGAGACCATTACTCGAACTCAGTGATTCATCCAAGTAAAAAAGACTGCCCCTACCAAATCTTAGTAATTCAAGGCATGTCGAACTAACTAATTATTGGTCCTGAGATCAGAGTTGTAATGCACAGCGGAAATTTTAAGTAGACTCATAGTTACTCAAACTGGTAATTATGCACCAGTTTGGTTTGTCAAAACTTAGCTTTTAAGGTCAAAGTATTTGTTAATCAGTTTCAAAATATAATCCAACACTTGAGTGTTTAGTTTAAAAGATAAGGAAATTGATAGCAGAAAGCTATAAATGACACAAGGTTTACATTGGTTCGGACACAAAAGTTCTGTGTGCACTCTTCAAACAAGTCTGGAAATCCACTAAGTGTCGGATTATAGGATGCTCCCACGATCTATCACTAGCTGGTGAATGTCTCGTCCACCAGTTCACTAGTTCACTCGCCCGGTCCTCTATCCATCTTCACTTCTCAGCTTCCTAGAGTGTGGGCACACCATGCAACCTCCTAGCTGGAAGTGGGATTTTTAGGGTTCTCCTTTTATCTGACTATTTTTGCGGCAAAATGCCCGTGATAGTCAAGGTATGGAGTGTACTTGACTGCTGTGTTCTTTCTTGGAGAGAAACAACATCAAGAGAAAGAACATAATGTTTTGAGTCTCGTGTTAACTAAGTGACACACGATAATCTTGTAAAAAGCCTTGGGAGTTGAGTTCGAAAAATGAACGAGTTTTGGCTCGCTTGTAAGGTCGGTTGAGGTTGTCGTGAAAGTAACCTTAATCTCTTGAAGTCCTCAGCTATTTATTGTTGAGGATTCTAAGATTTAAATAATAGAGTTGTTTAGAAACAAATCGAATTTTGTCCAATCCGATGTTTCTATCCTCTGCACGGTCAGGTTGTTTTTCGGGAAATCCTGTACCTGCTATCACTTTTTCTGACTTTGAATGATGACTATTCACCTTGTGTCAAAATGACACTTTAATCAGTCTGAGGAATCAAGACTGAAGTCTTGAGTTTTAAGACTTGTCTTAAGGAATCTGCAATCCTTAAGTCTGAACTTGTCAACACTATTTCTTAGATGATTCTTTTTGTCTCTATGTGCGGGGATTGAGACTAGAGATTCCATGCTGATGTCATCAGTCTGACAAGTCCATGTTGGCTGACGTTACTAGTTTGAATGTTGATCCCCAGACTAGCAAGTTTGATATTTGAAACTGGTGAGTTCCAGACTCATAAGCTCTATACTAATGAATTTCCAAACTTATCAGTTCTAAACAGATGAGTTCGAGACTGATCAGTTTCATACTAATCTTCAGATAGTCTAAGTCCTTTGCTCATCCACAAACTTATTCTTCAGTTTGTTATTCGATCAACTCCAATTACAACTCGATAAAAGACCTTAGAGGACTTTACATTTAAAATCAAAACTGAAGTTAATCTAAAGACTTTCTAAACTGATTTTGACCCACCAAAACAAAACAAATAAGGATAAAGGAAATTAATAACAATCAAATTTCCTAACACTAATTGTTATTATTGTGTCCTAAAGAAATGAAGTGATTATCCAAAGAGCATAAAATGCAACCCTAAAAATGATAAATCCCATAACACATCCGTCTTCATAATTCACAGCCTCGACCTATGAATTATGTTTCTCAAATAAAATGTATCGCAACCCAAGATGAGTACTTGGTTTTTGAGTTATCCTTTGATTATAAATTTGACTGGTTTGTGATGACTATATAATAGTGCAGGAGTGACGGAAATTAGAATAGTCAAGCTACATAGAACAAGAGGAGAGAAGAAGATATGTTTGTAAGAGATAAAATGATGGCATATATATGTTGTAGGGATATTGGAGGAAGTTGATATTAAGGAAAGATTATAGAATATGTTATAAAAATTCTCATTTTAATAGTTCCTCTTCTCATAAAACTTAGGGAAAATATACAAATATATCCCAAACTTTGAATGAATTCCCAATTTTATCCCAAACTTTTCAATATAACAATTTCAGTCTTAAACTTTGAATGAGTTCCCAATTTTATCCCAGACTTTTAAATATAACAATTTTGGCCTAAACTTTAAATTTTTTTCCATTATCAATATTTAAACATCGTAAATCTTACGTGGACACACATATTTACATATCATACTATATAAATCTTCACTATATATTCTACTTTCAACTTAAGATAATTTTCTAAAAGAATATTATTTTCATGAATTATTTATTTTAAAATAAGATCTAAAATAATAATTTAAATATATTTGTTTTTATTATTAAAACGAATAAAGACATAAAATCAAGTCATATTCAATAATGTATCAAATATATTTATCTAAAGTTTATTATATTTTATAAAGATGTCACAAGTTTTATGAATATATAAGACTCTAAAATTTCTTATTCGTAATAAATACTTTATGAATGTCATTTCATGAATGAAATGACATGGAAGAGTAGTGTTCGTAAAGGATTTTTGTGTATGACATGCAATTATTTGTGTTCATGTAAGATTTTTTATGTTTAAATATAAACAGGTGGGAAAAAATTCAAAGTCTAGACTAAAATTGTTATATTTAAAAGTTTGGGATAAAATTGGGAACTCATTCAAAGTTTAGGCCCGAAATTGTTATATTTAAAAGTTTGGGATAAAATTGGGAACTCATCCAAAGTTTGGGATAAATTTGCATATTTTCCCAAAAATATATAAGTTAACTTCTAAATAAGGTAAAATCGGTTCTTTTATAGTTGTAACTGATTTTTGAGTACATCATCCTTTGATTAAGTACAACTTTAGCATAAATGTTAACATTGAAAACAACTAATTTCATATCGAAGTCAAATTATATTTCAATGAGTTTTGGTGTTAGATTTTGTTTGGAGAAAATTGGCTATACATAACACAATAACCAAACACACACATACAATTTGAAAATCAACAAATCTTTATGAAAAATATAACTTGAAATTTATGAAAAATGATAATTAGTTTGTTTCTTTTGTAGATTGAAAAGACTTTTGTTATATATGCTCGATACTAATGTGCAAGAAGAGAACTTGGAGTATGGAAATCAAATTAAGCTAGTAATAATCAAAATTTGCAAAGCCATGCTTCTCCTTGGGAATATTATGTGTATTCTACTCTTCCATCTGACTTTGACTATATAGGCTTCTTGAAAATCTTATTTCTATACTTTTAAAATTTGCCAAAAATATACAATTTCTATCTTCATTTGAGTCATCCTCTTGGCTGCAACTTCAACCCATTTTGAGTTTTCAGGATTCAAGAAACCATATTCAGCCAGATAACACATTATAGGAATAAGATTTAAGGGCTCTGAATTCCTAATCCTGATGTTACTAGTACTAGTAAAGGCTGGTCCAGTAGTTTGGAGTGATGCAACTTGAATGCTTACTTGATCTCTATTTAGCAAATGACCTTTATTATCAATCTGCCAAGATTATGTTGTAAAATAATAGTAAAATCGTGTATGGAAAATAGGAGTTACAAAACGAGTGGCTAGAATATAGTGGTGAGTGTAATGGATGTGTGTGTATATATTTGAGAGAGAGATGGGAGAGATTCTATTTCATAAGCTCATTTTATTTCACTCCACTCTCAAATGTTACATCACATTACAACTATATTTATAATCACTATAGAATTATCTAGAACACTAACACAACACAATTCCTAATTAATCTATCTTAAATCCTCACTAGTTTCTTCTACACTTTTCTCATCATATTATTTCTTTAATGCAATATTCTTTGATTTTCTAGACTATTCTACTTGTATCAATAGCCACTTAATTTCTAAAATTCTCTTGTTCTTGATAAATCAAGTTTATTTCAAACAAATTCTAATTAGGTATCAGGGGGAAGTCGTATAATCACATAAACATCAATGTTCTATGTTGAACTTTGTTGTATAAATATATCACTACCCCCTACTATATGATTTTATGAACTTTATAGTTATGATTAATACTAATAAACTTTCTATTTTAGGTGCAATTGCCTTAATTCAGTTGCAAGAAGATATGAAAAGACAGCTGAGTGCTGAAGGAAATTACACTGAGGCTGAACTTGAGGAATTCATGCAATCACATAAGAAGTTGATGATTGATTCCCTGTGGAAACTGAACGTCGCTGATATCGAAGCCACACTCTCCCATGTTTGTCAGATGGTAGGTTGACACGTTCACGAGTTTCAGCCTTTTGCTTTTGGATTTCTTTTCATGAGTTTATCTTCTTAGGTTCTTCAAGATAGCAACGCAAAGAAAGAGGAACTATGTCTACGAGGAAAGGGTTTGAAAACCTTGGGAAAAATCTTCCAAGTGAGCATGCCTATTCCTTCACGAATTTATCATGTTAATTAATAATGTCCATGTTTCTCCAGAGAGTGAAGTCAGTTAATGAAGGTGAACATGCAAATGATCCGCTAATGAAGTCGATTCGAAATGAAGGAAGTAATAATAGTGCTTCCAACACACCAGCAAAATCTTCAAATAGTGCAGAGGTAGTTTAGAACATGTTATCATTTTCTAAACTCATATTGACTAATTATATAATATTTTCTGACATTTGCATAAGTTGAATGTGAAGACTCCCCAGTCTGCTGGAAATGATTCTGACCATCTCACTCAAGGGCAAACATAAACGTATGCGTAAGGTATTTGAAAACATTTAAAGTTTTGTTGATTGGCATGCATTATTAATGATCTTATTTTCGTCTATATCTTTTATATCTTAACTCCATGACTTTTATTGTTTAAATGCTTGAAAACTCTTAATTCAGGTTGTTTTATGATTTGAAGGTCAAAATAGAGCATTTAAGAGAATGGAAGCATTTTGGGATGTTTTGGATGATGTTTAGAAACTTTCGAAAGAGTCACAAAGTGAAAATATTTGAGAAACATGAAATACGACAAGGTCATGCCTTATATGGATATTTTATTCCTGCTTGGATTAAGGTTACGAGGATTTTCAAACTTTTTATAGAATCCGGGATTCGATGGTTAGACTCTCAAAAATAGATATGCTCATGTTATACCAATCAAAAACAATAGTTCCAATTTTAGGAAATTTAGTTTTTTAATTTTAGAAGGATCTTATTTCATGGTTTTAGGTTTTTAATCTTGTTGTATAAATAGGATTAAGACTGAATGAAAATCACCTTTCCTTCATGTCCGTAAACAACAATTAGGGTTTTGAACGAAAAACCCTTATTCACTTTGTTAAATCATTAAATAACCTATCTACTAAAATAATTACTTCCTAGTTTTAAGTTTATTTGAGTTTTTAGTTTATGGTTGTCTCGCATGTTTTTTTTTTTTTTATTATCTCTCATCAATGATTTATTTTATACATTTAAATCAATATGTTTGGGCATATATGTGTTCTTAATTCAATCAAATTAGATTGGGTGATTAATCTCATTTTGATAAATTGATAACCTAAGTTGATTATTTATGTCGGATAAATAAATGATTTTAGGATCAATAAGTTGAGAACCTAAGTCGACATTGCTCACGATAATAAGTTATTTGTCATAAGCATAATTATTTTTTTAAGGTCTCAAGACCTATTAAATCTTAGCGCAATTGTCAAGGATATAGTTCTACATATTATTTTTGAAGATATAAGAATAATAAATTTTGAGTTTTTGGCGCAATTATTCTTCTTGCACATATTCTTTAAAATTGATTTACAATTGTAGCAAATCAAGTCAGCTATTAAAAAAAGGATAATTTGCAAAACATCACTACTATGTGTGTTATCATTCATAATATATTAACTGATGATAAACGAATTCCTCATGCACCCATTGATTATAAAAAAAGTATCAACGACTGTTGTTGAAATGACAAATGAAGATTTAGATCAATTTAAAGCTATTGTAGCATGATTTTGAAAAATTAAAGATAGAGATGCTTCGTATTTCGTACTTCGTAATGCTTTAATTGGCCAAATGTTGAATGATTTTTCAAACTGTGTGTGTTATCATACAAAAATATATTAATTGAGGATGAACGGGATCTTCATGCAATTATAGACGATAAAAAAGAGAAGTATTGTTTGTCCCAAATATATAAGTCAAAGTTAACACATAAGAGAATTCTTAATATGATTATCCTAAACAGAATCTTTCTCCAGTCAGTTAGTACTTCAAAAACAACTGATAAATAAAGACACATGATATCATAGTTGTTTGGATGTTAAAAGATCCTACGTCCACTCTTCGATTGTTAGATGGATCCGAAATCCACAAGAAGTAATAATTACGATACAACTTGTATTAAGTCTCTTCCATATACGAGAAGCGCCTATGTTCTCCGGCTTCTTGGCAGCCTCAGGCAATGAACACATTATCTCCAACGAACCCGCTAGGTTCACTGGCTTACTTCAAACTTGAAAGCTTTACGACGAATACGTTGCTAGGCTTGAAAGCTTGATAGATTGTGAGTTTGAGTTCCTCACAGAACGTAGAGATTGATGAGTATTTGGGTATACTTTATGATGAATTAAGAAGTTGCCTCAGATCCAAAATCTCTTGAAAAAAGTTTGGACTCCGGTAAACTCAAGCTAAGCAGCTGTGAGTCTCGTGTAAGAATACGAGGATTGACTAAGAGATTAGAGCTTTAGATCACTGAACATGATGCATTTTAATCGTGTAAAAATCCGTAACATTCTCTCTGTTGATCTTCAAGGGTATTTATAGAAGAGAGGGAGTCATTCAAGTCCAATTTAAATTTAAACATAAATACAATATTATAATTTGTTAAAAAAAACTAAATGAATGATAGATAAATAAAATGAAATATTCTAATGCTAAGAAAAAATTAAATTGACTATTGAACTTAAACAAAAACTAAAATTTTTTAAATTTAACTCTAAAATAAAATAGGATTAACTATATCAGAAAGTTTATGAGAAGATGACCTATGATAAACATGATTCAGTTATACACGTTACTCTCAAGACAATAATTATATGCAAATTATGTTTTTTTAATAAATATATAACCACATATTTGTGTTGTGCATTAACTTGAATAGAAGTGTGTATACAATAACTTCCATTAAAACTTGAATCAAACCGTTTATTGCGCCTTCAATTTGGGCTTATGCGATAGCCCTACGTGTGAGCAAACACACTAAGAGAGTTTAGGAAATTTAAAAGCGATTAATTGTTTAGAGGAAGTGTTAAGCATTTAATCATGCATATTAACGATTTAGATTACATGCTTCAAAAAACAAAACATACAAGCCGAATGCCAAGGAGTTAGGAGTGGAATACAAATTCATATTGACATGCTTACTGTTGGGGTACAATGATAATTAGCCCACCCAAGGGCCCAAAACGTAGTGCAATAGTTATTTTGAAGGCCAAGTAGCATGTCGGCCCAGATGGAAGTAGCCCGCGAGAAAACAATTCGACAGAAGGAGTAGCCCTACCAAAAGCAGCTCGGCACCAGCAGTTCAATCAAAGCAGTCCGATAGGAACATGGAGCAGTTCGATGAGCCAAGTAAGGGCATCCAAGAGATTATTGTGAGGCTATCCAACGGTTAAAAGAGTCGAGTTGTACTGCACGTCGAGTTAGTTATAGTTCGATGAGCCAAGCAAGGGCATCAAGATCCTGAGCTTTTAGACTTTCTTCTTCTTTCGTAAGCTCTGGTTGTATTGCACGTCGAGTTGGTTACTGTCGGACTACTTTCTCGGCTGCCGCTCAACCTTTGTACTGATAATATAGCTTGATTTGTCATACTTTTACTCATTCATCGTTATTATGGTGTTGTTTTCAATTATTTCCTATATTATTCAAATCCTGAGTTCCCGGGAGTGCGTATCCATACAAACGACCCTCAACAATTTAGCACCCACCGTGGGGCCCTAGGAACAAAATTGCACTAATCCCTTTTTGCAGGAAATGGCTGATGATGGAAACAACACCAACGTGATCAAAGTCAACACCGGGAGAACTGCTCCTCCGCCAGGAGCAGGTCAAGGAATTAATCTAGGCATAGGACGAGGAGCTCCCAAAGGAACCAGACGGGACACCTACCAGTGGAAGGACGCGGAGCCCCTAAAGCACCGAACCTTGACGGAATGGTGGAAGACCTCCTCAGAGTCTTCAATGCCACACCACTCAACAAACTGACGTACCTCCCGCCGCCACCTTCCAGTATGGGGGACCCACATGTCGCCAGGATGGTCAACCAGGTCCAGACGGCGAGAAGTGTAATGGAAAGAATGAGCTCACAAATGGAAGAAATGATGAGGAGATACGAACTCATCGATCGCGAGAATTGTACGACTACAACATCAAGTCAACACGTACCCAATTGTCGAAAAACCATAAAGTGCTAGAAGGGACATCAGATCGTGACTCAAAACCTGTAAGCACAATCCAACCAAACTGACGGGGCTGTCAATGGGTGAGTGACCCCACGAACTCCAAATGAGAACCCCCAGGTGCAGGGGGACCAGACAATGGCCCCAAATCAGATTAACGACCCCACACTCATGCAGGTAGAGCGGCGATCTGAGCAGAGGTTGAGCTATTTCGAGTGCCTCATCACCAAAATCCCAGGGCTTCCGTTGCTAGAAAGGACAATAATGAGGGAGAGCTATGCAGAGTCCCCATTCTCCCAGGAAATAGTGGAAGCTGAATTGCCAGCACGGTTCACACCACTGAGCTTCATGCTCTATGATGGGACCAGCAACCTGGAAAACCACGTGGCCGTGTACAAGCAGAAGATGTTTGCCCTGGCGATTCCAAGCACCCAACAGGAGGCGTGTATATGCAAAAGCTTCAGGTCCAGTCTTATTGGCCCCGTGCTCCAGTAGTTTATCAATCTGCCCAAAAGTTCTATCTCAACATTTGCTGAACTGCACTAGCTATTCTTGCGTCAATATTCAAGTAGTCAGAGGCACAACAAGCACCCAAACGACCTATACGCAGTGATCCAAAGGCCGAGCGAACCCCTTAGTACATACCTATCCAGATTTAACAAGGAGCTAGTAGTCGTGCTAAACAGCCCAAATAGTACTACACTGCGAGCATTCACCAAAGGATTGGGTGTAGACTCATATCTCGACCGCGAACTCTCCATCTACCCGTTCCAGACCATGGACGATGCACTCAACAAGGCCTGGGGATTTATCAAATAGGAAGAAGATGAGCCTTACATAAAGGCACACAGAAGTAGTGGAAGACCAGCAGCCCGAGAGGAACACCGGCACGAGCCGTGCGACAGGGGACCTCCCCGATCTCACCCGTACAATAGGCCGCCTCAGATTAACAACCTGGGACTGTACGTGCCTGACTACACCCTGTCAATCAAACCAGCAGAGTTGGTCCAGAACGTACTGCACCGGATGCCTGAGAAGGTGAAGTGGCCACAAAAAATGAAGACTGACGCCTCGATGCATGATGTCCAAAAATTTTACGAGTTCCACAACAATCACAGACACATGATGGTGGACTGCAGAGTGCTACTATTGAAAGTGATTAAACTACTCAAAAGGGGTCTGCTGACCGAGTACCTGTCAGACAGAGGAAAACGAACGTGGAATCGCGAGAAGCAGCCAAAAGAACGGAGGAATGACACAGGGGCCGCCTTAAAATCACCAATACCAGTTCGTATCATCAACAACATCACTGGCAGGTCAGAGATCAGTGGTGTGGCATGATCAACCGTGAAGAAAGCTCGATGGCTTATCCACAATGTATCCACAACACATAGGAGGAATCTGGAGCACGCCCCGATTGAATTCACCAACAACGAGGTGCCGAGGTTTAACCACCTTCACGACGACACACTGGTCATCTCATTATTAATCTCAAATTGCCTCGTGAAGAGTATATTCATGGATAACGGGAGGTCGGCGAATATCCTGTTCCTACATGCTCTGAAGGAGGTGAAGCTTCCTGAGGAGAAGATCGTGAAAAGCCAAAAACCCTTGATTAGCTTCAATGGAGGAGTCCAAATGACGTTGGGGATGGTGTTCTTGCCCACTTACTACGGAGGAGCCCACCACTATGTGCCATTTATGGTGATAGATGCACCTAGCACATAGAACACATTGTTTGAAGATCTTGGCTACATCAATTGAAGGTCGTGCCATCCACCTGTCACCAAGTTGTCAAGTTCCCCACCCCTAAAGGAGTCTGTCCATATGACCAAGGAGAACATAATGCAGCCAAGGAATATTATTATGCAAGTTTTAAAGCCGTGTGCTCGCAACAACTCTTCCCAAGCAATCTGCCTCTGCCACTCTCGGGGGAGTTCGACGAAACAGAGAAAGTAATAATTGATCCAGCTGACCTGAGCAAGAAGACTAACATCGGGAGCAGACTAGAGCTAGAGGTTCACGTGCAACGCATGGAGTTCCTAGTCAAGGAATAAGAAGTGTTCGCATGGTCACACAAAAATATGGTGGGAATCGACCCAGAGATCATGACGTATCGACTACAAGTCAATCCGAGTAAGAAGCTTGTTCAACAGCAAAGAAACAAGTTCATTGTAGAGAGAAATCAGGCTATCAACGAAGAAATACATGAGATCAGCTCTATAAGAGAAAAAAGGAACCCGGCCTGGCTCACCAACGTCGTGGTCGTGAAAAAGAAAAATGGGAAAATAGGGTGTGTGTGGACTACACCGAACTCAACAAGGTGTGTCCAAAGGACCCGTTTCCACTCCCGCACATCGACTGGATAGTCGACGGAACCGCAGGGCATGAGCTGTTAAACTTCATGGATGCATTTTCAAGGTACAACCAGATACAAATGCACCCTGACGATCAGGAGAAGAGAGCATTCATGACAAGGAAGGGCATGTATCGCTACAAGGTGATGCCCTTCAGGCTAAAAAATGTAGGATTGACATACCAGCGGCTCGTTAAGAAGATGTTCGAGCCACTCATATGAAAATCCATGAAGGTCTACAATGACGACATGGTGGTAAAATCAACCAAGGCCGCAGAGCACGTGCAACACTTGAGGGAAGCTTTCGAGATCCTGAATAAGTACCACATAAAGCTCAACCCAGCAAAGTGTACCTTCGGAGTCGCGTCGGGAAAGTTCTTGGGACATATTGTAACCAATCATGGAATAGAAATAGATCCCATGCAGATAAAAGTGGTCCAAGAAATAGCCTATCCAAGGAGTCCAAAAGAGGCCCAGAGGCTAATGGGGAGACTCGCAGCACTCAGCCGATTTATCTCAAGGTACTCCGATAAAACTCATAGTTTCTTTCAGGTCTTACGGAAAGGGAAGCAACTTGAATGGACAGACGAATCCACGAGGGCTCTAGAGAAACTTAAAGAATATCTGGCTAGCCCCCCATTCCTATCAAAACCCGAGCAAGGAGAGCCATTGCTATTATATCTATCCGTGTCGGAACACGCCCTCAGAGCAGTGCTGGATGCCAAAACAAGATACACAACATTGGAAAAGCTCGCACTAGAACTAGTGGTAGCCTCCCGAAAGCTGAGGTTGTACTTCGAGGTACACCCAATCAAAGTAGTGACTTTCTACCCCCTCAAGAGAGTGTTCTCCAAGCCGAGCTTGTCCAGAAGATTGCTAAAGTGGGCCATAGAAATCGGTGGCTACGAACTCGAGTTTGAACCGCAAATGACCATAAAGTCCCAAGCACTACCACATTTCATAGCGAAGTTCTCCAGCGACCTACAAATTGATGTGGAAAAAGTGATAGCAAGTATGGAGATTGGGGAATCGATGAAAGAAGCATGGATACTCCAAGTCGACGGGGCCAACAACATGCATGGAAATGGCGCTGGCATAAGCTGAGAAGTCCCTGGGGGGAGTGATTGAGCGAGCCATCCGGCTAAACTTTGAAGCAACAAACAACGAAGTAGAGTACAAAGCCCTAATCAGGGAATGCAACTTGCAAAGGAACTAGGCATCCGTCGCCTACAAGTACAAGGTGACTCACAATTAGTAGTTTAACAAATGGACAATCAGTACCAAGTAAAGGAGCTAAGGCTGCTAAAGTACCACGAACTGGCTCGATCGAACAGTAGTGAATTCGAGGAGTTTGACATTAAGCATATAGCCAGAGAAGAGAATACCGAAGCTGACGCACTCGCAAATTTAGCATCGTCAAAACAGGAAAAAAAATAGACCAATCCCTATCACTTGGGCCGAAGAACCAGCTGCAGTAGAGAAAGCGATAGAGATGCAAGAATTAGGCCAAGAGAGCTCTTGGATTGTTCCAATATTTCGGTTCATCAAAGAAGACATCACTCTAGAAGGAAAAGTAGATGCAATTCAATTGGCGAGGACAACAACGAAGTATGTCATCCTCAACGATTGGCTGTACCGGCGATCAATAGGAGGAACCCTCCTCAAGTGCCTAGGACCTAGCGAAGCACAAGTCGTCCTAATGGAAATCCACGAAGGTGATTGTGGAAGCCACCATGGAGCCCGATCATTGGCTCACAAGGTCATATTCGCAGGGTTCTATTGGCCCACACTATGGAAAGATGTGAAATACTATGTAAGAAGCTGTGAGGCGTGCTAATGGTTCAAAATAACGTTGCAAGCCATGCAGAGCCACTCCACGCCATGATCACAGCCTGACCCTTCATGGGTTGGGGGATGGGCATAGTGGGAAAATTCACTAAAGGCATGAGGCAGAAGGAATATATGCTTGTGATGGATTTATATACTGAAAGCATTATGTACAAGATCGATTGGTTAATATACTGGGAATCATAAATGTTGTATTTTCATCTCCTATCTGAATGAACAAACATGTGTCACAAACACAATTATCCTCTTATCTCGTCGATACGGAGATCATACGATGTGTAGTAGATCACGGAAGATCGTATAGATCGTTTGACGTAGCGAGATATAAATAGTTATTGATATGTGCATAAAATGACCTATTTTTCGATGTGTGAGCGTGCATGTTTGCGGCCATTTTACTCTCATATCATATGTTTTTGTAGCTCTTTTGTCGTGTTTTCATGTTTTGAATGTTGTAGGATAGGTTTTGGGCATAAACTAGCATTTTTGGTGGAGTTTTGGAGGAAAATCGCACGAATTTGGAGTTTGGATGCGTCGACCGGCCGAGCGGAGCAGGACCGGCCGAGCCAAGCTGGATAGAGAGCTCGACCGGCCGAGCCAACTTCGACCGGCCGAGCTAGAACGTGATTTTCAACATTTGGTAGTTTTCAGCATGGCTAGGGCGAGCTAACTTTAGCTTGGGCGATCCGAGGCCCTGTTTGCTCATTATAAAAGGGGGAAAAACGGTTATTTTCAGAACGAATTCATAACTTTGGATAATCACCTCCTAAATTCTCTCTACGATTCTATTTCCATCTCTTCCAAAACCTCACCCAAGGTATCAAGGAGCTAATTCATCAATCCTTGGAGAAGAATTGAAGATCCAAGGGGGTAGATCAAGACCAAACAAATCCAATTGGGGAAGATTTCATTTTCTACTTATCAATTGTAATGGATTTATTTCATATCAACTTTGTATTGTTACAATTGAGAGGTATGATGTTCTAATTCTATTTGGATGTTGATTTGAACAAGGATGCATGAAGATTAGGTTTGATAATTGTTTGTTTACTTTTCTTTGAGAGCTTGAATTGCACTAGAACTTGTTCCTTACCTCTTAGGTGTAGGTAATAGCCAACTTAGGAGGTAGTTGACGTGAACGCTGCAGCCAACACGCGGGCGGAATCATCGTGAATAGTGTAGATTCATACGATTTTAGTTCCAATCCATGTGCGGTGCTAGGTCATAGGGCAATAATTGACGATCTATTTGGAGTGGTCTAGGGCTTAATAACGTAGCTGTTTGCAAGTCTTAGCATCATCAACCGTTAGCTCGCCGTGACAAGGGGTTAACGAGTGTAGGGTCGATTGCTCAATCTCCTAGGGATTAAAATTGTTTACATCAATGATTAACCTAATTGGATTAAATCTACGTTTATTTCAACATCCTAACTACCTCATTTGAGTATTTGCTTGTCTTGGTTTACCAAGGTGTGGAGAGAATTGTTTGAATGTTGTTTGTTGGTTTAATTCATTGTTTGTTATATGTTGTTAATATAGGTTTAAATTGATTGCCTAGTTGATAGAAACTACTCAACGATTCTATTTTGCCTAGCTATAAGACTTTGCTATAGTATCTCGGTAATCTAGCGGGCGAAGGGAAGAAGGACCTAGATTTGATAAATTTTATTCTTGTGTAGCTAGGAGTTTAATTTGATTGAACTTTTAGCCGCATCAGTTATCACAGCTGAGACAGTTCCAGGATAAACTGTTGGTGTAGGCTGCAACATATGCGGTAATAAGCATCTTATCTTGGATGGCTTGGTATGCTGGTGTGGGGCACACATTGATAAGGACCTAAGTTGAGATCAATTCTTTTATCTGATATTAAAAGAATCTAGATATCTATGGCTTGATGAGATCCTAAGCCTATATGAAGGTACAGAAGTATATGCAGATTGTGTATTACTTTGAGTAGCAGTGAAACGCTCTGGTTGAGCTTGTATATCAGTATCTTGGGTAATAGCAGTTTGTGTATGACTGTCTGCTACTGGAACTTGGTAACCACATCCAGTATAGGATGGTGACATTCCCTGTTTATGCTAAAGTCCTACAGGCTGATTAAGTTCAAGCATAAGTGAAAAGGTTTGAGTGGATTGACTCAGGAATATAAGATGTTAATTAATTAAATTGTTTGTCAGAGCTTAAATTAATTAACGAATGTTTGTAACCTTAAATGTGGGGATAAACCGAGCCCATGCAACCCGTACCTCAAAACGTGGTGGCAAATAGGTAGGACAATATTGATTCTCTGGTGGAATGAATTAATATTAATTAATTAATTATATTCTGGGTTGCATATGAGAATTAATTAATTGATAGGCCTTATTTTCTATTTGCATTCTGGTCCCTGGTCTGGCCAATGAAACTCAGGCCCAATAGAAGTCCAGTATTTTCCTATAAATAGGCCTCGGTTCCTCAAATCTCAACACACCAAAAGATCAAAAGTTGCACACAACAAACCAGAATTTGGGAGCTGTGGTGATCGACTAGATCTGAGAAACGAGGAGAAAATTCTGCTTCTCAACCGGGCAAGGAATCTGAAGGGAATCTTCACCAGATTGAGTTGGGATACAGATCAGAAGATCAAATCAGGAGGATCTTCTTTCTTCTCTCCCTCTTCTGGTTCAAAAATATTAACATATTTTCATCAGATTTAATTCCTTTTATCTATAGGGAATTAATCTTTGTGCGTGGGAAAAAGATCAAGAGGAATCTCCGCGCACTCGTTCTTCAGGGTTTCGCAATCCAGGTATTCCGCGTAAACCTTCTTTATGCATAATCAATAGAAGCATGCTACGAATAATCATAGGCATAGCAATTTATTTTTGATATTCTAATTAACAATCCGGGCAAACGAACTTCGTGATTCAGTTCACGAATCCCTTCAATTGGTATCAGTGCGAGGTTCATTAATTGGCTTTATCAGAAAAATAATATTGCCTATGATTTGCATGATTATTATTATTGATTGAATGCTATGAATGGTTTTTAGATTGTATGATTATGTTTTTTGTCCTCGTGGTTCTCGGGTTTATCCGCCTCTTTATACGGATTCATTTTTCACCCACAAGATAAATCTGTGGTTAGATTTAGATTTTTAAATTGTAATTAGGTTTATTCAATGTAATCTTTTATTTTAAAAATTAAATCTGTAAAATGGAGAACGAAAAACACGAAGAACGAAGGATCGCGCGATGCATTGCGGCGGGGCACGACGGCGCCGACACAAGGGATGTGCACGATGGGCGTAGAGCCGCGGAGGCACGCCGGTGGTGCATGCAGCGGACAGCCGAGCAGGCTGCAACTAGCGCGGCGGCGTGCGGTGGAACCCTAGGTTCCGCGCTGCCGCACGTAGCAGGCAGCAACCCGCTCCAGGCACACCCGTGGAGGCATGGCGCGGGCACAAGCGGCGGCGGCGAGGGCTAGGGAGGCACGGCAGGCGCAGGACGGCGGTCAGGAGCGAGCGGCAGTGTGCGCAGGTGCGGCAGAACCCTAGGGTTTCGCGCGTGCACATCGAGCGCCGTTCCTGTGATGGTGCTGGCATCCTCTCCTGTTTGTTGGTCGGCGATGGTGGTGGTGATGCGCGGCGTGGCTCGTGGAGTGGGGGTGCGGGCTGGAGGCCGTGCGGCGAGGGTGGTTTGCGCGCGCGGGGGCAATGCAAACCCTAGGGTTTGCGTGTTGCGCGCGCGTTTCTTGCGCCGCACTCCTTGCACATTTTCCGGCAAGTCGTGGTAGCCAACGGTAGAGAAGATGGTGCACGGCGGTTCGAGCAATGGTCGGGGCAAGCCGGGGTGGTAGCATGCGAAACGGGCGATGACCGGAGGAGGCAGAATCGCGGGCTGCAATCATGCACGTGCGTGCATGGCTGCTGTGCAATGCCGGGAGCCCTCGCAGCGGCGGCGAGTAGCCGGCAGGGGTGGTTCGCCGGTGGTGGCTCGTCGGGCCGAGTTCTCGTGGTCTATTGGGCTTGCAATGTGTGCCTAAGCCTATGATTTGGTTAACTGGCCCAGTTGTCCAATTTTCTAATAAATCAAATCTTGGAGGCCCAAATTCAGAAAATAAAATCAGATCACAGTCCAAGTAGTGAGAGCCTAGTCGAAGATTTGTAAAATAATTCCAACGTGTGATAGTTAGAATTATTATTATTTTAGTATCGAAGGGGCCACGAGGACATTTTTTATTTGTTTTATTATCTATCTTCGCATATATATGTGTTTATATTAATTGCGCATCATATAAGCATGTTGTAGATAATAGGAGCACGCTGACTGCTTTTATTTACAGCTTTAAAGCATGCTATGTGATTTATTTTGTGTAATTAATTATAACTATAAATTCGGGGTTCATGCTATGCATGATAGAATTTTAGCAATGTTATAATTATGGCTACATAAAATAATCTGTGCAATTGAACCTTATGAATTTAAAATTACTAAGCTCATAATTTAGTAAGACCTCCACAAAGCATCCTTTATTGGAAGTGGGTAATTTATTAGGTAAATGTCTACATGTGTAGCTTGCTTAATTTATTATTCATAAGTTCTAATAGATAGGATTTCTTAAAACAAACATTTATATCATGTGAGAAGTGGGATTTCATGCTTAAACTTCTATTGAATTTTCATAAGTTCTCTAGGGATTGAACTAAATGAGACAACCTTATTATAGGGATCAGGTGTGTTCTTGTAGATCCTTATATGGGAGGGTTGACTTTGGTGGCAAGCTAGCTTAGATGTTATCCAGAGTATAATTCATTTGTGATGTCTCTGCTCAATAGGATAATAAGGTCTTAAGTTAGTCTCCAATTATTAATTCCATTTGTCTAAGGAACTCGGGCATGGATTGAAATTAAAGGACAAGAATTAAAAGATGTAGTCTAGTTAAGTGTTTTGTTGTAAACGTCCACATGTGTGGCTTGCAATAGTAATACTTAGGCAAATTAGAGGAAACATTAATATTGTTTTATCATAAGGTTTCAATATTTAATTGTTTCAAATGTTTGCAACTATGTTTTAATTTCTGCTTTAATTTATTGTTTTCAGACATGTCTATTGCTCATGTTGTCAACCTCTTAATATCAAACCCTTTAACTGGTCCGAATTTTCCTGAATGGAAGTTTTGCTTCATGGAAATACTCTGCACTGAAAAACATGCCCATGTGCTTTACATGGACCCTCTCTCTCCCAAGTATTGAAACTGTACTGGCTATGAGCGAGAATTTTATGACAGATGGGTAGCTTCTGATGAGTTTGCCCGCAGACTCATCATGAACAGTCTGTCTAGAGAATTAAAGCTCAAGTACAAGAAGTACCGGACTGCTGTTGAGATATGGAGGGACCTTGTGAAAGTATATGGGAAGGTGAGACGAACTGTCAGTTATAATCTTGTGGAGGACCTGATCTGCAAGAGGATGACTGATGGGAGTTCGTTGATTCTGCACTTCGTCAGTATGATGAGAATTATGAGAAAGTACAGAAAGAGAGGTGGACGAATTAGTAAGCGGGTGGAAATAAACATTGTCCTGCACTCTCTATCTGATTCTTATAATGATTTCATCGAGTCCCTCGGTACCAGACGCGAGTTTACTCTTCCAGAGTTGCTCTCGGCCTTGATGAGAGAGGAATCTGATTTGATAGCATTAGAATTTGCTCCAACTTTGTCAGCTTTTGACAAGACAGTTGCTAAAGCAAAAGAAATGCTTAAAAGGTTAGATGAAGCTGATTTGGCAGAAGACGTCACCAGGCCATGCAAACGCAAGCGAAGTGAAGTAGATTTTCTAGTGCCTAGCACGGGTAGACAAGGTACGTCATGTGCATTTATAATGGAAACATGTTTAACATCATTTTCTACCCATTCTTGGGTAGTGGATACTGGAGCAACTGATCATGTTTGTTATACTTTGTAGGGGTTCAGGCCGACAAGGCAGCTGAAGCATGACGAGATTACCATCTCAATGGGCAGCGGAGAGCGATTCTCAGCAATAGCCATTGGAGATTTTACTTTATGCTTTGAAAACAATGTTTTGATTTTGAGAGATGTTTTATATGTGCCGGTTTTTCGGCGGAACTTAATTTCAGTTTCCAAGTTATTCAGTGATGGATATTCAGTTATTTTTTATAGTGGAGTTTCTATCATTGGTAATAACGGTGTTATCTGTCGTGGCAAACTAATTGAGTCTCTCTATATCATTGATTGTATGCATAAATCTTCCGTGAATGTTGCAGACTCATCTAATAATAATAATCATTTAAAGAGAAAGTTTTCTTCCGATGAGGATCAAACATATCTCCGGCACTTGAGACTAGGTCACATCAATCTAAAGAGGATTAAAAGATTAGCATGCGATGGGCTCTTGGATTCTTTTCAAGTGGTACCGCATCAAATTCTATGAATCCTGTATAGAGAAAAAGATGACAACTCGACCTTTTAAGGCAAGTCAGTCTCGAGCAGAGGATGTGTTGGAGTTGATCCACTCTGACTTAAGTGGACCAATGTCCACGCAAGCTCGTGGAGGTTACGAGTACTTCGTGATCACTGCTTTTTCTAACAGATTAATTATAATAACAGTGGCAAATAAATTTGTAAACCCTAAGGTTATCGATCCACGGGAATTGTGTGGGGAAAATACCTTATGTACTAATTATGATTCTAAAATCTATTGTTTGAGTAATTCAAAATCAGATTTTGGTTTTATAAAACTAAAGAGAACAATACGAAAAATTAAAGGTTGTGAAATCAGATTAAAGAGGCACAGATTCTAGGGAAGAAGCCTTATTATGGATAACATGTAGGAATCAATTAATTTAACAGGTGGAATATTGCAATACTGCTATATTTCCTTGTTTGGCAAATATAACCTAGATTACTAATTAGTGATTATCTCCGCTCGGTCTCAAATACAACAAATTAGTCAATCTGATAAGCAAATCAGTTCAATTCCTACAATCTAGTACATCTGTTTGGATAGTGTAGATGTATCATGCATTCCGTAGATGTATCATGCATTCCTAATCCCACTATTAATATTCACCTCTCGGTCCTTCTATCAATAGCTAGATATCTCAATTAATCGTCACCTCTCGGTCCTTGAATTAATCTAGAAATATGAAATAAACACAGGAATCATGAACCCAATTAATTAATCCTAACATGCATCCATAATAATATTCAAACCCTAGAACTCGCTAGGGTTTCTAGCCACTCATCGCATATAAAAATCCAAAATAATACATATTAAATTGCATAAACATAAAGAACTTACTAGAAAATAAAATGGTTTCTTGTTTCCCAAGTCTCCAAACTCTAAAAACTAAATTGCAGAATGAAAATATGAAAAGAGAACTGAAAAATATGAATGGGGATCTCTAATAATCGAATTTAAGGAGGTATTTATAGAGGGGAAGGTGTATCCTATCAAATCTATGGCTAAAGATATGATAAATCTAGATTTTGACAGAATTCTCGCGCCAGACCTGCGTCGATCAACGCCAATCAAGCGTTGATCGACGGCGATTTTTTCTCCGGCGTCCTCATGCGCGGTCTCACGGTTTTAGCCATAACTTCCTCTCCCGAACTCCGATTGACCCGATTCCAATTGCGTTGGAAAGATAACACGAAGCTCTATCCATTGCCATGCGCCAATATCCAGAATTCCTTGTGTGGAGAAATCCTTCACTGCTACTCTTGCACGTCACTGCCTTCGGAACGGTTTTCCGGTGATTTTGGCCTAAAAACTGTGAAAACACACCATAACCCGCATAACACCACTAAATATCGACTCATGCACATAATATATAAATAAACTCAATAAAACTACATAAAATAGTGGAAAATAATATAGATAAGCGAGTAAAATAATGAGCTTATCAAACCCCCCCAACTTGAACGTTTGATTGTCCTCAATCAATAGGCAAGAAAGAAATCAAAAGATCATGTAGTTAAAGTGCAATGCCTCACAAGATTTATCACAGTCAAGGGTCAAAAATCCACTACACACAAGCAATTTAAAAGAGACAGAAAATTCATCAACCGTGGAAGAACTCACGGGAAGTGTATCACTCAACTCTCAAGTGTTTAAGGTATAGATGAAAGCACTCAACAACATGTATGAAGAAATTTCTACCATAGGCTTGCAAATTTTCTAATATCTCCACTGCTAGAATGTGTACACAAGTCTAGAATCAAAAATGACTTTCATTAGGTTGTAATGTAGGCTTTTTGTGAAGGGTAGGGAAAATTTGGCCAAGTGACTAAATTAAGTTGAGTTGATCATTCTCAACCAATGCAACCACCATCTATTCATCATCCAACCTTCTCCTAAAATATATCAACAACACACAAGTTTTTTTTTTGTCTAGCTCATTTTGAATCTCTTATGCTCTTCACAAAATTTTTGTATTCTTTTCTTTTCAGAGAGCTTATGAGAATTCTAATTATTTCTTTGAGCTTCTTTTTCACGCATCTTTTCACCACTAATTTATATTTTCTTATCTCCATCTCACAATCATTCCACCTCATATACCACAACTCAAGACATGAGAGAAACCAATACTTCTTCTTAATCTCATAGACAAGGAAAGAAAATTTTTGTATAGGCTCAAAAGTGGCTAACTAGAGAAAATTTGATGTGAAGGGACAGTGTTTAGGGAATTGGGCTATCAAAGATGGCCTAAGATCATTTCCTAAACTTGTGCACACTATGCAGTCTCAACACAGAAAATAGGCAAGTTTTAGAGAAATAAAAACACACATGTGAATCTCACATCAAACAAAATAAAGGCTCAATTTCTCACACAAGGGTTTAAAATTTTCTTCCACAGTCAATTTCAAATCAGCTCAATCATCATGCAAGCATAAGTGTCAAATCAATCCTATCATGCGGTATTCTACATTCATAGGCATCTAACCACAATCACAATCAATTCAAACTCAACCCTCAACTGATTTTAATCTCACAATCTCATTTGGGTTATTTCAAAATTCAAAATTTTTCCCCCAAAATAGCATAAATGAAAATAAAATATTAAAGACGAAAAGCGGAATAAAAAGGATAGAACGTTCCATCTCTTGTCCACATCCCCCCAAACTTATTTTCGACTCAAAAAGTGGAATAAGTTTGACAATCAGACAAAAGAAGGAACGATACCTGGTAGTTGATCTCAGACATCAACTTTTTATCCTCCCGGAGTCTTCAAACTTCGCACGACGTGAATTAGTAGCTGTTAGCACTTCGCGTCGATCGACATTGGATGGCGTCGATCGATGGGAAGCCTTCTTGTGACCCTCTCTCGGATCAAGTGTATTCCGTCGGTTGTCTGCTCGGCATCGATCGATGCCAGGCTACGTCGATCGACATCGAGCAGTACTCCAAAATTAATTTTTTTTATTTTTTTTATACTGCAAAACACTGTTAGTGCAGAAATAATAGAATTTTGAAATAAAATAAAAAAAATGAAAATTGAAAAGAAATTACGGGAAAGGTTGGGTTACCTCCCAACAAGTGCTTGATTTAACGTCGCAGCTCGACGATACCTCAACTCACTGCCAGGGAGGTCGGGTCCAGACTCGCCGACCTTTGGAATCCACCATGTAAACCTTTCGATCCTTGATGATGGTGGTGAGCTCAGAAAAAGGTTGCATAGTTGACAGTCTCGCTCCTCCGTTTTCTCGCTCCCACTTAATGGCAGCTTCTTCCTCCTCCTCGGATTCATCTCATTCTTCAGTAGTGGAGATTCGGTTGCACTCTGCTTTCTTCTTGCTCTTGTTGATCACAAAAGTGATCTTCTCGTCATTTGCTCGGAGTGTGATCTCACCGCCTCGACAGTCAATGAGAGCGGCGCTAGTATCGAGAAACTCACGCCCCAAGATCATGGGCATGTTCTCATCTTCCTTCATCTCGTGCACCACAAAATCTTCAGGAAAAATGAGATGGCCCACGCGAATGAGCACATCCTCTAATATACCTTTCGGGCAGGACACAGATCGGTCCGCCATCTGCAGGGTGATCGTTGTGGGCCTCATCTCTCCGATGTTGAGACACTTGTAGATAGAGTACGACATCAGGTTGATACTGGCTCCAGTATCACATAGTACTCTCTTGAATGTGTGTCCCCCAATCTCAACTGGAATAGAGAGGCATCCAGGATCGCTTCTCTTGATGGGCACCTGCTTTTGAAGTAGCAGGCTGCACTGCTCGTGGATCTTCGCCGTCTCGTTCTCCACGAACTGCTTCTTTCCACTCATCAATTTCCGAAGGTACTTCATGTACCCCGGGATCTCCTTTAGTGCTTCGATCAGTGGGATGTTGATGCTGACCTTCTTCAGATTCTCCACAAATCTGGAGAACTTCGATTCCTCCTTCTGCTTCGCAAACCGCTGAGGGAACGGCAGAGGAGGGGATTGATCTTCAGACTGCTGAAGCTTTGTACCTGGAGTAGACTTCTACATTGATTGACGCGGGGCAGCGTCGATCGACGGGGTTCTTTCTTCGGCGTCGATCAATGCGGAAGGAGCGTCTATCGACGACGACTCCTCTCTTGTGAAATCTTGCTCTTTCTCGCCTCCACAGTCTTTCACGGCCATCTCGGGACCCTTGTAGCTTATCCCAGATCTCAAACTAACTGCGTTCACTGACTTTTCCTTTGCCAGATTCATCTCTGTTGTACTTGGAAGCTGTCCTGGCTTATGCTGCTTGTTGAGAGTAGCGGCGATTTGGCTCAGTTGGGTTTCCATCATCTGCAGATGTTTCGTCATAAGATGCATGTGGTTGGCCACCCCCTTCACTTCGGTTTCTACTTTCCCAAATCGATTATCAGAGCTCTTGATGAATTTCTCGAGCGTCTCTTCCAGCATAGATTTCTTTCTTTCCACAATCTCTCCTCCAGTACCTACATCAAAACCGGGTGGAGGGTGCTCTGCTGCGGTGGGGTTAGAATATGAAAAACCAGGGTGAGTTCTCCCATGGTTGTAGTGGTACCCCTGATTGCCTCCTCGGTAATTATTCTGACAACCACCTCCAAGATAGTTTACTTCTGCTCCGGCAGTTCCAGATGAACTGCTCGCCCCCCGATTGATGTAGTCAGCCTCCACGGGTACTATGGTCATGTTCGGCTCTGCTGTAGTGGCAGTTGTGGCATTTGCTGCTTCAAATTTTTCAATATCTTCCCGGAGCTTTTTCACTTCAGCAACCACGTCCAAATTTGGCTTTGTCTGGACTGCTTTGACTGGTAGTAACTGCCTCTCGGTCGGCCACTAATGGCTATTCAGAGCCATATCTGCCAGAAGTCTCATTCCATCGGCTCCACTCTTCTTCATTAGGATTCCACCAGCAGATGCATCAACCAACTCTTTCATGTGTGGGCTCAGACCTTCGTAGAAATGACAGACCTGCATCTCCAAATCGATCCCATGCCCAGGACAGAGTCGCAAGAGCTCCTTATACCTTTTCCAAGCCTCATGCAGTGATTCATCATACATCTGTTTGAATGTAGTGATTGCAGCTTTCCTCTTCAGCAGTAGGCTCGGCGGGAAGTAGTTGGTGAGGAATTCTGCTCGAAGCTCCTCCCATGTCCCAATCTGACTCTTGTCTAGTCGAGCATACCAAGACCTCGCCTCGTCTCTGAGTGAGAACGCGAAGAGTTTCATTCTGATGACGTCTTGGGGAACTCCATTTTGCTTTACAGTGTCGCACACCTCTATGAACAGATTGAGGTGGGCATATGGATCTTCGATGGCTCTCCCCCCACACTGGTTCTGCTGCACCATTTGGATCAGACCTGTGCGTAGCTCAAAGTTGTTGGTGTTGACGCCAACTTTGAATCCGGCCTCTTCTTGTTGTGGAAGAAATCGGTCCAGGATGGACCTCTGTGGCACCACTATCTGCCTGCCATTCAGTTCCGTCAGTCTTGCGGCTTGTTCGGCTTGAGTAGCCTGGGCTGCTTGAAGTTGTGCTCTCAGCTGTTGTACCTCATTCACAAACTGCCTCTGCTCCTTAGGAGTCATATTTTGCAGAGGTGCTTCAGGATTCTCTGCCATCTCTCGTTGTTTGTCTTTTCCTTTTTTTCTAGATTTTCCTGCAGGTTGCTTCAATTTCTGGGACAAAAGCCTCGAGTGTTTTTCCTTTGGCTCGCGTGTTCATGCACCTGCGCAGAAAAAAGGTAGAAATCATTCGGCATCGATCGACGTGAATACCACATTGATCAATGCAAGGGATCGGTTGGCGTCGATCGACGCAAGGTCGGCGTTGATCGACGCTTGACGCGGATAAGAAAGCTCACACACGCACACGTACAAAAAAATAAAACTCAATCCAGCAAATCTTAGAACAAACTAGTAACAAGATAAAATCTAACAATTCCCCAGCAACGACGCCAATTTGATCACTGTTTTTCTAACAGATTAATTATAATAACAGTGGCAAATAAATTTGTAAACCCTAAGGTTATCGATCTAGGGGAATTTTGTGGGGAAAATACCTTATATACTAATTATGATTTTAAAATCTATTGTTTGAGTAATTCAAAATCAGATTTTGGTTTTATAAAACTAAAGAGAACAATACGAAAAATTAAAGGTTGTGAAATCAGATTAAAGAGGCACATATTCTAGGGAAGAAGTCTTATTATGGATAACATGTAGGAATCAATTAATTTAACAGGTGGAATACTGCAATACTGCTATATTTCCTTATTTGGCAAATATAACCTAGATTACTAATTAGTGATTATCTCCGCTCGGTCTCAAATACACCAAATTAGTCAATCTGATAAGCAAATCAGTTCAATTCCTACAATCTAGTACATCTGTTTGGATAGTGTAGATGTATCATGCATTCCTAATCCCACTATTAATATTCACCTCTCGGTCCTTCTATCAATAGCTAGACATCTAAATTAATCGTCACCTCTCGGTCCTTGAATTAATCTAGAATTATGAAATAAACACAGGAATCATGAACCCAATTAATTAATCCTAACATGCATCCATAATAATATTCAAACCCTAGAACCCGCTAGGGTTTCTAGCCACTCATCGCAGATAGAAATCCAAAAGAAAACATATTAAATTGCATAAACATAAAGAACTTACTAGAAAATAAAAGGGTTTTCTGTTTCCCAAGTCTCCAAACTCTAAAAACTAAATTGAAGAATGAAAATATGAAAAGAGAACTGAAAAATATGAATGGGGATCTCTAATAATCGAATTTCAGGAGGTATTTATAGAGGGGAAGGTGTATCCTATCAAATCTAGGGCTAAAGATATGATAAATCTCAATTTTGACAGAATTCCCACGCCAGACCTGCGTCGATCGACGCCAATCAAGCGTTGATCGACGCCAATCAAGCGTTGATCGACGACGGTTTTTTTCTCCGGCGTCCTTCAGCGCGGTCTCACGGTTTTGGCCATAACTTCCTCTCCCAAACTCCGATTGACCCGATTCCAGTTGCGTTGGAAAGATAACAAGAAGCTCTATCCATTGCAATGTGCCAATAGCCCGAATTCCTTGTGTGGAGAAATCCTTCACTGCTACTCTTGCACGTCACTGCCTTCGGTTTTCCGGTGATTTTGGCCTAAAAACTGTGAAAACACACCATAACCCGCATAACACCACCAAATATCGACTCATGCACATAATATATAAATAAACTCAGTAAAACTACATAAAATAGTGGAAAATAATATAGATAAGCGAGTAAAATAATGAGCTTATCACTTCGCCACATTCATTGACGATTACTAAAGATTCGGATATGTCTATTTGTTTTGCCACATGTTTGAATGCTTTGAGAAATTCAAAGAGTTTAGGACTGAGGTAGAAAAGAAGCTAGGTAAGACTATCACGACACTACGATCAGATCGTGGTGGAGAATACCTTAGTAACAAGTTTTTGCAGTACTTGTCAGACAACGGGATTACATCCCTTTGGACTACACCAGGAACCCCTAAAAAAAATGTTGTAGCGGAAAGAAGAAATAGAACTCTCTTGGAAATGGTCAGGTCGATGATGAGTTATGCAAGCTTGCCGACTTCGTTTTGGGGATATGCCTTGGAGACAGCGGCCTATTTGCTTAACCTAGTACCTTCTAAATCAGTTCCTAAAATGCCTCTGGAACTCTGGTATGGGCAAAAGCCAAGTTTGAACAGAGTGAGGGTTTGGGGTTGTCCGGCATATGTGCTGACAAAGGAACTTGATAAGTTATAAAGTAGGTGTAAGCTGATGTTTTTTGTAGGATATCCCAGGCAAATGAAAGGTGGTTACTCTTATTGTCCTGAGAATTAGAAAGTGACTGTCAGTACCAACGCAAGATTTTTGGAGGACGAATATGTAAGAAACACAGATCCAAGAGTGAAATTATCCTCCACGAGCTTGAGGATAAGGAAGCGATTCCATCAGGAAAGCCCATTGTAGTGGTAAATCCACCTGTAATAGGTGAGGTAATACCAACACTGCCACTAATGCAAGGTATGGGATCAATGGGTACTATGCCAACTACTGACACGGTTCAGATGCCTCATCGCAGTGGGAGGGTTGTCCACCAACCCGAGAGGTATATGTTCATGTGAGAGTCCTCTGACTTGATCCCAAAAAACGGACTGGATGATACCGATCCCTGGATATATGACGAGGCGGTATCTGATAAAGATGCAGACAAATGGCTGATCGCCATGGATTCGGAAATAGAATCCACTACGGCTATGGATGTATACCAAAAAACTGATTTTCCAGATGGCTATCGAGCCATAGGGTGCAAATGGGTATACAAAAGAAAGAAAGGAGCGAATGGTGAAATTACAGCTTTCAAAGCAAGGCTGGTGGCAAAGGGTTATAGTCAGAAAGAAGGTGTAGACTATGACAAGACCTTCTCACCGGTAGCCATGCTTAAGCCCATTCGTATACTCCTATCCATAGCAGCACATAAGGACCTAGAGATCTGGCAGATGGATGTCGAAACTACATTTTTAAACGGGTACCTTGAAGAAGGTAGGGACATCTATATGCAACAACCAGATGTTAATGTGCAGAAGGGCGAAGAACATTTGGTCTGGAAGCTAAGGAAGTCACTGTATGGACTTAAACAAGCTTCATGGTCATGGAATCTACATTTTGACGAAGTGATTAAATCCTATGGATTTTCACATTGTTCAAACGAGAGTTGCGTGTACCGTCTATGTGTCAGTGGAAGCGTGGTGTTTCTTGCGCTTTAAGTAGACGATATTCTCCTATTTGGCGATAATGTGGAAGTATTGTCGGGCATAAACGGGTGGTTATCCGAACAGTTTCATATGAAGGACCTTGGGGAGGCAGGATACATCCTAGAGGTAAAAGTATTGCGGGAGCGCAATAAGAGGATGCTGACCTTGTCTCAAGGATCATATGTGGATACTGTGATTGCCCGTTTCAGCATGCAAACTGCCAAGAAAGGTCTCTTACCCTTCAGACATGGCATACATCTTTCCAAGGATCAGTGCCCGGTGATACAAAAGGAGAAAGATGAGATGAGCAAAATGCCGTCTTCATTGGTCGTGGGGAGCCTCATGTTTACAATGCTATGTATGAGGCCATATATCTGCTTTGTTGTAGGTATGGTAGCAAGATATCAGTCTAACCCTGGACAGACGCATTGGACCGCAGTAAAGCACATACTCAAATACTTGAAAAGGACTAGAGACTATTATCTCGTCTATCAGTGTGAGGAGTTGTGCTCTGTGGGTTATACTGATTCGAATTTCCAGGCAGACCGAGATGAAAAGAAGTCCTCCTCTAGCTATGTGTTTACATTGGGAGGTGGGGCCATATCATAGAGGACTGCAAAGCAGAAGTACATTGCTGACTCCACCATGGAAGCAGAATGTGTGGCAGCTTCTGAAGCTTCGAAAGAAGCAGTGTGGTTTCAAAACTTCCTTCTGGAGTTGGACGTGATTCCTAAGCTGCCCAAGACCATCACAATATATTGTGATAATTCGGGAGCTGTGGCTAATTCAAAGGAACCACGAACTCACAGAGCAACAAAACACATTGAAATGAAGTACCATATTATACGAGAAATCATAGCAAGGGGTGATGTGCTAGTAGATAAGATTGATACAAAAGATAATCTAGCAGATCCATTCACAAAAGCTCTACCTCAGAAGTTCTACGAGATACATGTACGTAACCTTGGGCTGAGGGCAAAGCCAGCCACGTAGAATGATTGATGTAATAGCTAGATTAGTTTAGATGCATTATACTCTGGAAAGCACCTGTATAATGCTTTGAGTATAAGTGGGAGATTGATGGATTTATATACTGAAAGCATTATGATTGGTATATTATGTACAAGGTCGATTGGTTAATATACTAGGAATCATAAATGTTGTATTTTCATCTCCTGTCAGAATTAACAAACATGTGTTGCAAACACAATTATCCTCTTATCTCGTTGATAGGGAGATCATACGGTGTGTAGTAGATCACGAAAGATCTTATGGATCGTTTGACCTAGCGAGATATAAATAGTTATCACAGCTGAGACAGTTCCAGGATAAACTGTGGTGTAGGCTGCAACATACGCGGTAATAAGCATCTTATCTTGGATGGCTTGGTATGCTGGTGTGGGGCACAAATTGATAAGGACCTAAGTTGAGATTGATTCTTTTATCTGACATTAAAAGAATCTAGATCTCTATGGCTTGATGAGATCCTAAGCCTATATGAATGTACTGAAGTATATGCAGATTGTGTATTACTTTGAGTTGCAGTGAAAGGCTCTGGTTAAGCTTGTATATCTGTATTTTGGGTAATAGCAGTTTGTGTATGACTGTTTCGTACGGGAACTAGGTAACCACATCGAGTATAGGATGGTGACATTCCTTGAGCAGCTCAAAAGGTTCGTTATGCTAAAGTCCTGCAGGCTGATTAAGTTCAAGCATAAGTGAAAAGGTTTGAGTGGATTGATTTAGGAATATAAGATGTTAATTAATTAAATGGCTTGTCAGAGCTTAAATTAATTAACGAATGTCTGTAACCTTAAATGTGGGGATAAACCGAGCCCATGCAACCCGTACCTCAAAACGTGGTAGCAAATAGGTAGGACAATATTGATTCTTTTGTGGAATGAATCAATATTAATTAATTATTTATATTTTTGGTTGAATATGGGAATTAATTAATTGATAGGCCTTATTTGCTATTTGCATTCTGGTTCCTGGTCTGGCCCATGAAACTCAGGCCCAGTAGAAGTCCAGTATTTTCCTATAAATAGGCCTCAGTTCCTCAGATCTCAACACACCACAAGATCATAAGTTGCACACAGCAAACAAGAATTTGGGAGCTGTGGTGATTGACTAGTTCTGAGAAATGAGGAGGAAATTCTGCTCCTCAACCGGGCAAGGAATCTGAAGGGAATCTTCACTAGATATTTAGATTGAGTGGGATACAGATCAGAAGATCAGATCAGGAGGATCTTCTTTCTTCTCTCCCTCTTCTGTTTTGAAAATATTAACATATTTTAATCAGATTTAATTCCTTTGATCTGTTAGGGAATTAATCTATGTGCGTGGGAAACGGATCAAGAGGAATCTCCGCGCACTCGTTCTTCAGGGTTTTACAATCTAGGTATTCCACATAAACATTCTTTATGCATAATCAATAGGAGCATGCTAGGAATAATCATAGGCATAGCAAACTATTTTTGATATTCTAATTAACGATCCGGGCAAACGGACTTCGTGATTCAGTTCACGAATCCCTTCAGCATGTAGCAACCGACTACTTCACTAAGAGAGTCAAAGCAAGGCGTTCCGCAACATCAGGGAGCAAGAAGCTATCAAGTTTTTAAGGACCCAAATCTGGTGCAGATTCGGGGTCCCAAAGGAGATCAAGACTGACATTGGCACACAATTCAAGGGTCAAAAAGTGCAAGAATTCTGCTACTGGTACAACATCAAGCTGGTATTCTCCATGCTGAGGTACCGGAGGCGAATGGGCATACCAAATCAACCAACAAAACCATGGCCTCGGTGAAGTAATGACTAGGAGCTCACAAATCGAAGTGGGTCGAAGAGCTGCCAGGAGTACAATGGGCATACCAAACCACTCCAAGGACGACAACTGGTTGTTTGCCATTTGCACTAGCTTACGGAGAGGAAGCCGTCATCCCATTTAAAATAAAAGCCAAAATCCTATGGGTCGAAGTATGCGAGGAGGAGAAAAACAATGAAAAACTCTTAAAGAATCTCGAGCTGATTGATGAACAAAGGGACAAAACCCTATTAAACATGGCTCAAAGAAAGATGTAGGTCGAGAAGTTTTTCAACAAAAAGCTGCGTTTGCAAACTTTCAAGGAAGGTGATTGGGTACTCAGGAGAGACTTCCAAAATACGAAAAATAAGAGCACTGGGAAGCTCTCATCAACTTGGGAAGGTCCTTACGAAATCACGAGAGAAGTATGGAGAGGAGCCTACCACCTAGAGGACTACTACAGAAACGAAATCAAAAATAGTTAGACGTCAAACACCTAAAGAAGTATTACTTCTGAAAATGAGATCGAACTCATCGATCTCACAGATACGCATCTCTCACTCATCACCCTATTTTTATTTACTTACTAAAACATCTCGAGCCACTACTAACTTGATCATTGGAGTCAAGACATTGCCCACAACCCTCACTTTCGTCTTGTAGGGACTACCAGACACTCGAAGGAGTTCGAGTAGGACTTCGATCGATCCTACACCCAGATAATAACTTATAACTCTTATCATTTGCATTATAATTATTATTTCCTTACGATCAGTTACTAACTTAAGCATCGGAGGGGCGATGCCAAGACATTGCCCATCCTAACTCTATTTTGCTACCTATACCACAATTCAATAACAGAATCACACACGTGCAATGAATGACCAATTCGAAGCACGAAGAAAAAAGCACTATTCAAAGTCATGCAGAAAGCATAAAAAGGAGTTTGAAAGTACAAAAATAAGTAAAGTTGTCCAAACAGAAAGATAAATTTTTCAAAGCATTGCACAAAAAGTAAAACACGGTCAGGAGGAGGAGCTTGAAGATCAAGAGGCCGCCTGCGAGTCGCCATTCGGCCCAGAGTTCGCCTCAGCGGTAGGTGTAGGGCCTGATGAAGAGTTAGTTGGCTGCGGGATGCTACCTTAAACATTGTGCTTAGTCTGAGGCGTCTCCTGCTGCTGCTCAGGCCCTTGATCCGCTGTCTGCTCCCCAGACAGGTGCTCCTGCGGGCCAAAGAGGACCAACTGGCGATCATCGGCATACTCCTCTGGGTAAGGACCTCCTGTCGGGACATCCCAAAAGCTGAGGTTGAGGTTCGGGAACCATTTGGCAATCCTGTCCCAGACCTCGCTTTCAACCTGTTCAGTGAGCATCTGCAAAATCGATTCGGACCGCACGCCAAAGAATGAATGAAAGAAATAAAGAGAAAGAAGTAGTATGAAGGAAAAAGATGGAACTGACGGAGTACCTTGTATGTTTCAGCGAAGTGAGGAGAAAGGATCAAGGACCCAAAATCGAGCCCCTCGCCTGATTTCAGGCGGGCAATTTGGTCCTCGAGCCCCTTTAGCTCAGTCGTGTAAGACTCCTTTTGAGTCCGCAGGTGAGCATCCATGGACTAAAGCTGATCCCCCCTTTTTTAGAGATCTTTCCCAAGAGTGGCGATGTCAATAGTTGCCTAGGCGTACTTCTGCTTGAAGAAGTCAGCCTGCTCCTTGTAGGCACTGGCTTCCGTGACGGCCAGGGAGGCAACATTCCCCTTGGCCTCATCGATCCTCTCATCATGCTCCTCAGCCCACTTATTCCCCGCCTCAACCTCCTTCCGGAGCTAGAGGATCTCCTTGGAAAACTTATCTTTGAAGGCGACAAGCTACCGGTGGATCAAGTCAAACTTCACCGCTTTTTGCAGAATATGCACAGTTTATCAATAGAGGTCGTGTACACGTGCAATAATAATATCAAAGGGGAAGCACTCACCTCCAATTAGCGGTGCTCGTAGCGGACTAGCCGGTTAAAAACCAAGCCCAATGTTGAGTCAATAACTGGAAGATCCAACAGCAACTTTTGGGAAAGAACTAGAAAGGAGTCCACCCTTGTGTTTTGCAGAGCAGTCGTTTGCATGAGAGACCTGTTGTGGTCCTTCATTTGGTCCCAATGGGAGTCCGAACGGTCCCTAGATTGACGCCGACAATGGTGTTGGAGCGACCCTGACTCCTTCTCCTTCGCCCTCTCTCCGCCCCGTTGCGTTGAAGTGTCAAGGCAGGTAGGAGGGTGGGAAGACTCTACCCCTCCGACTCCTGCGGAGTCTTGAACGGAAGAGGAGGAGGTGGTGGAGGTGGAGGGGTCGGCCCAGGACCAGTCTGGGGCCTTTTTGGGGGGTTGGCCTCCCGCCGCTTGTCCTCCTCCTCGTCTCTGACCCTTTTCTTATCTTGCAGGACCTTGTCAACCTACTACGGAGTCAACCGAGGGTGGACCATGGCCTTTGGGAGTTTGACTAATCTGCCATCAAGGTCGAGGAGGGTAGAGTCGGTCACGACACATCCTTGCTGCACCAGCCACCACTCATGGTCGCTTATGGTCACGTCATAAGCACGATTAACACGTGCCTATTCAGCAGCTGTGAGCACCGTGCAATCCCTCCCTGCAAGAAAAACAAAGAGATCAGTATGAGAACCAACTCAAAAATGTACCTAAATGGATTGTTGACCCACAGATTGGCGCCCCGCCGTATTTGAGGAATTATGGGTTCTGAGGGTTGAGCTTCAAAAAGAAGTAGGTGTTCGACTTTGGCTTCTTGATGAGTGTCGACCTCCCCGAAGCCCATTAAGTGAAATAATAGTAGTGTTTGTCGGTGCACTGGTTGATTCGGTACATGCTGTGGTACTTCCGCATGGTCGAACGCCCAACCCAAGGTTCATCCAGACGAAGAAGACCCCGACCAGATAACACCAGCTGTTGCGAGCGAGCTGGAAGGGGAAGAGGTTGTAAGATGCAAGGATCTCACTGAAGAAGGGGTTCACCGACAGTCCGACCCCATTGTCCATTGTGGCAGTGTAGAACGCGGCAAACCTATGTGGCGGGTCGAAACACCTCTGCTCAGGCCTTGACACTCTTTATACAACATTATGGCAGGGGACAGAGTCCGCCTAGGCCTTCATCATATCCCGAGTAACCCCCGAAATAGAACCCAACACCCGGTGAGTGCGCCAATCCTCCGACAACACGAAGTCGCCAGCCATCTCGGGCTCTAGGTCAATCACGTCGACCTTGCGGCTAGCACCACTGGTCTCCCCTCCGCCCGTTGTCTTGTCCAGCCCACGGATCATCTCCGACAACATCCTGGTATCATCAGAGTCAGAATTAAAGTCGGGCACTTCTTCGGCGTGTTTGCCCTTATCAGCTGGGCCAGGTCTCTTTGGCCCCTGGAAGAGCAGGCTCCAATCGGGATCGGTAAAGTCCATTGCATTAAGATCTCTCTCTAGAGAAGGGGTGAAAAGAGGACTCGAATTGGTTCCCTCAGACCTAGAACCCTCGCGGTTCTAAGAGTCAGACTTGGTGAAGACATTTTCAGAAAAGAAAAACAGATATCTTGAAATAAATAAAACCTAAAAACAAGAAGAGAAGAGGGAGGTGAGCCCTGGTCAGCCCACGATTGCCTCACACATACAAATCGCTAACCCTAGGTCTATTTTCCCATAACACCTGGTGAGACAGAAACCAAGAAAAGTAACAAGACAAGGAGTAGGAGGGAGAGATTACCTTTTGAAGACAAAGAGCGAACAACAAGGGAACTCGGAATAATTATCGTAAACAATGGTGAGTTGCTGGTGAAGCTTTTGCCGGAAATTGCAAGGAGAGAAAAAGGGAAGGAGAGAGAGAAGATGCTTTTGTAAAAGTGAGATCAAATCGTGGGAAGCGATGGTTAATGACTCGCGCCCGTTCAACTGCTCAAAACCGCCCCAGGTTTTCATGCTTATTATGTAACTGCCATTGAGTTTGGGTGGCAAATTTCAAAAGTAGTTCCACATGTCGAACTCCAAATAAAAGCGGTTCATTCACTATAAACCCCACTGGGGCTACGAGAATTATATCCCAACAACACGGTACCTCGATGATTACCCCTAATACTATGACGCATTCATGGTATACACCACCCTCGTAAAAGAACCCATGAGCATGAACTAAAATAGTTCGTTGGGGCTAATCGAATGGCCTAACTAAAACCGGACAGAACCCAAACTATCCTCCATAATGTTGTAGTTTCGGGCCCGTGGCCATGACACCCACAGCAGCTTCCTGGGGCTGCACGACCAGGGTGGACCACCCATAGAGGAACAAGTCCCCCGGCCGACCGAACTCCCATTCTAGAGGGGTTCGAAGGGCCAACATCTAGGAAAGTGACCCACCTATGCAAGACAACAATCCAACATGAGACTACCCAATTATTCGACTCACTGGGCTGCCCAAAGAGCACCCCGCTGAGCCGGAGGGGCTATTGTTGGGGTATGATGATTATCAGCCCACCCAAGGGCCCAAAATGTAACCCAATAGTTATTTTGTAGGTCAAGTAGCATGTCGACCCAGATGGAAGTAGCCCACGAGAAAATAGTTCGATAGAAGGAGTAGCCCGACCAAAAGCAGTTTGACACTAGCAGTTAGATCAAAGTTGTCCGATAGGAACATGGAGAAGATCGATGAGCCAAGCTAGGGCATCAAAGCGGTTATTTTGCAGCTGCCCAACGGTCAAAGGAGCCAACGTGCAACAGGAGGATAAGCTCGCAATATTTTTGAAAGGAGTCGGTAGCACTCCATGCAACGACCTTGACAAAACCGGAGTTCGTTGCCAAATGGTCGGTGCTAAATTCCAGGAAACCGTAGCTACTTTAGACCCATATATATATATATATATGGGTCAATTTTCTACACCTAATTCCTAGATATCAAGATCCTGAGCTTTTAGACTTTCTTTTTCATTCGCAAGCTCTAGTTGTATTGCACGTCAAGTTGGTTTCCGCCGTACTACTTTTCGGATACGGCTCAACCTTCGAATTGATAATATAGCTTGGTTTGTCTTACTTTTACTCATTCATCGTTATTATGGTGTTTTTTCAATTATTTCCTGTATTACTCGAATCATCAGTTCCCGCGGCTCCGTATCCATACAAAACAACCCTCAACACTTACAAAAGAGGTTGGTTCAAGAAAGACGATATGCAGTGGAAAGAAAAATGATAATCATCAACAACAAATATGAGAATTTACCAAACAAACTACGCATACAAATGGTAAAATCATAACATGAATCAAAAATAGAGAAATAAGTTCATGATTAATCCTATTGCACTTCAAATAATCGCATACTTAGGTAGAAGAAGGATAATACAATTTCAACTAACAATCACCAGGCGGGTCTCATGCCAAGTATAATTTCGAAATTCGGTCATAATATCAAAAGAAATGGAGGAGCCTATGTATGGAGACATAGCTCATCATAATTCAATACCGAGAAAGCAATAAAGAATTCAAGTACCAACAATTTCATCTAATCTCAAGGCAAAAGATGAATCAAGTATACATAATAAAAGAAGGGGTAAGTCATCAAAAGAGTGTACATAGGAACGTTCAAGGTTCACATGTCGAACCCTCTTCATTCCCTTTCCACGCCGCCTTCTCACACACATCACCTTGTACCTACATGTAGGGAAAATACGTACAAAGGCTAAAGTACACAGTTGTACCCAGTGGTCATGTTCTCCCGAATACATACATACATATATGCATACATACATACATACACACGCACACACAGATATATATATATATATATATATATAGGGGGCTGATCTGGTGAGAATAGCCCTTATCATGAGAAATATGAATAAACCTCGTCCATAGATTTGACAAGATCAACGATCCAGATTACATAAGAGCTTTAACAAAAAAAGCGGAATTTTATCCTCATTTTACTTCATTGAAGGGCAACATAGTCATTAGGAACGTACAAGGCGCAAAAGTTGTGTTTTGCTCATTTCATGTATTATATGCTTCATTTTATCTTAGTTATACTTCATTTTATCTCAATTGCGAATCATTATAAAATAAATTCGATTTGAATTTTGATGTTACACGTGACATGCATTTTATCTTAGCAGTTCTTCATTATATCTTAGCTATTCTTCATTTTATCTTAATTGTGATTCATTATAAAATAAATTCGATGTGAATTTTGATGTTACATGTGACATGCATTTTATCTTAGTAGTTCTTCATTATATCTTAGTTATTCTTCATTTTATCTCAATTATTGTTCATTATAAAATAAATTAAATAAAAATAAAATCAATTTTTCAAAAAAAATGATTTCAATTCTCTTCATTTTATCTCCTATATACATCATTAAATGAAAAAATCAAATTTTTAGAAACAGTTCTCTTCATTTTATCTCCTATATACTTCATTAAAAGGAAAAGATTAAATTAAATAAAAATAAAATCAATTTTTTGGAAAAAGTATTTCAGTTCTCTTCATTTTATCTCCTATATACATCATTAAAAGAAAAAAAATCAAATTTTTAGAAATAGTTCTCTTTATTTTATCTCCTCTATACTTCATTAAATGGGAAAAAATAAAATAAATTAAATAAAAATAAAATCAATTTTTCAGAAGAAATGTTAAGTTCATTTTATCTATTTAAAACTTCATTAAATTAGAAAATTCAATTAAATAATAATAAAATTAAATTTAATTTTTGAGTATTGGATGACTCAATAAGGCAATCGAAATCTTATAAAAAATCGAAAAGAAAAAGATTACAAATCCAAATATGTAATAATGAAGTTCGCGGAGGATAAAATGAAAATGGAAATTATTTGAGGGAGATACCATCAAGCTAAATGACAATGATACCCTTAAATATGTAATAATGAAGTTCGCGAAGGATAAAATGAAGACGGAAATTATTAAAGCATGACCGCAGATCTTGTGAAATCAAAGGCTGAGATTTATTCTCATTTCTTACATTAATATCTATTCTCATATGATCTAACCTCTCTCTCTCTATATATATAGAGAGAGAGTGGTAACACCATTATCACACAGAATGACACAAGGGTTTTTCATAAAATAACTTGCGCATGTCAAAACATTTACCTCACCGGGTTGCAACCTATCTCATTTTTTGGTACCATTCAGAATCATCATCAACCAATCATATCAATCATCAATCACAATGGTAAGATGTGAATCTACCAGCTCTCAAGGAACTTGTCTGTGGGCATTTACTGCACTAGCCAAAACATCACTAAATGAGGAAGAGCAAGCTCCCCAAGTTCGTACAACACTAATTTCACATTATTGATCAAGGGAGAGTAATTTTCATCCCAAGTCTAAACAATTATTCACATTCATCAACAAGAATTGCACAAGTACCAAAACAATTTTAATGATGTACCATATTGAAAACAAAACATTTCATCATTTGCATTTGAAAACATTTTGGAAATAATTTCATGTTTTTTATACTTAAAATAGTGTCCACCTCAAATTATGGTATGTAGGTGATTGATCACTAATTATTTTGATTAGCAATTTAGCAAAAGCTAATAATATAGCGGCAAATAAATTATTGAACCCAGATGAGTGAAATATAGAAAACATAGCTTCTTGGAACATTGTTTAGGGAAATTTAAAAGTTGGGTTTTGAGCATTCAAAACCAAAATAAATTGGAAATAAAATTAAAATAGAGAATTGAATTTTTTTTTTGGATTCAAATATGGAAAATGCAGATTCAAGGGTTTTCTACCTATCATGCCTTACATGTAAAGACAAATTAATTAATACTAATTTAATTCCTAATCATAGTGAAACATCAGAAAATTAGTACGAATTTATAGGTCAGACAATTCATACAGTAGATTAATTAAATATCTCTATCCTTTCGGTCTTGAGAAAAATCTAATTAACTCTATAACCCTACAGTTTTATTCCTATAATCTATCTCCCTCTTTTCAGATAAGAAATCAAATTATATTATGAAAATCTTATTCCATTGACAATTATAACATTTTGAGTCTTTAATTATCAACTATGCAATCCTAATGTGTGGCCAGCAAATCAAGATTGCAGATTAAACCCTAGATTTCATAAACTATGATAGGAAAGGCTAATTAATTCAATTAATCAAACATGCAGGCATAATAGTTCGAAACCCTAGAATTTGATAAGAATTTAGTTACACGCACCCATAATAATCATTAGCAAAGAAAGATGAAACCTGTTTTTGGATTACATAACATAAACAATTGTAGAAGTTGATGCTAGATCTCTGCATCATAAACTCCACAATTTGACTCCAAAGTACACGATTGCTGCTGGAAGTTTGGTCTAAAAAATAATACATAAGTCTCTAATTTTCGAACTATAGGGCTCTTTATTATAATGGTAGATGTATTCTACTAAGTCTAGGAGATTAGGTATAACTCTATCTCCAAATTCGATCAAATCTTTGGAAAATAGAGTCGACATCGACCGACGTGTAGCCACGTCAACCAATGTGGAGGCTCGTTCGATCCTAACTTTGATCCGGAAGACGATTGATGCTGGCAGGTGGACGTCGACCAATGCAGATTGGCATCGACCGACGTGGATCTCCTTGTGTTGATCCTGCATTAGCCTTGCCTCGATCAATCAATGACCTTTGTGTTGACCGATGCAGCCCCGCATTTGTCGAAACTGAAGCTCCCACAAAGTCTCCTTCTCCATACTTAGCCAAATTCGACCCTAAACTTGCAAGACACACCACCACGAGCGTAATACGTGCAAAAACCCTTTCATGCATGATAAAACAAGTAAAATGCATTAAAAACAATTAAAACAACCTAAGAACTGATTGATAAGTTAGTGAAAATACGAACTTATCAACTCCCCCAAACTTAAACTATTGATCGTCCTCTATCAATTCACAGACAAGAACTCAAATCACATGCTTACACAAGTGTGAAATGACTCACAAGTCCCTTTACTATCCAAGAAGCACTCATCCACATAAATCACACAATCTAGACATAATTCAAATCATCAAATTGTCGAAGAGGGACCTCACACGGTACTGTTTGCACTCATCACTCAAGTTTTTATGGGTATGTGTTTCTATCAATCCAAGGCAATAGCTCACACTTACCATAGGTTTGACAAGTTCCTCATCTCTCCACTGCTTAATAGTGTAGTTTTTCAAGGAATAAAATAGGTCTTAATTTGGTTGTAATGTGGCTTACCTAAAAATGAGGGGTATTTTTGGCTAAGTGACTTAAGATTTCTTCAATGTGATATCAACACCAATCACATCACAACCACATCAACTTATCAACATTCTTTTCATCGTTTTCTCAATCAATTTTCTCTCTTTTTTCTTTTTTTTTCTAGGGTCCCTTCTCATTTTTTTTCACACATCTATTTTTGTGAACTTGCATAATTTTTTTCTTTTATGAACTTGTGTTCACTCTTTTTCATTTTCACCCTTGGGACCCTAATTTTTCATTTAATCCAAAAAATCCACAACAAAATACCACATTATCCAACCATCTACTCCTCACGTTTATCAACCATTCTATTATCAAAGAAAAATCATGCAAGGCTCAAATGGGCTACGAGTGGAGATAATCAAAGGTTAGTGTATGTTAATGGGTTATGAAAGAACATGCCTATAATCATTTTAACCCTATTACTACACTTGTGCAACCTCAAGAGAGAAACTTGTTAATTTCTAGAAGGTTCTTGCTAAAGGCCTTGTCCCACATCAAATGAATAGTAAGGCTAAAAAATTCTCACACATGTTTAAATTTTGTTACTCTTCAACAATTATCCAATTCAAACAGTCCATCATGCACAATTAATGCATCAGAGAGCGACTCATCAAGCAAGTTAGTCCTATCATTGGCTACTCTATCACACAAATTTTTCATTCCATATCTGCAAATAATAAATCATATACCAACAGTTTTTGTTCTAGGGAGGACGAGTCAAATTCTCAAAATAACACCATCAAATAGTTCCGACTGCCCTAGGTTCAAAGCTCCTAAAAAAAACAACTAAACTACTAACTAATGACAATATGCAGTTATTGTGACCTAAAATGCATCAACAGAGAGTAGTAATTAAATAAAGCAAGTAAAAATGTTTCCCTTTTCCATGTCGTCCTCATCCCCCCAAACTTATTTTACTCAAAGGAGTGGAAAAGAGAAACGGTACCTCAAGACTGGTCGGCAGGGCCAGTGTCATCATCTAATCTCCATCGCCTCCGCCCTCGATAGATAGTCATGGGCTCAATGTAGACGTAGATCTCATGCCTCCTCCCTGTCATGTGCTGCAGCTACGCATCAATCAACTCCCGATGGGCTGCGTTGACCATGCGCTACTCCTCAAATGAGGTAGTACTCCCTCGATGGATGTGTGCTTATCCTTATAGGAAGTGCGCTGCTGCTCCATCAAAGTATACTGCTGCTGCATAAAAGTGCGTTGCTGATCGACCAACTGTTGCTGCTGCTGCATGAAGGCCATGTACTGATCCCAATCTTGCTCAGCGGAGCTCGAGCTCTCTCCACCAAAGAATGCAGTCCCCTGCTCCTGAGTTGATAAGTTCGTATTTTAACCAACTTATCAACAAGTTCTTTGATTGTTTTGGTTGTTTTCAGAGCATTTTACTTGTTTTTGCATGCATGAAAGGGTTTTCGCACGTGTTATGCTCATGATGGTGTATTTTACAGGTTTTCAGATGAAATTGGCCAAGTTTGGAGGGAAGGACTCGTGGAAGCTTTGACTTCAACCAACGCAGACCCGCGTAGGTTGACATGATGATGTCCGGGCCGATCAAAGTGAAACAAATAGCGGACGACATGGGAAGGTCCACGTAGATCGACACAAACCCACATCGATTGACGTGCATGGCCAACCGACAATCGATGCAAGGCATGAAGGATGGTCGAAGCGAGTGTCCATGTCGATCGACATGACATCACGTCGGTCAATTTTGACCATATATTGGTGGAATTTTATTCGATTTTATAGATATATTTGTATCTAATTCCCTAGGCCTATCAGGATTCATCCACCACTATTATAAATAGCCCTTAAATTCGAATTTAAAAGCATACACATTTTTTATTGTTCCAAGTAGCAATTTTAATCACTTAGAATTTATTTGTGGAGTTCATGCCAGACATTGTCACTATTTTCCACCATTCGAGTTTTTATGCAAGACTTTTTCAGGTTTTATCTCTCTTTGATATTCCTTGTTATGTCTATAACTAACTAAATTCGTAGTAGATACTTGGGTTTCAAATATTATGCCTGCATGTATGATTGATTAAAGTAAATTGCCTTTCCAAATCGTAGTTTATGAATCTAAGGTTAATTATGATCCTAATATTACTGGTCATAATTTAAGATTAATTAGTTGAAATTTAGAGACTCAAAAGGTAATAGATTTCGATGGAAAGTAGATTCGTAATATAACTTATTTTCTTGTTTTAAAGGAAAGGGATAACTTATAGGAATAAAATATGTAGATCTTAAGGAGTTAATTATGTTTTCTCGAGACCGAAAGGATAGGGAATAGTAATTAATCTACTTTGTGAATTGTCCTAACCAGAAATTCATAATAGCTTTCTGATATTCCACTACGAAAAAGGAATTAAAATTTGTAATTAATTAATTCATGATTGCATGTATGGCATAATAGGTAGAAAACCCTAGGATCTATGTTTTTCGCATTTAAATCTAAAACTTTTCAATTTTTCGCTTTAATTAGTTTTTAGAATAATAATCAATTTCACTATTTTCGAATTTTCTAAACAATGGCTCGAGAAGTCCTGTTTTGATAGCTAGGGTTTTTCGTTACTTCAATCCTCTGGGATACAATAATTTTATTTCACCGCTGTATTATTAGCTTAGCTAAGTTGCTAATAAAATAATTAACGATCAAATTTTGGCGCCGTTGCCGGGGAGTGAATAGAAATAACCGTACTATTATTTCTGTAATTAGACAATTGATTTAGGTTATATGTTTTTGCACCTTTATTTTTCTTCATATTTTTGTACTTTTGCTCTCAGCGTCGATTGACATCCATTCACGTCGGGCGACGCAAATAAAATATTTGCGTCGGTCGATTTGATTTTGTGTAGATCAAAGTCGAGCAATTTTCATTTTTATTCTTCATTTTTGTTAGTTTTGTTTTGTTATTTTTTCCTTGCAGTTTGAATTCACTACCTCCTCTGTTGTACAACTAGTTTATGATTACACGAGCCAGTGGGAAAAAGCTAGTGGAATATGACCCCGAAATCAAAGCCACCTACCGAAGGAAGAACCAAAGAGAGAATTAAGAAACAGGAAGCTCAAGTAATCAACCAATGGCTGACAACGTGCCACCACCGGTGGAACCACTGCCTCCACTGCAACTAACTCCGGAGGAACAAGCTGAACTTGTTCGAGAAGTTCAAGCTATGAGGGCGCAACTGCAGTAGCTGAACCTCGAGGGAAACAATCAGAACAACCGATATCTTCGCCGCAACCCACTGTTTGAGGATGATCCTAAAGAAGAAGAGGAACCACTGGAAGAACCTGCTGACGATGAGGATGAAGACGAGGATGCCATTCAGAAGAGATATCATCCTCGATTTCACGAGACAGACTTCAAAATTGACATTAACGCCAATAACTTCGAGCTAAAGTCCGAATTGGTGCAGATGGTGCAGCCAAACCAATTCGGTGGGAGAGCTACTGAAGATCCATATACGCACCTTGACAAATTCATTCTGTTGTGCAACGCTGTCAATATCAATGGGGTTTCTAAGGGCGCTATCCGGATGCGTCTGTTCGCATTTTCTCTTCGTGATAAGGCACAAGCTTGATTTACTGCATTGGACAAAGACATCATTAGCACATGGGCAGAGCTGAGGAATGAGTTCCTAGGGAACTTCTTCCCTCCGAGCATCATCAGACAGAGAAGGAAGGAAATCACTAGATTTGCCCAAAAACCTGATGAGAGCTTCTATGAGGCGTGGGAGCGTTACAATGAATCGCTGAGATCCTGCCCAGGCCATGGTATACCACTAGGAGAGCAAGCAGAAACATTCTATGAAGGTCTGAATGATAGGACCGTCGAGTTGGTGGACGCCACATTGGGTGACACTATCATGACCAAGAGCGCAAAGAAGGCTTTGGAGTTCTTCCAAAAGATGGCCAACAACAATCACCGATGGTCCTCGATTCGTCATTGACCTGTGAAGGCTGTGGAAAAAGTCACTGAAGAGCCTGATTTGGCAGCAGAGGTGAAAAAACTGCTGGAGGACTTCGCTGCAGTGAAAGTAGAGCAGATAGTCGCTGTAGTGGAGCTAGTGCAAGCTCCAGTTGAAGGGGACTGCGTGGATGTCAACTTCATCAAAAGGGGTGGTTACCAAAATAACTACCGCGGCGGATACCAGTAGAATAACCAACCCTACAATTATAACAATGCAAGGAACCATCCTGGGTTTTCTTATGCGAACCCTCAGGCTGCAGAGCAGCCACCACCCGAATTTGCAGTGCAAGATGGAGATGTGGTGGAGAAGAAGAAGCCAAATCTCGAAGAGATTTTGGCTAAGTTTATGTAAGGATCCACTGACAGAGTGGGGAAATTGGAGCAAGAAATCTCTGGAGTAAATACCAAAGTAGACCGTGTGGAGAAGCACATGTAGATCATAGAGACGCAGGTCAATAAGATTGCCAATGCCTTAGGAGCCCAGCTCAAGCTCGAACAGTTTCCAAGCAACACTCAAGTCAACCCCAAAAATCAAATGAATGCGGTCAACGCCATTACTCTTAGAGGGGGAAAATCATACGCAGGGCCAAAGAATCCAGGATTGGATCCGTCAGAGATCGAGGCGAACACGCAGACTGAAGAAATAGTGGGTGAGCCCTAGATTTTGATCGACTTGGAGGACATTGATCGAAGTCAAGGTAGGGGAGAAGATCTCGACAAAAGCCCCACGTCAACCGACATGGAGCCATGTCGGTCGACACTGACACTCATCCTGCCTTTAAAGAAGCCACCGATGTCGTTTCCCCAGTGGTTTGCCAAGACAAAGATGAATAAGCTGTATGCACGATTTCTGGAGAACATGAAGAAGATGCATATCAACATTCCGTTGGTTGAAGCACTACGGGAGATGCCCAGTTACATCAATTTTTGAAGGACATGGTCTCTTAGAAACGACCCTTTTTGGAGCATGAGATGGTCAATTTGTTCGAGGAATGCAGTGCAGTGATTTAGCAAAAGAGCCGCCGAAGAGGGAGGACCCGAGATCCTTTAAGATCTCCTGCATCATTGGAGGAGAGACCTTTGGGAAGGTCTTTTGTGATTCCGACGCATCCATCAACCTAATGCCGCTTTCCATCTTCAAGAGATTACCTATTGGAAGCATCAAGCCGACAACTATCTCACTTCAGATGGTTGATCACTCTGTCTCCTACCCGAGGGGAATCGTCGAGAATGTGCTCGTCAAGGTCAAGGACTTCATCATCCCAGCTGACTTCGTGGTCCTAGACATAGAAGAGGACCACAACATTCCACTGATTCTAGGGAGGCCTTTTTTGAAGACAGGGGGAGCCCTGATCGACATTCAAGACGGGTAACTAACATTTTGCGTCAAAGACGAATCAGTCACCTTCTCCATTTACAAGGTGATGTAGAAATACAACAACAGGAGCTACCAGGAAGAATGCCACATGATCAACAGCTTCGATCCGGTGATTTCCTCTCCTTTCTCTTCCCTTAAATTTGATTAAGATTTTTTGGAAAACTGTTTACTGCACTCACTTTTCTCTTGTTCAGATTTGGATGGCCACAGATAAGATTGTAGACATGGTGATGGAGCTAGATGTGCGAGAGGAGGTTACAAGGGCGATGGAAGAAAAATGGGAGAGATTGCAAGCCCGATATCGCCAAAAAGCCAAAGGAAAATGAATGGAGGGCTTGACATTGCTCGACACAAGGAGCACGTCGATCGACACACACAAAACTTGCACATCGATCGATGGAAATTTGACATCGATCAGCGTGCATGGTACGGTCGACATCTTTGGCAAGTCGATCAAAGCAGCGAGATGTGAAAAAGGGAGTTCGGCGAGAATCCTTGCATTGATCAATGTCGAGAGTGCATCGGTCAAAGTCGAGACTTAATTTCAAAATTCTAGCTCCCATCCGCCTGCTCTAGACCTCAAATCTCTACCCGAACACCTAAGGTATGCATATTTGGGATCTAATGACACTTACCCTGTGATTGTCTTTGCGTTTCTGACACATGTTGAGCTAGATAAGTTACTTCGAGTTTTGAGGAAGTACAAGTCCACCATTGGGTGGACATTGGGAGACATTAAAGGGATCAGCCCTTCGTTGTGCATGCACAAGATAATTCTAGAGGAAGATGCAAAGCCAAAGAGATAGGCGCAACGAAGACTGAACCCGGTCATGCAAGAGGTTGTGAAGAAGGAGGTTCTTAAGCTCCTAGACCACGACATGATCTACCCAATCCCTGACAGCAAATGGGTGAGCCCCACTCAAGTGTTGCCAAGAAAGGGGGGATGCAGATCGTAAAGGGCGACGATGGAGAAGAGATCGCGACACGACCTGTCACTGGATGGCGGTTCTGCATCGACTACTGGGCTCTCAACACCGCCACGTGCAAGGATCAGTTCCCCCTCCAATTCATTGACCAGATGCTAGACAGGTTATCCGGTTACCCATTTTACTATTTTCTTGATGGATACTCAGGGTACAACTAGATTGCAGTAGCACCGGAGGACCAACACAAGACTGCATTCACCTGTCCATATGGAGTTTTTGCATACCGACGGATGCCATTTGGCCTATGCAATGCACCGACAACTTTCCAGAGATACACGATGGATATCTTCCATGACTTGATCGAAGAAGTCATGGAGGTATTCATGGATGATTTTTCAGTTTTTGGTAGCTCATTTGACGTTTGTTTGTAGAATTTGGCTACTATACTGGGGAGATGCACCAAGACCAACCTATGTCTCAATTGGGAGAAGTGTCATTTCATGGTGCGGGAAGGAATTGTGCTAGGACATCGGATTTCAATAGAAGAATTGGAGGTAGACCGAGCAAAGGTGGCAGCTATTGAGAACATTCCACCACCAGCGAATGTCAAGGGAGTTCGGAGCTTTCTTGGGCATGCCAGATTCTATAAGAGGTTTATCAAGGACTTCTCGAAGATCTCAAGGCCACTATGCAATTTGTTGGAGAATGATGTCTGCTTCGTGTTTGATGAATAGTGCCTCCAGGCTTTTGAGAGGTTGAAGAAGGCTTTGGTGATTGCACCAGTTTTGACATCACCGGATTGGGGTGAGCCGTTTATCCTGATGTGAGACGCTAGCGACTTTGCAGTTGCAGTTGCCTTGGATCGAATGAAAGGCAGACTTTTCCATATCATCCACTACGCCAGGAAGAGCATGAATCTGGCGCAGTGCAACTACACCACTGCCGAGTAGGAGATTTTAGCGGTGGTCTATGCATTTGACAAATTTTTGTCCTATCTGATAGTTCGAAGACAATTGTCTACACTAACCACGCCGCCATCAGGTACTTGTTCGCGAAGCAAGATGCTAAGCCCCGTCTGATTAGATGGATACTGCTGCTACAGGAGTTCGACTTGGAGATCAAGGACAAGAAAGGAAGCGAGAACGTAATCGCAGATCACCTATCGCGATTGGAGCCACCGGTCGAGGGGGATGATTAGCAGATGAGGATCCGAGAGACCTTCCCCGATGAGTAGATCTATGCCATTCAAGATCTGTGAGAGACCTACGAGTCCAAGACACCATGGTATTCAGACTACGCCAATTACCTGGTGACTGGTGCTCTTCCGCCAGACTCCTCTCCATATGCTAAGAAGAAATTCTTACATGACGTCAGATTCTACTACTGGGAGGATCCCTACCTGTGGCGTCGGTGTGCTGACGGCATCATTCACCATTGTGTTCCTCAGTCAGAGTGGCGGTAGATCTTTGACACTTGTCACTCATCTCCTAGTGGTGGTCACCACTTAGCAAACCGAACCGCCTTCAAGACCTTGGCGAGTGGGTTCTATTGGCCTTCTATCCATGAGGTCTGTCGTGGGTGGATTACAGGTTGTGATTGTTGCTAGAGGATCGGCAACGTTTCATGGAGGGATGAGATGCCACAGACCCCAATGATCGAAGTGGAAATATTCGATGTATGGAGGATTGTCTTCTTGGAGCTTGTCCTGTCATCCCGTGGGTTCTCCTATATTCTGCTGGCGGTAGACTATGTATCGCGATGGGTGGAAACCATCCCAGCAACCACCAATGATTCCAAGGTCGTCATCAATTTTTTGCAGAAGCTTGTGACAAGATTTGGGACGCCGAGAGCTTTGGTGAGTGATGGTGGGTCTCACTTCTGAAATAAGTTGTTGGCTTCTCTACTTTTAAGGTACGTAGTCAAGCACTGCATTACTACGCCGTATCACCCTCAAGGGAACCTTGACGGAGTTGTCTAACCGTGAGATCAAGTAGATCCTGGAAAAGACGGTGAAGCAAAGAAGAGATTGGGCTGTGAAGCTCGATGACGCATTGAGGGCTTATCGCACCGCCTACATGGCATCCATTGGCATGTCCCCATACCAGTTGGTGTTTGGGAAATCCTATCACCTCCTGGTCGAGATGGAGCATAAGGCATGGAAAGCAATGAATGAGCTGAATCTGGACTGGAATCTAGTTGCTGCTGATCAAGCCATAGCACGGAATGAGTTAAACGACTTCAGGGATGAGGCATATGAAAATAACGTCATCTACAAGACGCGGGCTTAGAGATTCCACGATTGGGGGATTCACCAGCACGTCTTCAACTCTTACGACAAGGTACTCCTCTTCAATTCTGATGAGTTCATATTTTCACTCATTATTGGTTTGATTTATCTTTGTTTTTCATTGCATTTTAATTTGTTTTAGTTATTTTTATTGCATGAATCACTCTAGGAGGGTATTGCGCTTGTAGTGGTGTATTTTTGCAGGTTTGAGGTCGAATTCACCGAAATTCCGTTCCGAAAGCAGTGACGTGCAAGAGTAGCAGTGAATAATTTCTCCACACAAGGAATTCGGGCTATTGGCGCATGGGAATGAATAGAGCTTTGAATTAGCTTTCCAACGCAACTGGAATCGGGTCAATCGGAGTTTGGGAGAGGAAGTTATGGCCAAAATCGTCAGATCGCGCAGATAGACGTCGACTGGCGAGTGGCAACACGCGCGTCGATCGACGCAAGACCCGCGTCGATCGACGCTGAGGTGTTTGGCGAGATTCTGGACGGATTTCACCTATCTTGGGCGAGATTGGTCAAAATTGAAGAGATATATCATATTGGAAGCCCTGAAGACTCAAGATTAAAGATATACTCATTGTAGGACATGGAGATATAGATATACATCAAATCTAATCCTATGTCCTATAGGATTCAGCCTTCTAAAGCCCATACAAACACTATAAATACCCCCTAGATTAGTTTATTCAGTGGATTTCACTCCCTATATAAATTTTAATTCATATATCCTTCTCAACCTCAATTTCTGTAGTTAGGATTTTATTTTATTTTATGCACCTTTGAATTTATGTTTTTATTTTTAATGCAAGTTTATTTCAGTTTAATTATTTCTTTTATTTCTAGGGTTTGAATATTATTTTGAATTCATGTTTGGGATTAATTAATTAGGTTCAGATTCCTGTGTTTTATTTCATAATTCTAGATTAATTCAAGGACCGAGAGGTGACGATTAATTTAGATGTCTAGCTATTGATAGAAGGACCGAGGGGTGAATATTAATAGTGGGATTAGGAATGCATGATACAATCTACACTATCCCAACAGATGTACTAGACTGTAGGAATTGGACTGATTTGTTTATCGGATTGACTAATTTGGTGTACTTTGAGACCAAGCGGAGATAGTCACTAATTAGTAATCTAGGTTATATTTGCCAAACTAGAAAATATAGCATTGTTGCAGTATTCCACCTGTTAAATTAATTGATTCCTACATGTTATCCATAATAATGTTTCTTCCCTAGGAGTTGTGTTTCGTTTTATTTAATTTCAGTTTATATTTTATTTTCTCTGCCTAATTTAATAAACAAAACCTGATTTTGAAGTACTCAAACAATTAATCTGAAACTGTGTTTTAGTACATAGGACTATTTCCCATATCTTTTCTCTATGGGTTCGACATTCGAGTTATAAATTTATTTGACCACTATATTTGCAATTAATCTGGTAGAAATATCAGTGATCAAATTGTCGCCGTTGCCGGGGAATAGATAGATTTAGCGCCTGTTATTAATTCTGTTGAGGATTGAGTTATATTATATATTATATATTTTATTTTTAATTCTTGTTGTTGCTTTGCAATAAGAAAAAAAAAAGTGGTCGGCGTCGATCGACGCATTGTGGGCGTCGATCGACGCGAAATGCAGACACGAAAAAAAAGAGGAGGATTGCTCGCCTTGATCGATGTAGCCTGACGTCAATCAAAGTCGAGCCCGGCGATGTGTTTTACTTCGACCCGTGGAAGGAGTCGACAAGAAGGCTTCCGTCAACCAAAGAGAGCTTGCGTTGGTCGATGCAAAGTGCTAGCCTTCCAAAATTCACGCCGCTCGAGTTCCAAAGCCTCCTAGGATAAAAAATTGATGTCTGAGATCAACTGCCAGATATATTCCTCCCCTTTGTCTGATTCTCAAACTTTTTCCCTCTCTAGAGTTGGAAATAAGTTTGGGGGGATGTGGATAAAAGGAGGAATATTTTATCTGTTTATTCGCTTTCAGTATATTAAATTTTTGCATGAAAATTTTTAGTTAAAATTCTGCATAGATTTTTCAAACTATTTGAGTTGAGTTTTCGAACATTGTCTCTTCTGAATGAGATTTGCGATTGATAATTGATCTTTAGATAGTTTGAATTGATAGGGATTGTGATTGAAGTAGCCTATGAATGTAGAACACCGCATGAAGGGTTAGATTTTGAAACTTGAACTTACATGAAGAATTGGGTTTTGATTTGATGTTTACGATGGAAGAACAAAATTGCACCCTTGTGTGAGAAATTTGAGCCTTTATTTCGTTTGATGTGAGATTCACTTGTGTGTTTTGATTTCTCTAGAACTTGCTTATTTTCTGTGTTGAGACTGCATAGTGTGCACAAGTTTAGGAGATAATATTAGGCCATCTTTGTTAACCCAATTTCCTAAACACTGTCCCTTATAATGATTTATCCTTAGTTAAGCCCCTTTGACCCTGTTACTTTTCTTTCTTATCTATGAGTTAAAGATAAACATTGTAGTCCATCTTGTCTATGAGAAGTTCTATAAACAGGTGATTTGTTTCTTGTCTATAAGAGTTGGGCGAAATAAAGGGTAGATTTATGATTATTGTTCAAGAGGTAGCCTTTGAGTCCTTGGTTTCTGTACTTGTCTATGAGTGAAATTTTGGATTCCTTTTTGTCTATAAGTTGAGGTGAAACAAAGAATTATAAGAGGATAAGAAATCTTTAGTTGGTTACGGAAAAAAAAAGAGAAAAAAAAAGAAAGAAAAGAAGAAGAGTCAGGATTGGTATTGTAAAATAAAAGGAGAATGGTAGATGTCTTGAGAAGGTGAATTAAGATTGATAAGGTGGACGCACTTAGTTGATTTTGAGTCACTTGGCCATATTTCCCTACCTTTCACAAAAAACCTTCATTACAACCCTATTGAAAGTCCTTTTTGATATGATACACCTCCACCTCTATATATAACCTTGTAAAATCAAATTTTAAGCATTCCATTCCAGATTTCAGATTTTGAGAAATTTCTAAGAGTTTTTAGAGTTTATGTTTGAAGACAGAATTTTGTGGGAAGACATTCAGATTCTGATTTTTATGCAAATCAGGTTTTATTCTTCTATGATGAATATTATTTTGAATATGTGTAACTAATCTCTTCCTCGGATTCTAGGGTTTCGAATTATCAATGTATACATGTTTGATTAATTGAATTATTTTCCCTTTCCCTTCGTAGTTTGTGAAATCTGTGCTTATTCATAATCTTGATTTGCTGGCCACATCTTAGGATTATCTAGTTGATTACTTGAGACGTAACTTTGATAGTTTTCAATGGAAAGAGATTTTCACAATATAATCTGATTTCTTGTCGTAACTAAAGGGATAATTCTGTAGATCTTTGGAGTTAGTTAATTTATCTTGAGACCGAGTGGAGATAGATAATTAATTAATCTACTTTATGAATTGTCAAACAAAGAAGTTGATAATATTTTTCTGATGTTTCACTACGAAGAGGAATTAAAATTGGGAATTAATCAACTCACTCATCCATGTCATACTTGATAGGTAGATATCCCTGGAATCTGTGCTTCTCTTATTTGAATCCAAAAGTCTTTTAATTTACTGATTAATTTTCATTAGCAAGTATTGCAATTTTCAAAACAATCAAAACTTTTTAATTGATTTTCCTAACCAGTATTTCGAGAACTTATGATTTTGTACTTAAGGTTTTTCGTTGCTTCATTCCCCAGGATCGATAACTTTAGGGTTTACAAATTTATTTGCCACTATTTCTATAATTAATCTGTAGAAATCAAAGTGATCAGTTACGGAAAAAAAAGAGAAAAAAAGAAAGAAAAGAAGAAGAGTCAGGATAGGTATTGTAAAATAAAAGGAGAATGGTAGATGTCTTGAGAAGGTGAATTAAGATTGATAAGGTGGACGCACTTAGTTGATTTTGAGTCACTTGGCCATATTTCCCTACCTTTCACAAAAAGCCTTCATTACAACCCTATTGAAAGTCCTTTTTTATTCTAGACTTGTGTACACATTCTAGCAGTGGAGATATTAGAAAATTTGCAAGCCTATGGTAGAAATTTCTTCATACATGTTGTGAGTCCTTTAATTTAAACCCATAACACTTGAGTGATGAGCGAAACAATTTCCTTATGAGGTTTTTCCAATGTTTTCTGATTTTCTAACTTGATTTGGATTATTTGTACTTGTGCATATTTCATACTTGGATTCTGACGAATCTTGTGAGGCATTTCACACTTCGATTACTTGAACTTGAAATTTATTCTTTTCTTTTGATTGAGGACAATCAAATATTCAAGTTTGTGGGATTGATGAGTTCATATTTTCACTCATTATTGGTTTGATTTATCTTTGTTTTTCATTTGTTTTAGTTATTTTTATTGCATGAATCACTCTAGGAGGGTATTGCGCTTGTAGTGGTGTATTTTTGCTGGTTTGAGGTCGAATTCACTGAAATTCCGTTCCGAAAGCAGTGACGTGCAAGAGTAGCAATGAAGGATTACTCCACACAATGAATTCGGGCTATTGGCGCATGGTAAAGGATAGATCTTTGAATTAGCTTTCCAACGCAACTGGAATCGGGTCAATCGAAGTTCGGGGGAGGAAGTTATGTCCACAACCGTGAGATCGCGCAGATAGACGTCGACCGGCGAGTGGCAACACGCGCGTCGATCGACGCAAGACCCGCGTCGATCGATGCCGACGTGTATGGCGAGATTCTGGACGGATTTCAAGTATCTTGGGCGAGATTTGGTCAAAATTGAAGAGATATATCATATTGGAAGCCCTGAAGACTCAAGATTAAAGATATACTCATTGTAGGAAATGGAGATATATATATACATCAAATCTAATCCTATTTCCTATAGGATTCAGCCTTCTAAAGCCCATACAAACACTATAAATACCCCATAGATTAGTTTATTCAGTGGATTTCACTCCCTATATGAATTTTAATTCATATATCCTTCTCAACCTCAATTTCTGTTGTTAGGATTTTATTTTATTTTATGCACCTTTGAATTTATGTTTATATTTTTAATGCAAGTTTATTTCAGTTTAATTTTTTCTTTTATTTCTAGGGTTTGGATATTATTTTGAATGCATGTCTAGGATTAATTAATTAGGGTCAAAATCCTGTGTTTATTTCATAATTCTAGATTAATTCAAGGATCGAGAGGTGACGATTAATTTAGATGTCTAGCTATTGATAGAAGGACCGAGAGGTGAATATTAATAGTAGGATTAGGAATGCATGATACAATCTACACTATCCAAACAGATGTACTAGACTGTAGGAATTGAACTGATTTGCTTATCGGATTGACTAATTTGGTGTACTTTGAGACCGAGCGGAGATAGTCACTAATTAGTAATCTAGGTTATATTTGCCAAACAATGAAATATAGCATTGTTGCAGTATTCCACCTGTTAAATTAATTGATTCCCACATGTTATCCATAATAAGATTTCTTCCCTAGGACTTGTGTTTCGTTTTATTTTATTTAAGTTTATATTTTATTTTCTCTACCTAATTTAATAAACAAAACCTTATTTTGAAGTACTCAAACAATTAATCTGAAACTGTGTTTTAGTACATAGGACTATTTCACATATCTTTTCTCTGTGGGTTCGACATTCGAGTTATAAATTTATTTGACCACTATATTTGCAATTAATCTGGTAGAATTATCAGTGATCAAATTCCCGCCGTCGATTTATGCCTGGCAAGTTGCAGTCGAAGTGGATCGGCCCATACACAGTGCCAATTCCTGAATGGTGTGGTTGAGCTGGCCGGTCAACATTGCACGACATTCAAGGTTAATGGGCATAGGCTGAAGAAATACTACACTCCGCTTCATATTGGAGTCGTGTAAGTGTATTATCTGAACCGCCCATGATCACAGGTATTGTCGAGCTAGCGACTCTAAGCGAAGCACTTGTTGGGAGGTAACTCAACGACTTAATTGCATTCATTTTATTTTCTTTTTCATTTTGAGTTTTTGAATTTTAATTTTTAGACGAATTAGGAGTTATTAAGTTTTTGCCTAGGTTTTTTTTTTGTGTGAAGCTGATTCATCCCGCAAGATAGGAAGAGCATGGTTTCGACCAACGTGGTTTCACGTTGATCGACGTTGAGAGGCACGTCGATCGATTCCATGACACGTCGATCGACACGCATCCGTCGATCGAACCCCCCGCATATATTAATGTAAGAATTTCATTTTTTTATTTTTATATAAAAAAATGGGAAAACTGGGTCGACATCAATTGATGCACGCGCGCGTTGACCGAAGTCGACGCCTCAGATGCTTGGATGGTAAGTTTTAAAATAGAAATTTTTTTCTTTATTTCCCTCACTTCACACACGACGCACACAACACCCAAAACTCACACTCCCGAATTTTCCCTCTTCAATCCATGATTTCAACGCAAGGTATGCGTTCTACCACCCTTTGATTTAATTGTGGTTTTTGACTTTTGTTCATGATTTTGAGGGTTTTGAATCGTGGGATTATTGATTTCTTGCTTAGTCGACTCTAGGACTTGAAGTCGTGTTCCGTGCATTTATTCGATATGGTCTATGTGTTTAGTCAATTCATACTCTTGCCTTGTCTCGATTTCGAACCTTTTTTAGTAGAATTTAAATTTTCGGGTAACCCTCTTTGTTTTGTGGGTTTGATTTTTGCACAAATCATTGAACCTTCGAATTGGGGACCTACATTGTTGGATTCTACTTACTTTAGGAGTGATTTACGTGTTTGCAATGTCAATTTCGAATGGGTATTTAATTTGGGGGAGAATTTTTGGATTTTGAGTGGGGAAATTGTGTCTTTGTTACTTGTTGAGTGCAAATTGAGTGCTGCTGCGTTTCCTTACTCTTGCTTCTTTGATTTGACTGCAGTGTACACATGGTTGGGGCACGACCTCGATTCTGGGACAGTGATGAAGTTGCCGCCTACAACAAGCTACTCCAAGCCACTATTCACCAAACCCGCTACCCATGCCCACACACGATGGACCAATTGGGAATTCAGGCCAATGTCGATGCTCTGTTGCAGAGGGTCAGCTGGAGGAGGTGGATGACCGCACATTGGGTCACTTACCCCTCTCTTGTAAGTGATTTCTTCGCCACGCTCAAGGTGGAGAAGTCACAGCATGATGCGGAGCCTCTTGCCATCCACTTCGAGCTTTGCAACCAGAGATACTTGGATGGGATTTTTGGTGTCCCAACTGGAGGCACCTACCACCACCCTGAGGACTTCAATCCAATGAAATTCTGGCGACAGATCACCTCGAAGGCCGAGGATATCGGGGATCTTGATTCGGGGGGTCTCAAAGCCTCCTCCACCGACAATCCCGTGTTTCGCTATATTCAGAGATGTCTGGGGGTGTCTCTAGCTGGAAGGAATGAGAGCAGGAATTTGAGATTCCCGGAGCTTTGGGCATTGTGGGGGATGCTCACGTGGACTCCGATCAGCATGGCAGCGTTGGTGATTGACAACTGGGAGAGGCGGGCGAGGGCTAAGCCTCGTATAGTCTGGAGTGGGGGATTGATCACCCCTATCGTCGAGCAATTCAGCATCCCGACGGTGGAGTTGGTAGCTTGTGATCCACCCACCGGCCTCGACGACTTGCAGCTCTTTCAGATGCAAGTGATTGCACGCCGGCCACAGGGCGGGTGGTTTCGGAAGTTCTAGAACAGAGACTTCTTCCCTCTCCCCCAGCCTGACTTGACGCACGTCACTGACTTGGAGTACCTTGATAATTGGTTCATGGCGACGGAGGCCCACATGCAGCTTGCGGTAGGCCAGCGGGGCTGAGGTTCTCCCACTTCCTGCCTCCGCCACTACCGACGGGTTAGGGCAGACCAGTGCATTGTGACTGTGGAGCAGGAGCAAGAGGAGGAGCGACAGTGACAGCTCCGGAGGTTGGCTGAAGGGGGGGCCCGATGAGGTTCCTAAGGATCAGGGGCCGACATTCTTCTCGGGAGAGACGTCGGACTCTGCTTAGCCGGACTGGACATAGTTCACGACCTACATGCAGCATTAGCAGCAGATGGCCGAGAAACAACGAGCCTTTCTGGAGCAGCAACTTCTGTTCATGGAGCAGCAATGCACATCATTCGACGAGATGCGCACATCCCTTGACGGGGTACGCACCTCTTTTGAGGAGGAGCGTGCAGTCAGTGCCGCCCACCATGCGTTCGTCGACGTGCAGCTATAACACCTAACTGCTTGGATGGATGAGATTTATGTCTACATCGAGCCTATGACCACCTACCGGCAACAGAGGAGACAGAGGAATGAGGATGATACTGGTCCGTCCGACCAGTCTTGAGGTACCGTTTCTCTTTTTCAAGTCTGACTTTCAAACTTTTCCACTCCTTCGAGTGAAATAAGTTTGGAGGGATGAGGACATGAAAAAGGGAAACGTTTTTATCACTTTATTGTTGTTTGTTTTTTATTTTTTTCGTCATATAGGTTGTAGTCGAGTCACAATTGATGCATGTTAGTTTGTAGGAGCTTTGGACCTAGGGCAGTCGGAACTGTTTTGATTGTGTTGGTTTAATGTGACTCATCCTCCTCTGAGTGAAAATTATAGATATTATGATTGATCGTTTGTGGATATGGAATGAGAATTTTGTGTGATAGAGTAGCCAATGATAGGAGCTACTTGCTTGATAGGTTGATCTTTGAAGTATGAATTATGCATGATAGTTGTTCGAATTATATGATTGTTGAAGAGTAACAAAAATTTGAACCCTGTGTGTGAATTTGAGCCTGCTTTTTCGTTTGATGAGGGATAAGGTTTTTAGCAATAACCTCCTAGAATTTGACATGTTACTTTCTTGAGGTTGCATTAAGTGTAGTAATAGGGTGAAAATGATCTTAGGCATGTTCTTTCATAGCCCATCTCCCATACACTGACCCTTAATCTCCACTCGTAGCCCGTTTGAGCCTTAAATTAATTTTTTTGTTAGAATGGTTTATAAACGGGGGGGGGGGGGGAAGGGGTTTTTTTGAAAGTGTGGATTGTTGGACTGTGATATGAGTTTGTTGGGAACTAAATGGAAAAAGAAAGAATTTTTTTAGTTCCACGTGATAAAATGAATAAGGATCCTAATTAGAAAATTTGAGAAGAGTAAACATGAGCGAAAGAAAAATCTTTACTGTTGTAAGTTCACTAGAAGTTCAATAACGTTGAGAAAAAAAATTAAATGAGAAAAGGGATCCTAGAAAATAGGAGAAAAGTGATGAGAGTTGAATTTGGTTGTGGTATGATTGGTGTTGAGGGTACATTGATATATTTTTAGTCACTTCGTCAAAAATAACCCACCTTTTAGGTAAGCCACATTACAACCAAATAAAGAGCTATGTTAGGAATATTGTTAGACCCCGCCACTGTAAACCAATTCATTATCACTGTTGATATGTTTTAGTGGATCAAAGCTATAGCAACACAGTATCAAGTCCATGTAAAAAGTCCTGTATAGGAATTAATACTCGAGTTGTAATAGATTAAGAAAAAGAAAGGATTAAGTTTGCTAAAGGAGTCAGCAAACTCATCCAATTGCTGAAGACTGATGAAGATCATAGCGACCAACAATGTGGAGGATGCAACGAGAATGCTGAAGAAAAAGTTCTAACAATCTGCGAAAATATCCGACGCATAACAATAAGTCAGCAGACGACAGTCAGCAATCAGAAATCAAGAGAAAGACTACAAAGCCGAACATCAGACGGACTACAAGTTACGAGAAGACCAACCAATCAAGTGGATGGAATAATCATCATGAAGAAAAAAGGGGTTCAGACCTACAAAAGATCCGTTCTGACAAAGGACGGCTAGAGATAGATGCTACGCCAATCAGAGACAAAGGGACTTGAAGAGTCTCTGTCCACCACACAAAAAGGAAGCATGCAAATAGGCGAGCATTCCCTTTGAGTCTAACGGACAAGATTCAAACGGCTATTTGAATCTTCACCTATAAATAGGTGTCATCCTTAATTGATTCAAAGGTTCGCGACTTAATAACATACCAGGGATAACAAAATAGAAAAAAACTCACTCTCTCTATCACGCAAACTCAACCGAGCTAAGTTCTTCATTGAAGCTTTTTAAAGCTTTCATAATAGAAGCTCGAAGACCTGTGAAGTTTATGTTCAAAAGGTATATTTGGGATTCTCTCTATTCCAGAAAGAATCTAGAAGTCATTATTGCGGTGCAAGAGTGATTCGTACGGGCTACACCAACACAAGGATAGGTTTCGGGAAGAACTATAAAACTCCCAGCAGTTGACGTCCGAGGAGAAGGGAGGTTTGTCCTCACTCTAAGGAGCGACACCAGTTAAAGATTGGAGATCGAGGTGCTTGATGGTGTGCGCTGACCAAACAGAGGAGCTGCTCAACGTTAGAGATCAGGCCTGACCTTGCACTCATTCTTCTAGTGAAATTTTCAGGCGGAGGACTGAAGAGTGGACGCTGAACAATTGTTTGAACCACTATAAAATCCTTGTGTCATTTACTGCTTTGCTACGTTATTTAGTTCGTTGGTTAAATCATTTGAAACTCAACACACTAAGTGTTGTAGTATAAACTGCAATCTATCTAACAAATACACGAGCTAAAACATTTAGAAAGACACTTGCTAAGTCGAGACCTTAGCAAAACGTGTGCAAGATAAACATTAATACTTTCGCTGCATATATCATAACTCTGATCAGGGACCAACAACCTATTTGATTCCCTGAAAAAATACACTATCAAGCAGTGGAGAGATGAGAAACTTGTCAAACTTATGGTGAGGTGAGCTAATATCTTGAGTGAGGGAAACACAAACCCGACAACCGTTGAGTGATGAGTGCAAACACTGCCTTGTGAGGTTCCTCTTCAATAATTTGATAATTTGGATTATGTTTGAATTGCATGATTTATGTGGATGAGTGATACTTGGATAGTAAGGGAGCTTAAGAGGCATTGTACACTTGTATATGCATGAGAATTTAATTCCTTTATGTGATTTGATTGACGACGATCAATAATTTAAGTTCAAGGGAGGTTATAAGTTCGTATTTTAACCAACTTATCAATAAGTTCTTTGATTGTTTTGGTTGTTTTCAGAGCATTTTACTTGTTTTTGCATGCATGAAAGGGTTTTCGCACATGTTATGCTCATGATGGTGTATTTTGCAGGTTTTAGGATGAAATTGGCCAAGTGTGGAGAAGGCTCGTGGAAGCTTTGACTTCGACCAACGCAGACCCGCGTAGGTCGACATGAAGATGTCTGGGCCGATCAAAGTGAAACAAACAATAGACGACATGGGAAGGACCATGTAGATTGATGCAAACCTGCATCGATCGACGTGCATGACCAAGCAACGATCAATGTAAGGCATGAAGGATGGTCGAAGTGAGTGTCCACATTGATCGACGTGGCATCACGTTGGTTGACATCGACAATATATTGGCGGAATTTTATTCGATTTCAAAGATATATCTGTAACTAATTCCCTAGGCCTATCAGGATACACCCACCACTATTATAAATAGCCCTTAAATTCAAATTTCAATGCATACAAATTTTTTTAGAGTTCCAAGCAGCAATTTTAATCAGTTAGAATTTATTTGTGTATTTCTTGACAGAAATTGACACTATTTTCCACCATTCGAGTTTTTATGCAAGACTTTTTCAGGTTTTATCTCTCTTTGATATTCCTTGTTATGTCTATGTGTAACTAAATTTGTAGTAGATTCTTGGGTTTCGAATATTATGCCTGCATGTATGATTGATTAAAGTAAATTGCCTTTCCAAATCGTAGTTTATGAATCTAGGGTTAATTATGATCTTTATATTACTGGCCATAATTTAAGATTAATTAGTTGAAATTTAGAGACTCAAAAGGTAATAGATTTCAATGGAAAGTAGATTTGTAATATAACTTATTTTCTTGTCTGAAAGGAAAGGGATAACTTATAGGAATAAAATCTGTAGATATTAAGGAGTTAATTATGTTTTCTCGAGACCGAAAGGACAGGGAATAATAATTAATCAACTTTGTGAATTGTCCTAACCAGAAATTCATAATAACTTTCTGATATTCCACTACGAAAAAAGAATTAAAATTGGTAATTAATTAATTCATGATTGCATGTATGACATAATAGGTAGAAAGCCCTAGGATCTATGTTCTTCGCATTTAAATCTAAAACCTTTCAATTTTCTGCTTTAATTAGTTTTTAGAATAATAAATTAATTTCACTATTTTTGAATTTTCTAAACAATGGTTCGAGAAGTCCTGTTTTGATAGCTAGGGTTTTTCGTTACTTCAATCCTCTGGGATACGATAATTTTATTTCACCGCTGTATTATTAGCTTAGTTAAGTTGCTAATAAAATAATTAGCGATCAAGCAGCATCCCCCATCGTATCGTCGACCGCCGCAGTGTCTTGCTACCGGAGTTGTCGCTGGCACTGCTACTCGCTCTCCTGTTGGGCGGTCAGAGTACGCTGATCAATCCTCGTCCGTGGACGGTGTCGAAAGCAGGATGTCGCGGCGCCCACTCCTCGCTGGCTAATGATGAGCTGCATATGAGTATTACTGCTCTGAAGGGATTCGTGAACTGAATCACGAAGTCCGTTTGCCTAGGATCGTTAATTGGAATATCAAAAACAAATTGCTATGCCTATGATTAATCCTAGCATGCTCCTATTGAATATGCATAAGGGGGTTAATGCGGAATACCTGGATTGCGAAACCCTGAAGAACGAGTGCGCAGAGATTCCTCTTGATCTTTCCCACGCACAAAGATTTAATTCCTAACAGATTGAGGAAATAAATCTTATGAAAATAAGATAATTATTTTCGAAAACAATGAGAGAGAGAGAAGAAAAATCCTCCTGATCTGATCTTCTGATCTGTATCCCAACTCAATCTGAATATCTGGTGAAGATACCCTTCAGATTCCTTGCCCGGTTGAGAAGCAAAATTTCCTCCTTGTTTCTCAAATCTAGTCGATTACCACAGCTCCCAAAATCTGGTTTGCTGTGTGCAACTTATGATCTTGTGGTGTGTTGAGATCTGAGAAACTGAGGCCTATTATAGGAAAATACTAGAATTCTATTGGGCTTGAGTTTCATGGGCCAGACCAGGGACCAGAATGCAAGTAGCAAATGAGGCCTATCAATTAATTAATTCCCATATTCAACTCAGAATATAATTAATTAATTAATATTTATTCATTCCACAAGAGAATCAATACTGTCCTACCTATTTGCTACCACGTTTTGAGGTACGGGTTGCATGGGCTTGGTATATCCCCTCATTTAAGGTTACAGACATTCATTAATTAATTTAAGCTCTGAAAAGATATTTAATTAATTAACATCTTGTATTCCTGAATCAATCCACTCAAACTTTTTCACTTATGCTTGAACTTAATCAGCTTGTAGGACTTTAGCATAACAAACCTTTTGAGCTGTTCAGGGAATGTCACCATCCTATACTGGATTTGGTTACCTAGTTCCAGTACCAGACAGTCATACACAAACTGCTATTACCCAAGATACAGATATACAAGCTCAACTAGAGCCTTTCACTGCAACTCAAAGTAATACACAATCTGCATATACTTTTGTACCTTCATGTAGGCTTAGGATCTCATCAAGCCATAGAGATCTAGATTCTTTTAATGTCAGCTAAAAGAATCGATCTCGACTTAGGTCCTTATCAATGTGTGCCCCACACCAGCATACCAAGCCATCCTTGATAAGATGATTATTACTGCGTAAGCTGCAGCCTACACCGACAGTTTATCCTGGAATTGTCTCAGCTGTGATAACCATTTATATCTCGCTAGGTCAAACGATACATATGATCTTCCGTGATCTTCTACACACCGTATGATCTCCCTATCGACGAGATAAGAGGATAATTGTGTTTGCGACACATGTTTGTTAATTCAGACAGGATATGAACATACAACATTTATGATTCACAGTATATTAACCAATCGACCTTGTACATAATATACCAATCATAATGCTTTCAGTATATAAATCCATCAATCTCCCACTTATACTCAAAGCATTATACAGGTGCTTTCCAGAGTATAAAACGTCTAAACTAATCTAGCTATTACATCAAACATTCTACGTGGATAGCTTTGCCCTCAGTCCAAGGTTACGTACATGCATCTCGTAGACCTTCTGAGGCAGAGCCTTTAAGAATGGATCCGCTATATTATTTCTTGTATCAATCTTCTCTACTAGCACATCACCCCTTGCTACGATTTCTTGTATAATATGGTACTTCCTTTCAATGTATTTTGTAGCTCTGTGAGTTCGTGGTTCCTTTGAATTAGCCACAACTCCCAAATTATCACAATATATCGTGATTGTCTTGGGCAGCTTAGGAATCACGTCCAACTCCAGAAGGAAGTTTCAAAACCATACTGCTTCTTTCGAAGCTTCAGAAGATGCCACATATTCTGCTTCCATGGTGGAGTCCGCAATGCACTTCTGCTTTGCACTCCTCCATGATATGGCCCCACCTCCCAATGTAAACACATAGCCAGAGGTTGACATCCATCTGCCAGATTTCTAGGTCCTTATATGCTGCTATGGCTAAGAGTATACGAATGGACTTAAGCATGGCCACCGGTGAGAAGGTCTCGTCATAGTCTACACCTTCTTTCTGACTATAACCCTTCGCCACCAGCCTTGCTTTGAAAGCTGTCATTTCACCATTCGCTCCTTTCTTTCTTTTGTATACCCATTTGCACCGTATGGCTTGACAGCCATCTGGCAAATCAATTTTCTGGTATACATCCATAGCCATAATGGATTCTATTTCCGAATCCATGGCGATCAGCCATTTGTCTGCATCTTTATCAGATACCGCCTCGTCAAATGTCCAGGGATCGGTATCATCCAGTCCGTTTTCCGGGATCAACTCAGAAGACTCTCCCACAAACATATACCTTTTGGGTTGGTGGATAACCCTCCCACTGCGACGAGGCATCTGAACCGTGTCAATAGTTGGCACAGTACGCGTTGGTCCCATACCTTGCATTAGTGGCAGTGTTGGTATAGCCTCACCTGTTATAGGTGGATTTACCATTACACTGGGCTTTCCTGATGGAATTGCTTCCTTGTCCTCAAGCTCGTGGAGGACAATTTCACTCTTGGATCTGTCGTTTCTTACATATTCGTCCTCCAAGAATCTCGCGTTGGTACTGACAACGAATTTCTGATTCTCATGACAATAGAAATAACCACCTTTCGTTTGCCTGGGATATCCTACAAACAGTATCAGCTTATACCTACTTTCTAATTTACCAGGTTCCTTTGTCAGCACATATGCTGGACAACCCCAAACCCTCACTCTGTTCAAACTTGGGTTTTGCCTATACCAGAGTTTCAGAGGTGTTTTAGGAACTGATTTAGAAGGTACCGGGTTAAGCAAGTAAGCCGCTGTCTCCAAGGCATATCCCCAAAATAAAATAGGCAAGCTTGCATAACTCATCATCAACCTGACCATTTCCAAGAGAGTTGTATTTCTTCTTTCCGCTACACCATTTTGTTCAGGGGTTCCTGGTGCAGTCCACTGGGATGTAATCCCGTTACCTGACAAGTACTGCAAGAACTTGTTACTGAGGTATTCACCAACACGATCTGATCGTAGTGTCTTGATAGTCTTTCCTAGCTTCTTTTCTACCTCAGTCCTAAACTCTTTGAATTTCTCAAAGCATTCAGACTTATGGCGAAGCAAATAGACATATCCGAATCTTGAGTAACCGTTAATGAATGTGGCGAAGTACTCATAACTTCCACGAGCTTGCGTGGACATTGGTCTACATAAGTCAGAGTGGATCGATTCCAACACATTCTCTGCTCGAGACTGACTTGCCTTAAAAGGCCTGGTCGTCATCTTTCTCTATATACAGGACTCACAAATTTGATGCGGTACCACTTGAAAAGAATCCAAGAGCCCATCGCATGCTAATCTTTTTATCCTCTTTAGATTGATGTGACCTAGTCTCAAGTGCCAGAGATATGTTTGATCCTCATCCAAAGAAAGTTTTCTCATTAAATGATTATTATTATTGGATGAGTTTGCAACATTCACGGAAGATTTATGCATACAATCAATGATATAGAGAGAGTCAATCAGTTTGCCATGATGGATAACACCGTTATTACCATTGATAGAAACTCCACTATAAAAAATAACTGAATATCCATCACAAAATAACTTGGAAACTGAAATTAAGTTCCGCCAAAAAACCGGCACATATAAAACATCTCTCAAAATCAAAACATTGTTTTCAAAGCATAAAGTAAAATCTCCAATGGCTACTGCTGAGACTCGCTCTCCGCTGCCCATTAAGATGGTAATCTCGTCATGCTTCAGCTGCATTGTTGGCCTGAACTCCTGCAAAGTATAACAAACATGGTCAATAGCTCCAGTATCCACTACCCAAGAATGGGTAGAAACCGATGCTAAACATGTTTTCGTTATAAATACACTTGACGTACCTTGTCTACCGTGCCGAGCACTAGACAATCTACTTCACTTCATTTCCGTTTGCATGGCCTGATGACATCTTCTGCTAAATCAGCTTCATCTAACCTTTTAAGCATTTCCTTTGCTTCAGTAACCGTCTTGTCAAAAGCTGACAAAGTTAGAGCAAATTCTAATGCCCTAAGGTCAGATTCCTCTCGCATCAGGGCTAAGAGTAACTCAGGAAGAGTAAACTCGCATCTGGTACCGAGGGACTTGATGAAATCATCATAAGAATCAGACAGAGGGTGCAGGACAATGTTTATTTCTTCCCGCTTACTGACTTGTCCACCTCTCTTTCTGTACTTTCTCATAATTCTCATCATACTGACAAAGTGCAGAAGCAACGAACTCCCATCAGTCATCCTCTTGCAGACCAGGTCCTCCACAAGATTATAACTGATAGTTCGTCTCACCTTCCCAAAAACTTTCACAAGGTCCCTCCATATCCTCATAGCAGTTCGGAACTTCTTGTACTTGAGCTTTAATTCTCTAGACAGACTCTTCATGATGAGTCTGCGGCAAACTCATCAGAAGCTACCAATCTGTCATAGAACACTCGCTCATAACCAGTACAGTTGCAATACTTGGGAGTTTGAGGGTTCATGTAAAGTATATGGGCATGTTTTGCAGTGCAAAGTATTTCCATGAAGCATAACTTCCACTCAGGAAAATTCGGACCAGTTAAAGGGTTTGTTATTAAGAGGTTGACAACGTGAGCAATAGACATGTCTGAAAACAATAAATTAAAACTGAAATTAAAACATAGTCGCAAACTATTGAAACAATTAAATATTGAAACCTTATGATAAAGCAATATTAATGTTTCCTCCAATTTGCCTAAGTATTACTAATGCAAGCCACACATGTGGACGTTTACAATAAAATACTTAACGAAACTGCATCTTTCAATTCCAGTCCTTTAATTCCAATCCATGCCCGAGTTCCTTAGACAAATGGAATTAATAATTGGAGACTAACTTAAGACCATATTATCCTACTGAGCAGGGACATCACAAATGAGTTATACTCTGGATAACATCTAAGCTAGCTCACGAACAAAGCCAACCCTCCCATATAAGGATCTATTAGAACACACCCGATCCCTAAATAAGGCTGTCTCATTTAATTCAATCCCTAGAAAACTTATGAAAACTAAATACGCAAGCTACACATGTAGACGTTATGAACTCCCACTTCTCACATGAAATAAATATTTGTTTTAAGAAATCCTATCTATTAGAACTTATGGATAATAAATTTAGTAAGCTACACATGTAGACATTTACCTAATAAATTACCCACTTCCAATAAAGGATCGCTTTGTGGAGGTCTTACTAAATTATGAGCTTAGTAATTTTTTAGTTCATAAGGTTCAATTACACAGATTATTTTATGTAGCCAGAATTATAACATTGCTAAAATTCTATCATGCATAACATGAACCCCGAATTTAAAGTTATAAGTAATTACACAAAATAAATCACATAGCATGCTTTAAAGATGTAAATAAAAGCAGTAAATGTGCTCCTATTATCTACAACATGCTTATATGATGCGCAATTAAATTAAACACATATATCATGCGAAGACAGATAATAAAACAAATAAAAAATGTCCTCGTGGCCCATAATACAAAATAAAATTAATTCTAACTATTACAAGTTGAAATTAATTATATAGATCTTCGACTGGGCTCCCACTGCTTGGACTGTGATCTGAATTTATTTTCTGAATCTAGGCCTCCAAGATTTGATCCATCAGAAAATTGGACAACTGGGCCAGTTAACCAAATCGCAAGCCTAGGCACGCATTGCAAGCCCAATAGCCCGCGAGAACTTGGCCCGACGAGCCACCACCAGCGAACCACTGTCGCCGGCGACTCGCCGCCACCGTGAGGGCTCCCGGCATGCGCAACAGCCATGCACGTACGTGCATGGTTGCAGCCCGCGATGCCACCTCCTCCGGCCGTTTCCCGTTTCGCATGCCGTCGCCCGAACCTCCGCTCACTTTTCTTCTCCACCGTCGACCTCCGTAACTCACCGGAATCGTGCAAGAATGGAATCAGAAGCTCGTGCAAACCACGAGAAAACCTAGGGTTTTCACGCATCCGACTCGCACGCCCAGCCCCGTCGCTGCCCCAGCCCGCGCCGTCTGGCCGTTGAGCCACCGCCGCACAACCTGCTTCGCCCGCCGACGTCAGCCGAGGGGCCTGCGCCTACCTCGCCCCCTCGCGCCGTCGGCCTCGCCCTGAGCCGCCGCACCCCGGCCCTGCCAGTAGTGGCCGCGCGGCCTCCGCCTGCGTGCGCGCGCGGCTGCGCTACTGCCGTGGCCCCACCGCACACCGTTCGCCATGCCCCACCAAGCCTGACCGTCGTGCACAGCCATGCTTCCGTGCCGGTGCTGTCATGCGTCCTTGTGCGGCCCTTCGTTCTTCGTGTTCTTCGTTCTTTGTTTTATAGATTTAATTTTTGAAATAAAATATTATATTTGAAATATCTAATTACATTCTAAAATCTAAATCTAACCACGGATTTATCTCGTGGGTGAAAACAAATCCATATAAAAGGGTGGATTAACCCGAGAACCACGAGGACGAAAAAACATGACATACAATCCAAAACCCATGCAATCTTTCAATAATAATTATCATGCAGATCATAGGCAATTTCTTCACGGCCTCCTGCATAATCGGATTCAGTCTCTCCATTGTGCTTGTCTCTTTAGCTTTGCATGTTCCTCCTAGATAATCTTGTGCATGCACAACAAAGGGCTGATCCTTCGATATCCCCTAATGTCCATCCAATGGCGGACTTATACTTCCATAGAACTAGGAACAACTTCTCTAGCTCAACCTGCATTAGAAAAGTAAAAACGATTACAAGACATGTATCCTTAGAACCCAGAAATGCTCTCAGACATCGTAATACTCGAATTGACTGAGTTCTTCTTGCATTGAATTAATCCAGAATTCATCTGGAAGAGCTTCTTTGACATTCTTGGGTTCAGTTAGAGATAAATAACAAGCAGAGTGTAGGAGATTAAACCTTGACGACAAACACACTGATCTAACCATCTCTCGGTAATTGACAGGATCTTTCTTCCTTGTTTGGATTCCCTCTGTCACACTTCCTATTACCTGAGATGTCGGATGATCCTTCCTCATTCTGAGAGGAGGATATCTTGTTTCATGGTTTGACACTGGGGTGTCAGAGTGCTCATTTGTGTCAAATCTTGGTGAAGTTTGACTCCTGGTGGGCTGATCACTAGGTGAATGTTCAGTGGTAGATGGTTCTTCAGAACTTTCAATTAGATGAGATGCATCTAATTCACCGATCTTCTCAATCAGAGAGCCAACTTCGTCAAACACAACATTGATTGACTCATGGATTGTTTGACTGTCAAGGTTGTAGACTCGATAGGCTCGGCTGTTGCTAGCATACCCAAGGAATAGAGCTTTACTGCTCCTTGTGTCCAGTTTGGTAAGATAATCCATGTCGTTCAACACAAAACACTGACAACCAAAGACATGTAAGTACTTTAGGTTAGGTTTCTTACCATTAAGAATCTCATAAGGTGTGGTCTTTGTTCCAGGCCGGAGATAGACCCTGTTGATTAGATGACATGCAGTGTTTATAGCTTCAGCCCACAACCCTTTGGAAAGGTTCTTTGAGTTTAACATGACTCGGACCATTTCCTGAAGTGTTCGATTCTTTCTCTCCACCACTTCGTTCTGTTGTGGTGTCTTGGGTGCTGAGAACTCGTGAGAGATGCCCTTTCTTTCACAAAATTGGTTGAAGCTTTTGTTTTCAAACTCTCTCCAATGGTCTGTTCGAATTCGTATGACACTGGAGTGATACAGTTTCTTGAATTTCTTGTATAGCTTCTTGAAGTGATCAAAGGCTTCAGACTTTTCTCTTAGAAATTCCACCCACGTGAATCTTGAGAAATCATCTGTACACACTAACACATATCTTTTCCAACCTATACTTCAACTTCAATAGGTCCTATCAAATCCATGTGAAGTAATTCAAAACATGTGCTCGTGTTAACAGAATTGGTGACAGAATGAGATGAACGAACCTGTTTACCTTTTGTACATGGACCACAAACTTTGTCAGGGTTGAACTTCATGTTTGGAACTCCTTTGACTGCATCAGCTTTAAGAAGTTTCTGAATGCAATGTGTACTTGCATGTCCCATCTTCTGGTGCCACAGTTCAGCTTCATCAAGCTGTGATACCAAGCATCTTACTTCTAGTTCAGCTTGATAGCAGTTGTCTGAGGATCGACTGCCAAACATAACACACCTGTTAGTTTTATCGTATACCTCACAGACGTCCTTGTCCAATTTGACAACCATCCCATCATCGCATACCTGACTTATGCTGATCAATTTGGCAGTTAGACCTTCCATGTACAACACATGTTGAAGTTTTGGGAAGTCTGGCACGTTCAGGGTTCCTTTGGTTGTAATTCTTCCTTTAGCTCCTCCTCCATATGTAACAGAACCACCGCAAATTTCTGAGTAGTCTAACAGACATGATCGATCGCCTGTTATACGTCTAGAGCAGCCACTGTCAAAGTACCATGTACCTGCAATGTTAGTCTTTTACGAAGTATACACAACAAAACAATTTGAACCTGTTTTCTAGTTTTCATCTGCAATTCTTTTTTTGAAGAAAGGCTTGATGTGACCTCCCTTGTTACAATTTTGACATACATACTTTTTTTACTTTTCCTTCTCGTTTGACACTCTGGTGTCAGACTCCCCCTTTGTAAATTTGATCATGTTCTGAGGATAAAAAAGATTAGAACTGGGAGTTGTTTGATCTTCATACCCAAGTCCACTTCCATTAGATGTCTTAGTGGCAAGAATCTCATCAAGAGTGTCTCGTCCTCAATTAATTTTGTCAAAGACAGAATCAGCTTCCTTCAGCTTATCCTTGAGATTACTTACATCTTTGTCCCTCCGAGTGAGAAGAACTTGTAACCTCATAAGCTATTTTCTTAAGGACTGATTCTCTTATTTAAGTCTTTCAATTTCGTGACTTTGTTCCTCACATCTTCTATCCACAATGTTAAAGAGATCACTGACTTTCTCCATCTAATTTGGAGAAGTGACAAAGTTTCCTTCTTCCTCATTTCTTTGACCTGAAACACACTCAGACATTGACACATCAGATTTAGATGCATTATACCAGTTTCTGGTGTCACCACATGGTACAATAGTGAGATCACTTGCATCTTCCTTGCTTTCGGACTCTTCAGTGTTGTCCACCTCCATTATGTCATCTTCATCAAGTTCTTCAATCCTAACATATAACACAACCTTCTCATCCTCATCCTCATCAGTATCAGAGTCATCACTGAGGGTGGTGTTAGAGTTTAGCTTCTTTCTTCTTAGAACAGTTGGACATTCATTAGCAAAATGACCCATTCCAGAACACCCATGACACTTGACATTATCAAAAGTAGAACTTTCTGAAAAAGGATTAATACTATTTTTTGCGTATTTATCACTCTTACTCGAGGATGTAGTTGAGTTACTTGAAGCACTTGAAGGTACGGAGGTTGTAGTCTTGAACCTCCTTGAGCTGTAATCACCTTTTCCTTTCTTCATGGATCTAATGAATTTGTTGAACTTTTTCGTCAGGAGCACCAGATTCGGATGTTCCTCATCTAGCAAGTCATCGTCTGACACCTCAAGGTCAAACTTTGATGGATTTGACACACTTTCAACTGGTTCTTTTCCAGCACGAAGTGAAATACTTTTGCCTCTGTAAACCTGTTTTTGTTCATTTAAATTCATTTCAAACGTGGTAAGTATGCTTACCAATTCACCAATCTCTAGTTTCTCCAAGTCTTTGGCCTCTTCAATGGCTGAAATTTTGTAATTGAATCTTTCAGGTAGAGATCTAAGCATCTTGCTAACAAGTCTTTCATTGCTAATTGGTTCTTCGAGTGCGAGAGCTTCATTTGCCATGGTCACCATCTTTTCAAAGTATTCGGTGATGGTTTCGTCCTCGGCCATGCGGAGATTCTCAAACTTGGTAGTGAGGAGTCTCATTTTGGTCTTTCGCTCACTGGCTGACCCTTCGCATTTGGCTTGAAGAATAAACATGCTTCTATTTGCTTCCAAGCAACTTGAAATTAACCTAGCACAACCAATATCAACAGACATAAAAATTGCATTAAGGGCTTTGACATTGGAGCTTGACAACATCCGTTCCTCATTCGACCATTTTTCTTCTTCTTTTGGAATCGTGACAGTCTTTGTTGCATCTTCAGGATCTGGAATTTCTTCCTTCGGAGGTGTCCATCCTTCTAGCAACGCAGCCCAAGCTCTCTCATCAACAGCTTTGATGTAAATTCATATACGGGTTTTCCACATGCTATAGTTAGTCCCATTGCAATCCAACACGGGAGGACGGGTTGGCACACTCGACATATCCATTGTGAAAAACCTGCACTCAGGAAAGAAACTACTTAGTCCGTCAAGTAGAGGCTCGTGACACCAATTGATATAATTTAGTGCCCGAGTTTAACACAATGGTGTCAAAGACAAAGTAGACAGAATGTTTGTCACACAAAAGTCAAAGCGTAAAATGTAAAAGAGTTTGACACAACGAAATTAATTGTTCGAAGATTTTTAAATCATAAACCCTCGAGAGCCACACGGCAAAATAGTTTTCACTTATTCAAACAAAGTTTTTACAAGTGAAGAACAAAATACTAAACAAGATAGAAATTTTCATAAGTTCACTCCTTAGTAAAATTCCTACGAAAGCAATCAAACACAAAATCACACGATACAACCCAATTACTCCTCCACCGTAGGATTCACTCTCCGGAGATGGATTCCACAACTCGATTGTAATCTTCATGTACTTGGTGAATGATTGGGAGAAAACATTTCAGCCTAGAGAGCTTGTATGAATGTGTTTAACCTCTGATCCACACGTCTCTTGTCTTCTTGGTCTTCTATTTATTTTTCTTGGAGCACTCGTACACTTCTTCCACTACTTGGTAATGGATCGTGTCCCTCTAGCACGTCTTTACCTGTTCATACAACAAAAATGAACTCCCACTAACTTACGTGGGGGTTAGATAAAAATGTAGAGGTGCTCCCTATTATTTAGGAACTAGAATAACAACCTAGAATAATAATATAAAGTATATAATTAATAAGATATAATTAATGAACATAATACATCCGAAACCTAATAAATAGGACCTGTAAAAGCACTTCACAATACCAATCATCGTGCGCCTCAAAGTATTTATTTTCAGTAGTTATGCTCTCGGCCTCCTCTGAACTCCTTACCTTCGCCTGTGCCTTAGCAAGGGCAGCAGTCTCTGCTTCATTGGCATTATCCTTCAAGTATTGAGCTTCTTCAGCCAACCATTCTGCTTCCTCTATCATCCAAGGATCCTCCAAGGCTTTGGCTACTTGCAAGAGCTCGAGTTCCAAAAGATGTGCAAGCATTTATGCTTTTCTGTCACGGTGTACAGTCATCTCAAGGCTCTTTGCTTCCCGCTCTTCCTGCTCTCTCACAGCAGCCATTCTTGCTAGGAGTCTCTCCTTTTTCTCAGCTTCATATGCAGCCTGCCGTCTCCCATACTCAGTAGTTGTCTTTGCTTGGCGCTTGGAAATCTCAATGCGAGCATCGGTGAAATTATCAGGAGCAAAGCTCAATTTTTTCAAGGATTGAGTGGTAGAAAACAATCTATAAGCACGAATCGCTTGAAGTCTCGCTAACACCTGCTTGTCAGAAAACTACTTAGTGCCCGACACTTGGTCCATCCAATCATTTGCCCAACGCTCCGCTTTCCTCCAGGAGTTCAGGCCCTTGGTAGTGATTACCAACTTCCTTTCTTCTAAACAGAGCTGATGCATGATGTAATCCTTAGCACTCAATTTGCACTGCTGAGAGCTTGGACTCAACATCCAAGTCCTAGCATCCATATATTCTACCATTCTCATCTGATGATTGCTGACACCACTTGAAATATCATAGCATTCTCATATTGTCTGCTGAGAGCTGGGACTCAGCAAACATTTCTTAGCAACCGTTTGTACCACTTGTAGAGAACTATAGCATAGCATTCCAATGAAATGCTGAGAGCTCGGACTTAGCATTCAACCTCTACCAAGCGTCTGAATCACTTGTTGCTATACGTTGCATATTACATTGTGTTATACCACTTGTTGTAATATTATACTCTTTAGCAATTGCTGAGAGCTTGGACTCAGCAACCAATAGCTTAGCAACCATATCTCAGCAACAAGAATCAGCAACTCAAAAACGTAAGCTAAGATACGTTTATCTCCATCTTCTCAAAAAATCAAAGAAATCTAGAAAGAATGAGAGTTTGAACTCATTCATCCCCATCCTTTTCTAACTCCATGAGGCCTAACTTCAGACATAACTCTTTGAATCAGGCCTCAGAAAGTGGCTTAGTGAAGATATCAGCAAGCTGTTCCTCAGTGCATACATATTGGACATCGATATCATTCTTCTCTTCATGATATCTGATGAAGTGATGTCGGATATCTATATGCTTCGTCCTTGAATGATGAACGGGGTTCTTCGTTATGCACATAGCACTATTGTTGTTGCAGTAAATCGGCACACATTCAGGAGGAATGTCATAATCTTGCAATTGCTACGTAATCCACAACACTTGCGGCTGCTACATATTCTGCTTCGGTTGTAGATGTAGCCACCGAGTGCTGCTTCTTGCTAAACCAACTTATTAGCTTATTCCCAAGGAATTGGCAGGTGCCACTCGTGCTCTTTCGATCAATCTTGCACCCTCCAAAATTTGAGTCTGAATAACCACTTAGTGCTAGCCCATCAGACCTTGGATACCAAATTCCTAGACCCTCGATGCACTAGAGATATCAAATTATCCTCTTAGCAGTGTCTAAATGTGACTTCTTGGGATTTGCTTTATATCTCACGCAAACTCCCACCGCAAATGAAATATCTGGTCTGCTAGTTGTTAAGTAAAGTAGAGAACCGATAATACCTCGGTAAAGCGTAGGATTCACATCATCTCCTCCTTTCTTAAGAGCAGCTTGGCAACTTGTGCTCATTGGAATCCTTAAGCTTTTCGTCTTCTCTTGGCAGTACTTAGCAATGAGAACTCTTGTATACTTCCTCTGATGTATAAAGATCCCTTCACTCGATTGTTGTACTTGGAGTCCGAGAAAGTAGGACATCTTTCCCATCATACTCATTTGGAAATAACTCTGCATCAACTCATAAAATTTGTCACACAAGACTGGATTCTTCAAGCCAAAAATGATATCATCAACATTTATTTGAACAAGCAGAATAGTTCCTTCATCCTTGATGCGAAAGAGAGTCTGATCTATAAGCGAGGAATAACCTGATTGCTTCCAATCGGGCGACCGGAGCAAATTTCTCATCATAATCAATTCCTTCGCATTGCCTATATCCTTTGGCTACTAGACGCGCTTTGTTCTGGATGACCATTCCCAATTCACCCTTCTTGTTTTTGAAGACCCACTTGGTTCCAATAACACTTTGATGTTCGGGTCTGTCCACAAAAACCCAAACCTGATTGCGCGTGAACTCTTCTAGCTCCTCCTGCATAGCATTCACCCAATCTGGAGATTGTAGAGCATCTTCAACTTTCGTAGGCTCTTCATGCAAAATGTAGCATGCTAACATTGCATTGTCTTGTCGCATCCTTACTGGATCATTGACGTCATCAATGACAGCATCTAGGGGGTGATCACATAGCCATCTCGATCTTGGATTGCTGGTTGCTAGGGTTGCATTGCTAGCTTCGCCTGCTGAATTGTTCTCTGCTAGAACATTCCCCTCAGCAATCACTTGGGTTTCAACATTTGGTACCTCAGCATTTGGCATCTCAGCAAAAGGAACCTCAACACTCTGGACATCAGCTGCTGGAATCTCAACATTTGGAATTTCAACATCGCCCTTAGCGATTTCCTCAGCAACACCCAATCTTCCTTCAGCAATACGTCCTTGGTCTGGAATTTCTTCACCTTCTTCTTCAAGCGATCCCAGAATATCCAAATTATCATTAAGATAAATTTGGTTGGTGGCCTAAGCATGATCATTAGCATCATCGGCCGGGTCAGCAGTTTGGTCACTTGCTAAATGTGCCTGAGTTGGATTACAATCACTCATCGACCTACTCGGATCAATCTGCATATTTTTGAAAGAATTCAAGATAGATTGATCATGAAAATCATTAGCCTCATGATTTGCATCCTTTTTCTCTCTTAAAAACCTGCGCACTAGAGTAGACTCATAAAAAATAACATTGCATGTGATTTCCACAACTTGAGTCGTCTTGTTTAACACTCTATAGCCTTTGTGAGAAGGATGTCCATATCCAAGGAACACACATTCATCCGATTTAGGCGAAAAAGTGTTATGCTTCGACTTCCCATTGTTATGAATATAACATGTCGAACCAAAAGCACGAAGATGAGTAAGAGAAGGCTTACGACCGTTATACACTTCATAAGGAGTCTTATTGAATCTACCATTGATTGCACTCCTATTTTTAGTGTAGCAGGCAGTCATGACTGCTTCGCCCCAATACTTTCCATTTAGACCAGAATCGGCTAGCATTGACCGCACGGCTTCCTTCAAGGTTCTGTTCTTTCTCTCTGCTAGACCATTCTGCTGGGGGGTCCTAGCAGTGGATTTCTCATATCCGATTCCAGCTTCAGCGCAAAAATCCATTAGAATCCCATTGCAGAACTCGGTCCCGTTGTCTGATCTGATCCTTTTCACAATAACTTCTTTGCTATTCTGCTCTTTAAGGATCAGCTCTAGTAGAATGAGCTTTACTTCATCCTTGGTCCTCAGCAATTGGACCCATGTGTACTTGGAAAAGTCATCAACAACCACAAGTGTATAAACCTTTTTACTTACAGTGGCTGGAGTGATAGGGCCAAATAGATCCATGTGCAAAAGCTCTAGGATTCTTTCAGATGTGGCCTTCTCCGGGTTTGTTTTGAATGATGCCTTGGTCTGCTTCCCTTGCTGACAAGCTTTGCACACACCTTCCTTTCTGAAGGTCGTCTCAGGCACTCGTACAATAAGATTGTGCTTGGCTAGGTGGTTAATGGTTTTAAAGTTCAGATGAGTTAACCTCTTATGCCATAGCCAATTCGTCTCTTCTTTGTTGAATGCTACGAAGCATGAATGTTGTTGGCCGCTTTCCCAATCAACAGTATATAGGCCACCCTTCCGGATGCCTCTGAGCTTCACTTCACCTGTAGCACTATCAACAATCTCACAACCAGTGTTAATGAAATATACGTTATACCCATTCTCGCATAATTGGCTTATGCTCAGTAGGTTGTGCTTCAGGTTGGAAACGAGAGCAACATTGATGATCCTCATGCCACCTTGCTCAATGCGACCTCGTCCAATCACTCGACCTTTGCTATTGTCACCAAACATGACTGTGGGGCCATAAATCCTTTGAAGTTCGGAGAATAACTCTTCTCGTCCCGTCATGTGGCCTGAGCAGCCACTATCTAGGATCCATTCATTTGATATTCCTTGATCATGCCCCTTTTCAAACCCACATCTTGGTGATTTTCAAAATTTTCTTCTTGATATCACCCTTAGCAACCTTCTCGACCTTCGTTGGATAAGCAAACTTTGCATAATTAGAACGAGGTGATGTAGTGTGCTTAGCCTTCATAGTCCTTTGATAAGGGAAACATTTGGACTCACGCTTCACATAGGTGTTCCTCTTATGCGGTGTGTACTTTGGATACTGTGGTCTTACAGCATGATATGCTACCTGCTTGTCCTTATGAAAGGTAGGATATGCTATCCTAGTATTAGATACATAATGCTTAGCATTCCTCCATGGCACTGCTGAGTATGGTCTAGCAGACATCCTCTGGGTACTATGTTGAGATCCAGCAGATGCATGCTTAACACGCACTCTGTGGGTACTCTGCTGAGATCTAGCAGTAGCATGCCTAACACGAATTCTGTGGATACTCTGCTGAGATCCAGAAGAAACATGCCTAGCAGGCATTCTCTGGGTACTCTGCTGAGATCCAAGAGATGTATGCTTGGTACGCCAATCTGTCTGCTTAGCAGTTGATGACTCAGCAATTGTCTTTCCTTTACCTTTGTCAGCATTGACTTTTCCAGCAGAAACGAATAAAATCTTTTTATGCTTAGAAAATTCAGCATTCTTACTCAAGGCTTCCTTAGAGGATTTTGTTTCAACAAAACCAAGGCCCAATCCTAATTTATCAGAATATTTCCTTTGTTGGCTCACAATGGCACTAAGAACTGCCTTGCTGGATTTGTAAGCACAAATACACTCCTCTTTAGGTTTACTCTATAAAGCTAAATTTTCTTTTTCAATAATTTGAAAATTTTCAGAAAGCTTAGAGTAATTTAATTTAAGTTTCACAAGCTCCTCACTATCAGACCTTAGTCTTTCGACTTCCTCGGTCAAAGATGTAACCTTTTGTTTCAGTGAGGTATTCTCTCCAACAATAGCATTTTTTATCTCATACATTTTTTAAAATCTATTGAAAGCTTTGTGAGATAATCATCCTCGAAATCTAGAAAAGAATCCTCTGATTCATGCATGGTTGCTGAACTAGAAATGCTAGTAGAATGTACCTCCTGGGTATCGACTGCTAGAGCAGATTCAACATTCTGCTCAGCATCAGCATCCTGATCATCAAAAATATCTGCCATCAAGACCAGCATGGCCTCTTCATCGTCCTCTTCTGAAGAATAGTACTCCTCATCATTGTCGGGGATGTCTAGCACTTCGGTCCTTATCAGCAACGCTCTTATAACCGCTTTGACAGCTTCTTCTCTCAAATCTTTCCTTGAGGCGCTCTCTCTCCTCTTGGCTCACTTTAGGACATTCATGCTTTAGATGATCTGGCGAATTGCATTCGAAGCAAGTCATAGGTTTTCTTTCTGCTGATCTGGAGGATGATGTGAGCTTGGCCTCCTTGGCTTCCTTCTTAGCTTTAGCTTCTAGCATAAGCTTTTGAAGCTTTTTCATCTGCTCTTTGAGCTCATTAATCTTTAGGTCTACATTCTGTGAGCCTGAGTTTGAAGTAACCTCCTTCGCTGGGGAAGCTAGAGTAGATCTCTTAATATATGTGGAAGGGCTTCCTCGGCTTCCACTTTCCAGCATCTCTCTTTACAAAGAATGCTAGACCCTCCGGGGGTACAGCATTTGATGACAAAGTTTGCGCAGTAGCGGCTTCGTTCCTCTTGGATTGTTGTATTATAAATTCATGAGCTTTAAGTTGAGCAAATACCTCAGATGTAGACATCTTGCTGAGGTCCTTTTCGCTCAAGCTTGTCATCTTTACAAACCAATCACTCCTTGGAAATTGCTTGGAAATGATCTTGTTGTTCATTTCTCCATTATCGTATGTCATTTCCGAATTCCGGAGCTCACCAATTATAGTGTTGAATCTCTCTTCCATTGCTTGAGGGGAGCGTAGATAATCTTCTTGTCTCTTTAATGAGCTCCAACTGACTACTTTCTCACTTTACTTCCCTTGGTCAAAGGATTCGCTTAAGTGTTTGTAAAGGTAGTGAAAGCAGTAGTCGTCTGTCTGTTTAGACTTTTGTTTTTTATACCTGGAGGTTCAAACTTTAAATCTCCATACCCGTTAGACAAAACGGTCTTCTTCGTCCAAAAGAGTTACTTGCTTTGTCTTCCTTTTTGGCATGGTACAGTGCCTTTTTACCTACTTCGGGTAAGTCTTTCGTCCTTTGTTGTACCTTCTGTCAGAATGGGCATGTTTAGCAAGTCATTACTAGGTTTTTTTGCTTAGCCTTCTATCGGAGAATGCTGGAAACCTTCTGCTAAGCCTTTTGACTCTTTTGATTGCTAAATACTTCTAGCAATCTGTCTTTGTAGCCAATCTGCTGACTCCTCAGCAGTTGCTAACTCAGCACTTGAGTCTTGGTTCTTGATTGCTATATCTTCTAGCAATCTTTCTGTAGTAACAAATGTTGAATCCTTTAGCATTTAACTATCTTCTTACTATAGTAGCGAATGCTGACTCCTTCAGCATTCCGCTATCTTCATTCTGCTGACTGCTAAGCGAGTGCTCCTAGCAGTCTCTTCTTTCTGCATATGATTGCTAGCACTGAGCAATATTTCTTCTTAGCACATGACTACTTTATTCCTTAGCAGTCATCCTTGTTTGCTGACTTCTCTAGCAGCTACCATCAGCTGAGAATACTTCTAGCATTCTAATCTATTACAACTCGATATTTTTTCTAAACAGGACATTACACGTGAGTTGCTACACTATGCTAGACTTAAGCAATGTTCGACCAAACTATTAAGGCTTTGATTCAACAAAACCTTTTACAATTTTGATCTAAGGGAGAATTACAACATAATTCCCAACAGCCTAGACGACACAACGATGTCAACATTCATGAATGGGCTCAGACATATCACTATTTTGAGAATTGATAAGGTATCAATTCTCAACCATGGCTGAAGTGCAAGCAAATGCCAATGCGGAGCTACGGTAGAAGAGGCATTGACCACCCAAAAAAAAAACATGTCCGTGAAAAGTATTGAGAGGGCAATATGGAGGAAGCCCACAGAACACATCAAGCATCAACCTTACTCATAGAAGAATAATATGAGCAGTTGGAGGATCGAAGAGGCTCCCTGTAAGAGAATCTTTACAGGACCGACTTGCTCGTTGTGCATGCATCTCGTCTTCGCTATTAATGACATTGCCAAATTGGGAAGGAATGCACGATGGCCTACCAAGATGATAGAGGACCTTGCATTCAGGAACAAGAAGATGTTCTGTAAATTTTACAATGATCATGGATATCTAACAGAAGATTATCAAGCATTAAAAGAAGTGGAAGGCCATTTGACTCACCTGCTATCAAAGGATGGAGGAAGTTTTTGGAGGAGGATTCTTAAAAAGAATGATGATGATAGAAAGCCAACAGAGCCTTCCACTGGAGTAAAACGTTAACCCATCGTGCAATCCATGATTGATTGAACGGTGAACAATATCACTGGCGGTTTCGTACTCAGCGGGTTGACATGGTCATCTGCCAAACGTTATTGTTGAAGCATTCTTTGATCCATCTATCATGTATCAGAGGAACTCAACATCCCGGATATATCCTTAAAAAGGAATATAACGAGGGAATCGTATTCCCACATGAAGATGCATTGGCTATCACAATCCTATCGCCAATTGCATGGTGAAATTGCATCCTGATTGATTGCGAAAGCTCAACCAACATACTCTTCCACCGAGCACTCATGGAAATACGTATTCGCGAGGAATGCATAGATAGGAAGTTGGCGTTATTGGTGGGATTTAGCGGCGAGTGCCTGAGTATAATGAGACAAATCATGTTGCCAATCTTTGCAGATTATATAAATTTTCAGACCAAGTTCCTAGACGTCGATGCCCCGTCGGCGTACTATGCTATCCTAGGAAGGTCATGGATCCAAAGCTTTGTGTTGTGCCTTTAACCTATCACCAGTTGATTAATTTCTCCATGCCTGATGGAGTCAGAAGCATAAAAGAGAACCAACAAGCGGTGAAGAGCTGCTACTCATTCGACCTACCAGTTGTGCACAAAAGAGATTTTGGAGAAGTAAACAAGGTAGAAGAGTTGGAGGAGGTAACCCTTGATCTGTTTGACCCACAAAAGAAAACAATTGTGGGAACAAACCTCTCAGATGAGATGAAGGCAAAGTTGATCAGCTTCCTGTCAGAGCACAGGACATCTTTTGTCTGGACCAGGGAAAACATGATTAGGATTGACCCTCTGATCATCACACGTTGACTGAACGTCTACCCAATTACGAAGCCAATCTAGTAGAAGAGGACGAGGTTCGCCAAGAAGAGGAACGAGGCCATAGTCAAAGAAGTCGAGAAACTGTTAAGTAGTTGATTTAATTGCAATGATTTAGGATTACATTTATTCCGTAGCGTTTGAATTAGCAATTGCGTATATATAGATTGATTCCACCATGCATTTCAATTAGATATGCATAAAGAGAAATAAATGCTCTACAGGTTAATTCAAGAACTAATTGAAAAGAGGGAGTAGAAATCCAGTTGAACCTCTAGTTCAGATCTTCAAATATTTATCCTTTTGCTTTTCCAATCTAACTAGTGGTGAGGATTTCGCTGGCTTGCAGTGCATAAGAAGAGTCAGATTTCTCTTTCTCCCTCAGCAAGTGGCACCGCCAGTCTCTCTCTACCTTTAGGGTTTCAGATGAAGTGACTTTTGAAATATGAGGAGAGAATGGACTTTTTATATTAGGGTTAAAACCCTAATGAGCTCTCTTAAGAAATTATGTTGGGCCAGACCTCAAACCTGATGCAAGTAATGGACCTATGAATTAATTATTTCACATGTCCACAATCTTAGACATAATTCATTAATTAATATTAATTCATTCCATGAGAGAATTAATAATGACCTAACCCTTTATAACCATATTATGAGGAACGGCCTGCATCGACTCGGTGAATCATCATACAAGGACCTCTTGAGCTTCTAGACAAGATGTTATTTGCCCTTGAGCACATAACCCTCGGGTTTCTTCATATAGATGTCTCGGCCTTCTTCCAAATACTCATTTAGAAAAGTAGTTTTGACATCTATTTTCCAAATCTCGAGGTCCATATGTGTTGCTATGCTAAAAAGTATCCGAATGGATTTGAGCATGGCTAGCGGTGAAAATGTTTTATCATAATCAATGCCCTCTGACTATAACCCTTTGCCACCAGCATGACTTTGTAAGCCTTGATTTCTCCATCTGCTCACTTCTTTCTCTTGTAAGAAGTGAAAGTTACATTCACTTCTTAAACTATTTGCTTAGAAATTCCAACAATTGCATCCCATGAACCTCCGAAAATCAGCAAGTTACATTCATAGATGTTTGCTAAAATGAGAGGTCCACTAATATTCTAGGACTGCTTTGTGAATGTCTATTGATTTTAAATTAAAAGTCTTGCTTAGTATTTCTTAATTCAAAAGGTTTCTATTACGCACATATAATTTTCATGCAACCAAAAATTATGTTTTACCAAATTTAGAGCATATATAAAATATTGTACAAAAATAAAATAAAAAACATAATTTATAATATGAAAATAAACACATAAGCATGCTTTAAAAGCAGTAAATATAAAGCAGTAAAACATGTTTTCCTATTATCTACAACATACTTAAACTTATTTATTAAATCACACTTAATACGAAACTAAAACAAGCAAAAAATTTTCCTTGTGGCCCAAGAAATAAAACCTATTCTATTACGACATAGAATAATTTTACAGATCTTCAAATCTGCTAGGCCTTTAGGTTTGAAATATGATGAAACTAAGCTTTAGGTTTGAGGTTTGCAAATGTGGCCCACCAGATCGAACATCAAACCCTAGGGTTTGCAATACAATCCATCACCAGCCTCCAACCATCGAATAGCTACCGCTGACCACCGTAGCCGGAGTTGATCGACGTGGCTACGCCGAGCGATGCAAAACACGTCGAACAACACAGGTTGCGCACGCATGCGCGTGATGCACTAAGCTATGTGCTCGCCACTGCGTGTCATCCATCATTCGCCATTTGCTGCCGAGTACTACATGACGCGGCTCGACATGCGCAGCCCCGTGCAAGGTGGTTGCATGGGTTGCACTGCGCAGGTTTGCACTGCCACCCGCACACCACCGCTCCGCTACCCTAGCAGGATGACCTGGTGACCGTTGTTCGATGTTCTCCATACCACCTCCACTGACACGCGCCCCCTGCACGTGGGGTCGGTGATCGCCGCTGCTGCGCCCTCGCGCACACCACCACCACAACTACCTCCTACGGCTACTATTGTCCCCATTCAATCTCCAACTTGTGCTATTTGTGTCCGATCACCATCATCATTACTGTCCCAGGGCCTCGTTATCATTGTTTTTTATGTTTTTCGTCCTGTGCTCAATTTCATATTGAAAAATAGAAAACTCAACATCAAATCTAATGTATTAGATTGATTCCTATCCAATCTAATCACGGATTATCTTATGATTAATAAAATAATTTAATCCAAACACGGATAAATCACTGTGACTTAAATCACGGGTTTCAACAAGGAACAAAAAAACTGAAAACCATCTACATCAATAAAATATTCGAGCATGCAAAAAAAATCGAACAATTATTTTACCGACAGAGCCATGAAATAAAACCTGACTCTAATACCAATTTTAGTAACTAATATTGTGAACCGAATCACATATCCATTAACAAGGATCATTCATGGATATCCAAATAATTACCATTCAATAACATAAACAGATGTAGCTCTAATAAATTTAATTGCAATGGATTTAGTATTACATTTACTCTATAGGGTGTAAATCAACAATCACGTTGAATCAACAGATTGATTCCACCACGCATTTCAATTAGATCTGCGGAAAGAGAGTTAAATATTTTGCAATTTAATCCAAGAACTAATTGAAAAGATGAAGGATTAGAAATCCTATTGAACATCCAGATTAGATCTTCAGATCTATATCCCTTTGCTTTTTAAACCCAACTCTTTGTGAGGATTCCACTAGATTGCACAGCACAAGACAGAGTCGAATTTCTCCTTATCCCTCTACAGGTGCCATCACCGATCTCTCTCTCTCTCTACCTCTAGGGTTTCAGTTGTTGTGACTTGGAAATCTTAGGAGAGAATATACAATTTATATCTAGGGTCAAAACCCTAATGAGCTCCCTTAAGCAATTATGTTAGGCCAAACCTGGGACCTGATGCAAACAATAAAGTTGGCCTATGAAATAATTAATTTACTTGTCACAACTTTGGATATAATTAATTATTTAATATTAGTTCTTTCCACCAGAGAATTAATACTGACTTACCCATTTATTACCAAGTTATAAGGAACATGATGCATGTACTCGATGAATCCTCATTTTAAGGTTACCGTACATTCGTTAATTAATAAGAGCTTTAAACATTTTTTTAATAATTAATTAATATCTTATTTTCCTAATTTTCCTGAGTAGTATCACTCAAACATTTTCATAGGTGCTTGAACTTAATCAGCCTGCATGACGAACCTCTTTGAGCTCCTCAGGGGATGTCCCCATCCTATTACTCGAATATGGTACTCTAACACTAGTCATCAAAATGTTCTACACAAGTTGTTGTCACCCAAGATGAGGATATACGAGCACATAACCATGCTCTCAACTGTTGAAAGTTAATGTGGCATACAACCCGTGCATACTTTGAAACCTTTGTTAGGATTCAGACCCGACCAAGTTACGAGATCTAATTTATTCTAAAGTCATACAGAAGAATACATGTAGCACCCCGACCCAGAAGTAGGATCCGAATGCTACTGAATGAACACAAAAAGAAAACAAAACTGCAATGATTTCTCTATTTTCATAATAAATTGACACCTACACGAATCATAATAGGTATATATGAAGTTTACTAGTCAAAAATCTGAATAAGAAAATGCATTTGAAGAATCAAGAAGAGCTTTTAAATATAATTTGATTCAAACAAAGACCAAGTGTTAAAAAAATACTAGTTCTATTGAAGTTCATACATCATTTACTAGTCAACAAAAAAGGTCAATACATTGACTAGTAAAACACAACCAATAAATTTGTAACCAATAAAACATAAGAAGCATATTTGCTCATTGTGAACAACCAAATTCAAAAAAAGGCATAAGATGGCCATTACAAAAGAATATTGAAGACAAAAGTTAAAGAGTGTTGATAAGCGGAAGCATAGATACAATAACATATTGTTGACCGATTCCTTATGAGCAAAAGAATAATTATATACATCATAAGTTAACTAGACAAGGTAAAAAAAATAAGTCAACTTCTGAAAAGTATAAGGATATGTCCCAACATCCACCATGACAGCATGCTCTCGTCATGTACCTAAAAACATTTGAAATATTTGGGCTGAGTGCAAAGGTCACTCAACGGGCATTTTCTTTTGCTTTAAACAATAATGTCTAGTCATAAATATTTTTCATGCTAAAATATTTAACATATCATATGGCATCACAAAGCCAATATCATAAGTTTGAAGAACATAATGGATTGAACTCAATGTGATCACATCATAACATTCATTCGTGCTCGAAAGCAACATATTTGCACCAATGTGTCATAATCAGATATCCTTAAAGTTCATATAATCCATAACATATTAAAAGTATATTGAAGCATGATTGACATAGACATAAATTTTATGAAATAAACACAGTTTTAAAATAAAAGCAATGTGTTGGTTTAAAAATTACCCACCTCTTAGCTTAAAGATGATGTTTTACTTTCTATGAAATCACCCTAAGCCTCCTGTCTCGAATAAGGGCCTACATGATAAAACTAAGTCTAAGTAATCTATTGGACAAATAGCTCATACTAAAATATAAATAATAACTTAAGTAAGAAAACTCTTATGATTGGAATTCAATGAAAGTAAGGATCAAAGTAGAAGGAGTTTCAAGAATAAAAACTTGAGTGAAAATAAAGTTGATTATGAAATGGGGCTAAAATATTACTTATTGTACTAAACACAATAATTAAATATCCTTATAACAAACAATGATTGAACATATACCTCTCATATAATTAATATAACTTAACCACTAAATCATATGACATATTCAACAAGATCTCATCACATTTAATTTAATATCAATAAATTTGAGAAGTTAATATATATATATATATATATATATAGGGGAGTGATCTAGGCTGAACAGGTATATGTGAATGAACAGAGAACAAAATCTAACCATCCATTTTGTAAATCAACGTTCCAGATTAAATCTTTTTGTCTATCATTAAATAGGCTAGTTTTTGTCATTTAAAGGGCATAAACGGAAAAAAAAAATCCACACAATTAAAAACTGAAAGTCGAAATTTATGGGGACAGTTACCAATTAGGATCAACCCACGATCTAGACAAATTTAATCGAATATTTAGCATGTTTGTTGGTTGTCATTAATGATTTTTTCCATTATTATCAAATAAATTGGAAAGAGAAAATGCACCACGATTTATTCCATAATCTTAAGTTAATCGTTATCATTGTTTATTGCTTTGTGTGTCATTGTTTATGACTTTGTGTGTCATTATAAGGTTATTCTCTCAACTTCCAGTAATATATTATCATTAAATGTATAAACAATTTTAATTATTCGTTAAACAGGGATTCGAAGAATGATACATTTATTCATAAATAATGACACTCACATAAAATAAAAATGACAATCGCATATGACACAAAAATAATAAAATCTAGACGTGAAGGCGATCCACCAAGTGTCAGCCGGATTC
>JAPKLW010000263.1:172377-186339 GCA_026898455.1 Plectranthus barbatus | reverse complement strand
GCAGCGACGGGCTGCGACTGTGGCGGCGAGAAGGGGATAGACGAGAGGGGAGAGCCATGGCTGGTGGCCGGACGATGGTGAGGGAGAGGGTGGACGATCATGAGGGAGAGGGTGGACGATCGTGAAGGAGAGGGTGAATTAACAAATTAATTGAACCCTAAAAGAAGCTAAATAAATTAAATCCCAAAAAATTAGGTAACTACCATAATTATCAAATCTACTATAAAATATAATAATATTTACTACCTAAAATGCCCTTTCAAATAAATAAATAAATTTAATGACTGCCACGTGTCATTATTATAACCATTAGATTCAAAAAATTAATGGTTAGATTATAGGTCATTGTTCATTCACAAACACTTAGTTCGGAAATGAACACTACTCTCTCTATATATATATATATATATATTGATTGCTATGGTGTGCATGTGTTTGGTGCTTGTGTGTTGTCTGTGCGTGAGTTTGGTGAGCTGAGTGTGTGGTGTTTGGGCTATCTATGTATGAATGCATGTGTGATTATGGTGTATGAAGTATTGTGATTATGATTGTGATTTGATTTTATATGATAGAACACCTTCCTTACAACACTCACATATTGTGCACACCAACATACACATTCAGCACATACACTCCATACTTAGAACATACATATAGAAACAAGAAAAAAGAACATAGAAATTGATATTTGAGTAGATTAAGTTTAACCCATATGAATTTGAAACTATAAAGTTAAAATTAAAATCTAAATAAATTGGAGAAAATAATATAAAATTAATAGAGATGAGTTTACAACATATAAAGAAGTCGGGGGGAAGTCGTCGTCGGGCGTCGGGAGGGGGCTGGCTGAGTTAGAGAGGGAAAAAATAGAGAGATGTTGGAGAGGAGATAAACGAAGAGAGAGAGCTAACCTGATTTGAGTGGTAGAGAAGAATGAGAGAAAAGATAGAGATTATTGTTTATTTATTTGTATAGAGAAATAATAACAATATTAATGACTTATCCTATTTCTCTTAATTTAGCAACTAGACAAATAATTTATAATATGACCAAAAAAATTTCAAATTAATTAAACTAAATTTCTATAAACTAGTATCGATCAATACAATATTTTAAAGGGTTCATTCGTCTCGTTCCGATTAAAGTTGGGCTTGTAACTTATCGGGCTTATGGCCCAAAAGGTCCAACAAAAAAACCTTAATATTTCAAAAACCCAATAAGCATTTTAATTTTTGAAAAAGGACCCAAAAATCAAGCCCATAATTATATATAAGTTTTGGGGTGTTACAACACATCTCACCGTGGTCCTATCAATATGCAACCGCAGGTACCAATATATCGAGTGATCAAAACAATACACTTCTAACCGACTATGCTACAACCAACACTGACAAACTGATCCTCAAGCTGTCTTGGCTGTGATATTACTATTTTATATCTCGCTAGGTCAAACGACCTAAATGAAGTTCCACAATCTCCTACACGTTGTATGATCTCTCTATCAACGAGATAAGACGAAGTTTAGAGTTTAGGGTCAAAAGTAAGTTTGTTCACAGATATGAGATAAATCAAATGTATACACACTACAATAAATGGTTTTATTATAAAAATCACAACACCCACTGCGATCGAAACTGTCCATGATGGAATTATACCTCGAATCGGAGTTCACATAATTCCATTAAACCTAAGGACCTCTGTGGATATCTAAATAATTGTCATACATCAATTATTCCCTAGAATGCTACTATTTAATAATTTAAATTTCCATGTAGATGTTTTATGGAATTACCTATCCTCCATAGAGTTTGCAATTTGTGCGTAGGGATTGAAACATTAGAATCCTCACACTCCAGATTTAATCATGCAGAATGAAGATTAAATATCTAATTTTAATTCTTAATTAAAATCAAGGAATAAAAGAATCCTCCAGATCTTTTGATCTATGTCCCTTGCTCTTATTTGGATATCTGGTGAAGACTGTTATCGGATTGCATAGAGGATAAAAATTGGATTTCTCAAATTTTTATACCTACATGTTTTAGTTCTTGAACTGTAACTTTTGGTTTGAACTGTAGAGCAATATGGGTATTTATAATAGGATGTTTAATCCTATTTGGCTTAGATCTTTTCATGGGCCAGACCAGGGCCCAGTATACAAATAATTAAGAGGGTCTTTAAATTAATTAATTTTCATATTCTACCTAGAATAAATTTAATTAATTAATATTGATTCATGCCACCAGAGTATCAATACTAACCTACCCCTTTATTACCATTTTACGAGGAACGGGTTGCATTGGCTCGGTATATCCCATATTCAAGGTTACACACATCCAATAATTATATTGAGCTCTGACAAGCTCCAAAATTAATTAACATTTTTTATTCCTGAGTTATACCACTCAACCTTTTTATTTATGCTTGGACTTAATCAACCTGTAGGACTTTAGCATAATGAACCTTCTAAGCTACTCAGGGAATGTCACCATCCTATACTAGATATGGTTACCTAATTTCAATCACAGACAATCACATACAAATTACCATCATCCAAGATGCAAATATACAAGTACATGTAGACTCTTCACAATAGCACCTCAAAGTGACACATAAATCTATCACTTCTAGACTTTCATTAGTCTTAATATTCCGTCAAGCCATCAAGATCAAGATTGTTTTAATGATAGATAATAGAATCAATCTTAGTTAGGTCCTATAAATATATACTGAATGTACCAAGATATCTTGTAGACAAGACAATCTACTTATTACTGATTATGCCACAACTCATACCAACAATTTTATCCAGAAACTCTCTCAGCTCTGATAACTATTTATATCTCGCTAGGTGAAGCGATTCATACAATCTTCAATGATCTACTACACACGTATGATCTCCCTATCAATGAGATAAAAGGATATTGTTGTTCTTGTTGTATGTTTGTTAACCAAATAGGAAAATTATAACATTGTATACAAGATATTAATGATTCTCAGTACATCAAACATAACAATTTACCGATATACCAATCATAATGCTTTGCGGTTTACAAATCTCAACAATCTCCCACTTATACTCAAAGCATAATGATATGCTTCTTCAGAGTATACAATGTGTTAAAACTATTAGCCGTTAACTTGAACAATAGCTTGCTTCAACCACAATCCAAATCCATGAATGTCTATCATAGATTTCTATGGTGAGATTTTAAAAGTTAAGCAGCTAAAAACTTTTTCATTTTTTACTCAATTACATGTCTCCTCTTATTTTGATATGTAACTCTATATGTCATATTACTTTGTGAATTCAAGGTTTCTCAAATTTGCTACTACACTTGTACTGCCACTTGTACTAGCGATACTTTATGCAAATGTATAACCATTACTGAATTCTAACTGGTATTACCCGAATCATATTCTACTATGGTAGAATCCCACAAAACATACCAGTTTTGGGATTTTTTTATTCTATGACTCTATTATCGAAAGTGAATGTATAGTGAGAGTTACATTATAGTCTATGTTTTCTGAATGAATATGAGCACGACTTACAGGTGAAAAGTTTCATTATAGTCTATGTTTTCTTACTAATTATAATACTTTACCACCAACCTGTTCTTATTAAAGGAATAATAATTTCATTCGCTCCTCTATGTAACTTGTATACCTATTTACTGCCAATGACAATAAAGCTATCTAGCTATCAAGACTTTTTGTATACAACCATAGCCATAATGAATTTTATTACTAAATTCATGGTGATACGTCATTTGTTTGTATCCTTGTCAGATACTACTTCATTGTAGTTCCGTGGAATGATATCGACCAAATCAAAATCTGGGATTAAGTACAATCCTCCTACAGCAATGAAGCATCGACACTGTGTCGGCAGTCGGTGCAGTCCTTTGTGGTTCCTCATCTTGCTTCAATGATTGTGTGTGTGGTACCGTACCAGTACTAGGTACATCCATCCTAACATATGGTCTTTCCTAATGGAAATGCATCAGTATATTCAATTTCTTTAAGAACAATGTCACATTTGATACTACGGTTATTCAGTCTTAAAGGAATCCTTCATTGACATCAACAACGAACTTACAGATTCTCAAGATTATAACCTTCATTTGTTTCTTACCAAAATATCCTACAAATAATCTTATGTTCATTTTAACCCATAAGTTCCACCGAAACATTGGTACTTATTTAAATATTTCTCAAAATCAAAACATTGTTCTCTAAACAAAAAGAAAAATCTCCAACTATTGCTGCAAAAATCTCATATTGCATTAACTATGGAGATGGTAACCTGTCACATCTAGGCTGCCTTCCTGGCGTGCCCACAAGCATTATATAACATGACTTATACTATTACCACTACCAATAAGGTAGCAATAGTTATCTAAACATGTATCAGTCATGTTTGCATATGACATACCTTGTCCCTCGGTGTCAAACACCGAACAATCTTCTTTTCCAATGTCCTAACTTGTCATCCCTAAATCACTCGTCTACTTCCTTAAACCTTTTAAAGTCATCACTCATCAGTAGGTCTTATGACCTTGCTCCCACTATTTACTTTATTCCTCTTACTTTCAGTGTCTCGCTTCTTTGTTTTCACTTTCTAGTGAAATAGAAGGGCTCCTAGCAGTAAATAAAGTAAAATTATCCTCTATCAAGATAAGATATTGAAGTTTCTCATACACTACATACTTCATCTTATTTCTCTTAACTACCAGTCTGAAGTCATTAGAAGACTTCTGTAGTGAACCGAGGATTAAATTGATTATGGTCAAGCCATCAATTTCACATCTGCTTAATGTGTACGTCTTTGTCATTTATGGTGAAGAAGCCCAACAAAAGATTATGAGGCTGAAGCTCATCATTTATGGTGAAGAAGCCCAATATCCTAGATCTAACCTTAAGGTCTCACATGGTCATGTCCTTAGAAGAGCTACGAACTGACTAATCTCAATAACGGATCTACGGATCCAAATGGATTATTTATATAATCAAGGTTTAGGCCTGAAGACAAGTAAAATACTATTGTCCTAGACAAAAATGAGTTTATCTTTAGAATAAAAGTTCATGATCACAACCTAATATTTAAAGCACACGATCAGGCCCATGTGAAAGAATTATACAATGAACCATAGTTCACATAATTAAAAATAAACCCAAGATCTATGTGGATGGCCAATAATTATCATACTTAAATTATTCTTAACTTGCTCATATTCAATAATTAAATTTTCATGCAGAGGTTTTTTGAATTACCTTTCTCCCACAGAGTTTGTAAATTTTGGGCCCGATATTGCAAAATAGGGTTTTGTGATACGTTGCAAACCCTAGGGTTTGTAACACCGAACACCTAACAGCTGCCTGCCTGCAGCCCTGCAATGCTGACCTTTGACAGCCTACAGGTTTGGGATGCGTGCTCATGCAACATGCTACTCCACCTGTCCCGCACTTCTCGCGATCAGTCACCATTGCTGCTCCCGCTGCCGAGGACGTCACCGCTTCAACCACCATCGGAAGGAATCAACCACGTTAAAAAATAAATGAGAGGGAGAGAGGAGCACGACCGAGACACATGCACATGAACCCTAGGGTTCCGCATACATCATTGTCACCCTGCTCTCCAACCATTGCCACGGGACAAATCTCCTATCTGACCGCTTGTTGAGGACTGCCACCACACCACAAGTACTCGAAAACTGTAGCAAAATAAGCCATGAAGAGGAAAGGTTGTCACACACCGCCTGTAGACTCACACTTATGCAACCGCTATCTGTGAGCTCGCACTTGTGTGACCATCGTCGTCGTCGTCCCCACACCCTGCCGCCTACCACTGTTGATTTGCCACCTTATAGAGACCTGTCAGGCACTGTCGCATCATAATTAATTATTTATGTTTTTGATTGAATATGAAAACTAATTAATTTAAAGACCCTATTTATTATTTGTTCTGATCCCTGGTCTGGCCCACATATTGCTCATAGCCCATTATGATTTGATTCCTAATATAAATATCATTCTTCTATCATAACTGATTCATAATTCATAATTACAATTTGAATATACTTAGAGATAAGAGAGAGTGTGGCACTCCATAACTGGAGTGATAGAGTCGATTGTCTCTTGGCTATTGTGTAATCTGGTAGTAGTTTGTCACCTTATATCCAGAGAGTAAGGGATATAGATTAGAAGATCTGATCTGACGGATTTCTATTTTTCCTGTTCTTGTTATTCTCATTCCTTGTCATTAATATATATGGATTACAAATCTATCTTGGCACAAAATCAATAACTACTATGGATATATACTAGAAATATGAGCTACCAGATAGCTCTCGAGTCATAGGTTGCAAGTGGGTGTACAAGAGAAAGAATGGATCGAAAGGAGAAATAACGACTCTCAAAGCCAGGTTGGTGGAGAAAATGGCATAAACCATGATGAAACCTTCTCACCAATAGCCATGCTCAAGTTCATTCAAATACTCCTTGCCATGGCAACACATAAAAACATAGAGATCTAACAAATGGATGTCAAAATTGAGTTTCTAAACTGGTACGTTAAGGATGGCCATGATAGCTTTATGCAACAACCAGAAGGTTTTATGCAGGAGGTTGAACAAGTCTAAAATCTTAAGAAGTCGTTGTATGGACTTGAGCAAGATTCTCGGTCATCTAACAAGTTCTTTGATGATGTGATTAAATCTTATAGATTTTACACTACGAGAATGAAAGTTGTGTGTACGGTTATGCATCAGCGGAAACATGGTATTCCTTGCACTTTACATAGATGATATTCTCCTATTCAGAAATGATGTTGTGATATTGCCAGACATAAAGAGATGGTTATCTAACAGTTTCAAATGAAGGTCTTAGGAGTTGGTGGGCACATCATTGAGATTAAATTCTTGTGTGATCGCAAAAAAAAGATGTTAAGCTTGTCTCATACCACTTATATTGATACTGTGATAGCCCGTTTCAGAATGGAAAATGCTAAGAAATGATTGCTACCTTTCAGGCATGACGTTCCTCTTTCTAAGGCTCAATACCCCGTGACACATGAGGAGAAGGATGAAATAAGTAAAGTATCATATGCTTTTATAGTGGGAAGTATCATGTATTCATTGTTGTGTATGAGGCAATAACTTTGTTATGTTGTAGGCATGGTAGCCAAATATCAGTCTAATCCTAGACTGGCGCATTAGATTACGGTAAATCACATTCCAAGTATCTAGAATGTATCAAAACTTAAGTCTCATTTATCAGTGTGAGAGCAATGTGGGTTACATAGACACAAAATTCTAAGTGGACCACGATGAAAAGAAATCAAGTTATGTGTTTACGTTAAGACGTGTAACTACTTCATGGAGGAGTTAGAAATAAAAGTATGTCGCGGACTCCATCATGGAAGCTGAGTATGTAGCAGCTTCAGAGACTTAAAAAAACCAGTATGAATTAAGGGAATCAACAATGAGATATGTCATTCATACTTACATGTGAATGATCTAAGATCTAGATAACTTGGAATGATCTTAAGGCCTAATTGAAGGCTAAGGAGCTCACACAGGTTAACCTCACTTTAACATGCTATGGTGGAGAGTCTTACACATATTCGTATATACGCATTTTGGGCAATAACAATTTGTGTAAGGCTTGCTTAGGTTGGATAGTGGTAACCATATCCGTTTAGGATGGTGACATTTCGTAAGGAGCTCACAAGGTTCGTCATGCTATGTCCTGCAAGCTAAATCTCTTAACCAAGCATAAGTGAACATGGTTGAGTGGTACTACTCAGGAATAAAGAAGTTAATTAATTAAAGTTATTGTCATGTGTTAAATTAATTAATGTCTGGAACCTTAAATATGTGGATTAACCAAATCAATTTAACCTCGTTCCTAGAGCGTGGTAATTAAGAGGTAAGTCAGCATTAATTCTCTTGTGGTATGTTCTGGGTTGAACATGAAAATTCATTAATAGGAGGTCCACTTTATTATTTGCATTTAATCCCTGATCTAATCACGAATATGCTTAGTACCCATTAGGGTTAGGGTTTCCTAAAACCCTAAATTCTATATAAGACCTTCTCCCCTCAAATTCTTTTATTTATTTTATTAATTTTTAGTCAAGTTCTAAAACTTTTAGTTGTTTAGCATTGATTTGTGCATTGAAATATGAACTCTTCCTCTATAAGACATGATATAAGATTGAAGATTGATCTAAGATAGTTTGAAATGATCGAGATTGAGTAGCTATTGAAATAGTAGAATGCCACATGAAAAGTTGATCTTTGATACTGTTACTTGCAAGTTTGATTTAGTAGAAGTTGATGTGTACAAGGGAAGGACAAAAATAACCAAGTGAGATTTGAGCCTAAACTGTCATCATTATGCAGTTAATAGTCGTTTGATGTAAGATTATCATGTTTTATTATCTCTAGAACTTGCTTAGTTTCTATTTTGAGACTACATAGTGTGCACAAGTTTAGAAAGTTATTTAAACCCATCTTTTTTAACCAATATATCCCAAACACTAGTACGTTCACAATTAAATTTTTCCTCAGTTAGCCCTTTTGAGCCTTTATTTTTCGATCCTTATCTTTGAGTTTAAGAAGAATGTTGGTTCCTTCTTCTCTATGAGTTGTTGTGGAGAATAAATGGATTTTTGAAGTGTGAATTGGATATCACACAAAATTGGTGATAAATGTGGGGTCTAAAAATATTTTATATATATATATATATATATATATATATATATATATTGAGGAGAGATCATGTAAAAAAGTTCCTTGTGAGAAAAAAGAATGAATCATGTTCATTAGATCTAAAAAAATCAATGGTTGATATTCAAACAAGCAACAACTAAAACGCAACCGAGCAATGTTGCAATCAAACAACCTCATGAACACAATCAAACATCTTTCTCACTTTCTCATATTAAGACTTTTCTCACGGGATCCGCTCCCTATATATATGGGGTGCGATCGAGTGAGAACCACCCTTACTATGTGAACATGAGAACTAATCCTCGCCATTGATTTTGACGAATTTGCGCTCAGTATTTTACCAGATTTTTTTGTCATTTTATCTCCAAAACCTGCATTATAGGGTATTTTTATCATTTAGTAGTTATTTAAGATTTTGTTTGCATATTCAACCTCGACATGCATTATATATCTAACAAATATGCATTATATGCATAAGAAACATGCATTATATACCTAGGAAACATGCATTATATACCTAACATTCATTATATACCTAACAAATATCTTCTTGCATTATAATATGGTATTACTCTTATTTTAAAACAATATTACTATTATTATACGGTATTACTTCATTCATTATATATGGTATTACTTTTATTTTAGAGAAAAATTATATTACTTTCATTATAATGCATATGTTATTACTATATAATACATAAAAATTACAAATATAATGATGAATGATGATTTTGCTAAAAAAATATGTTGCATTTTATCTATCAGATTATGCATTATATACTATAACTTTAAGCATTATATTGTGCAACTGCATTCATTATACAATAATTTGTGTACTGTTACGAGAATTATGCATATAATCATTAATCGTAACTATACTGTTACGATGATTTTTTAATCGTAACTATAGTGTATCACTTTTATTTTAGAGCATAATTACTTTACTTTCATTATAATACATAAGTTATTTGATTTGTGCATAAGATTAATAATTTTCATTAGTTACATAGTTTACTCTCACTAAACATGTGCAATATAGAGTTAGTTTAAAAATAATAAAATCATATTATTTTGGTACATTAAAAAATAATTTTAAATTAAGAGATTTATGATATATATATATATATAATTTTAAGAGAGAGAAAAATAGAAAAAATATGCACTAAATATAAGATATTCATATGAAAAATATCTTAATTAATATAAAGGTACTCGCCTCGTCCTTAGCCCTGAACTCGACGTAAATTATAAATAAGAAAAATTCTCTAATCTTTAAGATTGCAACATATATATTATTTTTGCTAAAAAAAAAACATATATATTATTAATTTTCTCAAAGATTCTTGTCATATATAAATTCATATTTGTGCATCAAACTATTTAAAATTATTGTTAGAATGAATATTTGATTGTTATCGTGTGAACTACATTTTTAAGTTGTATCGATACTCCGTGGACCGTATTAGTTTGACCTCGACATGCATTATATACCTAGAAAACATTCATTATATACCTAACAAACATGTATTATATAAAACAACAAAAAAAATACTTAATTAAAAACAAGTAATGTATGATCAACTTTTATAATAGATTTAATATATTCTACAGTATGCAAAGATAATGAATTTTTTTTTGTTGATCTCGGAGGAAAAAACATATTTCATTTTATCTTCCATGTTTTGCATTATATAATATAACTTCATGCAATATATTGTGCAATTCCATTCATTATATAAGAATTCATGTACTGTTGTGAGAATTATGCATATAATCACTAGTTTTTATATTTTAGGATGATTTTTAAATCGAAACATATGCAATATGGATTTCGTTTGAAAGATAATTAAATTACCTTTAATTTGATATATGAGTACATGAAAAAATAATCCAAATCGAAGGTGTTATAATCATTTAAAATTTTAGGGTGATTTCATAGAAGAGAGAAAAAATATTACTACCTCCGTCCCGCGCTATTAGTCCCATATGATTTTGGCACAGAAACCAATGTTTGTGAGTGTAGTGGAATTAATATTTTATTGATGAGTGTGAAAAAGTTTGTCATTTTAGGAAATGGGACTAATAGAGTGGGACAGACCAAAAAGGCAAATGGGACTAATAGAGTGGGACGAAGGGAGTACAAAACTTAACTTTCAATGCATGTTTTAATACACTATAATACAAACGGAATTTATTTAGTCTTGAGCGTTAGATCACCAATTTGGATGGCCGAGATTGGTTCTTATGTTCACATGGCAAGGGGAGTTTTCATGTGGTCACTCTCATATATATATATATATATATATATATATATGAAGGGATTGTTGAAAATTGAATTTCTAATCTATAATCCAGGCTAAATATTGGATATCCAAAATAAATTGCTCTGCCTATAATATTTCCTAGCATGCTCCCATTGAAATGCAAAGATTAGTTACGCAAAACACCTGGATTGTATGAACTCTAAACTGGTGGCGCAGGGATTCTGATCTTCAATCCTTTTTTCTTATGCAACAAGATTCAATCATACATGATGAAAGAATTAAATATCTAAATCTAATATAATTAAATCCTTATTTGTATCCCTTGTTCCGATCTGGATATTTGGTGAAGATTTTCCCCTGGATATCGTGCCTACTGAGACGCTCTCACAGATCAAAATCGCTTACTACAGCTCCCAAATCTCTGTTTGTTGCTTAGCAACTTATAATCTTGTTGTATATCTGATATGAGAACCTTAGGGGTATTTATAGGAGAAATTTGATCTCTAATGGGCTTGAGTTTTTCATGGGCCAGACCAGAGACCACTATAAATATAACAAATAAGGTCTATCAACTAATTAATTGGCATATTCAACAAAGAATATAATTATTTTATTAATACTGATTCAGGCCACCAGAGAATCAATATTGTCCAACCACTTTGTTACCACTCTATGAGGAACGGGTTGTATAGGCCTGGTATATCCCCATATTTAAGGTTACAGACATTCATTAATTAATTTAAGCTCTGACAAGCTAATCAATTATTTAACATCTTTTATTCCTGAGTTAATCCACTCAACATTTTCACTTATGCTTGAACTTAATCAGCTTGCATGACTTTAGCATAATGAACATTCTGAGCTGCTTAGGGAATGTCACCATCCTATACTGGATCTGGTTACCTAGTTCCCGTCACATACAATCATATAAAAATTGCTACCACCAAAGATATTGATATGCAAGTGCAACAACGACTCTCCACCACAGTATCTCAAAGTGACACACAAATCTGTATATAGTTCATTAGGATTAGGATTCCATCAAGCCATCAAGATCAAGATTCCTTTAATGTCAGATAAAGGAATCGATCTTTACTTAAGTCTTATAATTGTGTACCGCACGGACCAGCATACCAAGCAAACAAGATAAGCCGCTTATTTTTGCCTATGTTGTAGCCTATATCAATATTCTGTCGTGGGACTATCTTAGCTGTGATAGTGGTTTATATCTCTCTAGGCCATGCAATACATACGTTCTTCCATGATCTACTTCACATTGTATGGTCTCCCTATCGACGAGATAACAGGATGAGACTATTTGCGATACATGTTTGTTAATTCAGACAGGAGATGAACATACTACATTCATGATTCCCAGTATATTAACCAAAAATGTTGTACATAATATACCAATCATCATTCTTTCAATATAAATCCATCAATTTCCCACTTATACTCAAAGCATTATGGAAGTGATTTTTAAAGTATAAAGTGTGTAAACTAATCTAGCTATTACATTAATCATGTAGCTAGTTGCAGCCAAAGTTCAAGGTTACAAACATGTCCCTCGTATACCTTCTGTGGTAGAGCTTTTATGAATCGATCTGCTAGATTTTTCTTTGTGTCTATTTTCTCTATCATCACATCACTTGTTGCTACAATTTCTCATATTATATGATACTTCCTCTCAATGTGTTTTGTTGCTCTGTGAGTTCGTAGTTCATTTGAGTTTGCCACAACAGAATTATCGAAATATACCGTGATAGTCTTGGGTAACTTAGGAATCACGTCCAACTCCAGAAGGAAGTTCCGTAGCAATACTACTTCTTTCAAAGCTTCTGAAGCCACCACATATTCTTCTTCCATGGTGGAGTCCGCAATGCACTTCTGTTTTGCACTCATCTATGATATGACTCCACCTCCCAAAGTGAACACATAGCCAGAGGCTGACTTTTTCTCATCCTGGTCTGCTTGGAATTTTGAATTTGTATAACACATAAGGCACAATTCTTCACACTGATAGATGAGACAATAGTCTCTAGTCCTTTTCAGATATTTGTGAATGTACTTTACCACAGTCCAGTCCGCATGTCCAGGGTTAGACTGATATCTCGCTACAATGCCAATGGCAAAATAGATATTTGGACTTGTACATAGCATTGCATACATGAGACTTTCGACGACCGAAGTATACAACACCATAGTCATCTCATATTTCTCCTTTTGTGTTTCTGGATACTGAACCTTAAAAAGATGTACGCCATGCATGAAATGTACAAACCCTTCTTGGCGTTCTACAAGCTAAAACGAGCAATCACAATATCCACATTTGAAGCTTGAGATAATGCTAACATCATTTTCTTGCGATCTCTCAATACTTTTATACCTAGGATGCATCCCCTTTTTTCAAGATCCTTCATCTAGAACTGTTCGGATAACCACTCTTTTATGTCTGAAAATTCCTCCACATTGTCACCAAATAGGAGAATATCATCTACATAAAGTGCAAGGAACACCACGCTTCCACTAACACACAGACTATACACAAAAATTTTGTATGAACATTGTGGAAATCGGTACGACTTAATAACTTCATCAAAATGTAAGTTCCATGACCGTGAAGCTGGTTTGATTCCATACCAGGACTTCTTGAGCTTCCAAACCAAATGCTCTACGCCGTTCTGCACATAACCTTCTGGTTGTTTCATATAGATGTCATGTTGGGAAATCTGTCCAAGGTTTCCTTTCCCTGTAGCTTAATTGTTTAGATTATAGTTTTGGTGGATCAAATCCTAAGTCCTACCAGCGTCAGTTGTCTCTACATAGCTCTAGTCTTGAATGTAAAGTCCTGTTTAGGTCTTTTGAGTTGTAAGTCGCAGCTGATCAAGACTCATGCTGACACTGTTCACTAGCATGAGAAGTGCTTACCACTGGCTACTGTTCACCAGTTGGGAAAA
>JAPKLW010000263.1:143727-172367 GCA_026898455.1 Plectranthus barbatus | reverse complement strand
AATCACCAGCTGACCAGTTGTCAGCTGCGTACTGAGTAACCAGCACCAGCTGACCAGTTGCCAGTTGTCAGCTGTGTGTAAGTAGCGTGCAAGAAAACAATTAATATTATTTCCGCTGCGTAACGTTTATACTCTGAAAAACCGGGACCAACATGTCATGACCTTCTTCAAGGTACCCATTAAGAAACGTGATCTTGACATCCATCTGCCAGATTTTTAGGTCCATATGTGTTGCTATGGCGAGGAGTATCCGAATAGACTTGAGCATGGCTACCGGTGAGAAGGATTCATCACGGTCTATGCCCTCTTTATGACTATACCATTCGTCACCAACCTGGCTTTATAAGCTGTTATTTCCCCACTCGCTCTTTTCTTTCTCTTTTATACCCACTTGCTGGGATACATCCATAGTTATTATGGATTCTGTTTCTGAATTCATGGTGACACGCTATTTGTCTGTTCCTTTATTAGATACCGCCTCATTGTACGTCCATGGGTCGGTATCATCCAGTTTGTTTTCTGGAATTAAGTTAGAAGACTCTCCACGAACATGTACTTTTCTGGTTGTGGAACAACCCTTCCACTGCAATGAAGCATCTAAACTGCGTCAATAGTTGGCACAATACTCTGTGGTTCCACACCTTGCATTGGTAGCCTTGTTGGTAGTCCCTCAACAGTACTAGATGAATCTACCATCACACGGGGTTTCCTCATGGAATTGCTTCATCATCTCCTAGCTCATGGAGAATAATTTCACTCTTGGATCTATGGTTTCTTAGATTTTTGTCCTCCAAGAAACTCGCAATTGTATTGACAACGACTTTCTGATTCTTTGGATGATAAAAGTAATCATCTTTTGTTTGCCTCGGCTATCCTACAAACAATATCAACTTATACCTACTTTCTAACTTATCAGGTTCCTTTGTAAGCATGTAGGTTGAACAACCCCAAACCCTCATTCTGGTTAAACTGGGCTTTTGCCTATACCAGAGCACCAGATGCATTTTTGGAACTGCTTTAGAAGGTACTAGGTTAAGAAGATTCATTGTTATTTCCAAGGAATATCCCCAAAACAATTTGGCAAGCTTGCATAACTCATCATAGACCTAACCATTTCCAAAAGAGTTCTTTTTTTTTGTTAGACCATTCTGCCGAGGGGTGTTTGGTGCAATCCACTGGGATGTGATCCCATGATCTGACAGATACTCCAAGAATTTGTTACTGATGTATTCTCCACCACGGTCCGACCGTAGCGTCTTCATATACTTTTTTAGCTTCTTCTCTACTTCTATCTTGAACACTTTGAATTTCATAAAGCATTCAAACTTGTAGCGAAACAAATAGACATATCGAAATCTTGAGTAATTGTCAACAATAGTGACGAAGTACTCATAACCTCCACAAGCTTGCGTGGACATAGGTCCACATAAATCAGAGTGGATAAGTTCTAACACATCCTCTGCACGAGACTCGCTTGCTTTGAAAGACGTGGTCATCATCTTACCCTCTATACATGATTCACAAACTTGATGAGGTACTATTGGGAAGGAATCCAAGACACAATCATTTGCTAATGTCTTAATCCTTTTTAGATGATGTGATTGAGTCTCAAGTGCCAAAAATATGTTTGATCCTCATCAGAAGAAAACTTTATTTTTAAATGATTATTATTAGATGAATTGGATGCACCATTCACATAAGATTTATGCAAACAATTTATGATACAGAGAGAGTCAACCAGTTTTCCATGATAGATAGCACGTTATTGCTAATGATTGAAACACCACTATAAAAATAATTGAATATCCATCAATAAATAACTTGGAGACTAAAATTAAGTTCTGGCGAAACACCAACACATATAAAAAATCACTCAAATCAAAACATTGTTTTCAAAGCATAATGTAAAATCTTCGATGGTTACTGCTGAAGCTTGCTCTCTGTTGCCCATGGAGATGGTCACCTCTGAAGGGATTCGTGAACTGAATCACGAAGTCCGTTTGCCAAGGGTCGTTAATTGGAATATCAAAAATAAATTTCTATGCCTATGATTAATCATAGCATGCTCCTATTGAATATGGATAAGGGGGTTTATGCGGAATACCTGGATTGTTGAAACCTGAAGGACGAGTGCAAAGATATTTGATCCTTGATCCTTTCCCACGCACCAAGATTAATTCCTAACAGATTGAGGAATTAAATCTAAGAAAAGAAAACAATTATTTTCGAAAACTAAGAGGGAGAGAAGAAAGAAGATCCTCCTGATCTCATCTTCTGATCTGTATCCCGACTCCAATCCGAATATCTGGTGAAGATTCCCTTTGGATTCCTTGTCAGGTTGAAAAGCAGAATTTCCTCCTCGTTTCTCAGATCAGTCGATCACCACAGCTCCCAAATCCTGGTATGCTATTTAGCAACTTGTGATCTTGTGGTGTGATGAGATCTAAGGAACTGAGGCCTATTTATAGGAAAATACTGGACTTCTATTGGACCTGAGTTTCATGGGCCAGACCAGGGACCATAATGCAAATAGCAAATAAGGCCTATCAATTAATTAATTCTCATATTCAACCCAGAATATAATTAATTAATTAATATTGATTCATTCCAACAGAGAATCAATATTGTCCTACATATTTGCTACCACGTTTTGAGGTACGGGTTGCATGGGCTCGGTTTATCCCCACTTTTAATGTTACAGACATTCATTAATTAATTTAAGCTCTGACAAGCTATTTAATTGATTAACGTCTTATATTCCTGAGTTAATCCTCTCAAACCTTTTCACTTATGCTTGAACTTAATCAGCCTGCAAGACTTTAGAATAACAAGCCTTTTAAGCTGCTCAAGGAATGTCACCATCCTATATTGGATGTGGTTACCTAGTTCCGGAACCAGACAGTCATACACAAACTGCTATCACCCAAGATAGAGATATACAAGCTCAACTAGAGCCTTTCACTGCAACTCAAAGTGATACACAATCTGCATATACTTCTGTACCTTCATTTAGGTTTAAGATCTCATCAAGCCATAGAGATATGGATTCTTTTAATGTAAGATAAAAGAATCGATCTCAACTTAGGTCCTTATCAATGTGTGCCCCACACCAACATACCAAGCCATCCAAGATAACATGCTTATTACCGCGTATGCTGCAGCCTACACTGACAGTATATCCTGGAACTGTCTCAGCTGTGATAACCTTTTATATTTAACTAGGTCAAACGATCCATACAATCTTCCATGATCTACTACACACCGTATGATATCCCTATCGACGAGATAAGAGGATAATTGCTTTTGCGACACATGTTTGTTAATTCAGACAGGAGATGAACATACAACATTTATGATTCCCAGTATATTAACCAATCGACCTTTTACATAATATACCAATCATAATGCTTTCACTATATAAATCCATCAATCTCCCACTTATACTCAAAGCATTATACAGGTGCTTTCCAGAGTATAACGCGTCTAAACTAATCTAGCTATTACATCAATCATTCTACGTGGCTGGTTTTGCCCTCAGCCCAAGGTTACGTGCATGCATCTCGTAGACCTTCTGAGGCAGAGCTTTTGTGAATAGATCCGCTAGATTATATTTTGTATCAATCTTCTTTACTAGCACATCACCCCTCGCTACAATTTCTCATATAATATGGTACTTTCTTTCAATGTGTTTTGTTGCTCTCTGAGTTCGTGTTTCCTTTAAATTAGCCACAGCTCCCGAATTATCACAATATACCGTGATGGTCTTGGGCAGCTTAGGAATCACGTCCAACTCTAGACCATACTGCTTCTTTCGAAGCTTCAGAAGCTGCCACATATTCTGCTTCCATGGTGGAGTCAGCAATGCACTTCTGCTTTGCACTCCTCCATGATATGGCCCCACCTCCCAATGTAAACACATAGCCAGAGGTGGACTTCTTTTCGTCTCGGTCTGCCTAGAAATCTGAATCAGTATGATCCACAGGGCACAACTCCTCACACTGATAGACGAGACTATAGTCTCTAGTCCTTTTTCAAGTATTTGAGTATGTGCTTTACTGCGGTCCAATGCGCCTGTCGAAGGTTAGACTGGTATCTTGCTACCATCCCTACAGCAAAGCAGATATCTGGCCTCGTACATAGCATTGCATACATGAGGCTCCCCACGGCCGATGCATACAGCACATTGCTTATCTCATCTTTCTCTTTTTGTGTCATCGAACACTGATCCTTGGAAAGATGTATGCTATGTCTGAAGGGCAACAGACCTTTCTTGGCAGTTTGCATGCTGAAATGGGCAATCACAGTATCCACATATGACCCTTGAGACAAGGTCAGCATCCTCTTATTGCGCTCCCACAATACTTTTACCCCTAGGATGTATCCTGCCTCCCCAAGGTCCTTCATATGAAACTGTTTGGATAACCACCCCTTTATGCCCGAGAATACTTCCACATAGTCACCAAATAGGAAAATATCATCTACATAAAGTGCAAGGAACACCACGCTTCTACTGACACATAGACGGTACACGCAACTCTCGTTTGAACATTGTGAAAATCCATAGGATTTAATCACTTCATAAAAACGTATATTCCATGACCATGAAGCTTGTCTAAGTCCATACAGCGACTTCTTTAGTTTCCAGTCCAAATGTTCTTTGCCCTTTTGCACATAACCTTCTGGCTGTTGCATATAGATGTCCCTACCTTCCTCAAGGTACCCGTTTAGAAATGCGGTTTTGACATCCATCTGCCAGATCTCTAGAACCTTATGTGCTGCTATGGCTAGGAGTATATGAATGGACTTAAGCATGGCTACCGGTGAGAAGGTCTCGTCATAGTCTACACCTTCTTTCTGACAATAACCCTTCGCCACCAGCCTTGCTTTGAAAGCTGTAATTTCACCATTCACTCCTTTCTTTCTTTTGTATACCCATTTGCACCCTATGGCTCGATAGCCATCTAGCAAATCAGTTTTCTGGTATACATCCATAGCCGTAATGGATTCTACTTCCGAATCCATGGCAATCAGCCATTTGTCTGCATCTTTATCAGATACTGCCTCGTCATATGTCCAGGGATCGGTATCATCCAGTCTGTTTTCCGGGATCAAGTCAAAGGACTCTCCTACGAACATATACCTCTCGGGTTGGTGGACAACCCTCCCACTGCGACGAGGCATCAGAACCGTGTCAGTAGTTGGCACAGTACCCGTTGGTCCCGTACCTTGCATTAATGGCAGTGTTGGTATTGCCTCACCTATTACAGGTGGATTTACCACTACACTGGGCTTTCCTGATGGAATCGCTTCCTTATCCTCAAGCTCGTGGACGATAATTTCACTCTTGGATCTGTGGTTTCTTACATATTCGTCCTCCAAGAATCTTGCGGTTGTACTAACAACCACTTTCTGATTCTCAGGACAATAAAAGTAACCACCCTTTGTTTGACTGGGATAGCTTACAAACAACATCAACTTACACCTACTTTCTAACTTATCAGGTTCTTTTGTCAGCAAATATACTGGACAACCCCAAACCCTCACTCTGTTCAAACTTGGCTTTCGCCCATACCATTGTTCCAGAGGTATTTTAGGAAATGATTAGAAGGTACTAGGTTAAGCAAATAGGCCGCTGTCTCCAAGGAATATCCCCAAAACAAAATCGGCAAGCTTGCGTAACTCATCATCGACCTGACCACTTCCAAGAGAGTTCTATTTCTTTTTTCTGCTAGACCATTTTTTTGAGGGGTTCTCAGTGCAGTCCACTAAGATGTAATCCCGTTGTCTGACAAGTACTGTAGGAACTCGTTACTGAGGTATTCTCCACCACGATCTGATCGTAGTGTCTTGATAGTCTTACCTAGCTTCTTTTCTACCTCAGTCCTAAACTCTTTGAATTTCTCAAAGCATTCAGACTTGTGGCGAAGCAAATAGACATATCCGAATCTTGAGTAATCGTCAATGAATGTGGCGAAGTACTCATAACCTCCATGAGCTTGCGTGGACATTGATCCACATAAGTCAGAGTGGATCAATTCCAACACATCCTCGGCTCGAGACTGACTTGCCTTAAAAGGCCTGGTCGTTATCTTTCCTTCTATACAGGATTCACAGATTTCATGTGGTACCACTTGAAAAGAATCCAAGAGCCCATCGCATGCTAATCTTTTAATCCTCTTTAGATTGTGTAACCTAGTCTCAACTGCCAGAGATATGTTTGATCCTCATCAGAAGAAAACTTTCTCTTTAAATGATTATTATTATTGGATGAGTTTGCAACATTCACAAAATATTTATGCACACAATCACTGATATAGAGAGTGTCAATCAGTTTGCCATGACAGATAACACCGTTATTACCAATGATAGAGACTCCACTATAAAAAATAACTAAATATCCATTACTAAATAACTTGGAAACTGAAATTCTGTACCGCCGAAAAACCAGCACATATAAAACCTCTCTCAAAATCAAAACATTGTTTTCAAAGCATAAAGTAAAATCTCCAATGGCTACTGCTGAGACTCGCTCTCCGCTGCGCATTGAGATGGTAACCTCGTCATATTTCAGCTGCCTTGTCGGCCTGAATCCCTACAAAGTATAACAAACATGATCAGTAGCTCCAGTATCCACTACCCAAGAATGGGTAGAAACCGATGCTAAACATGTTCCATTATAAATGCACATGACACACCTTGTCCAGTCTTCCTGACTTGACAATCTTTCTTCCAGTGACCAGCCTTGCCACATCTGAAACACTTGTCTTTTTTTCCAGGCACTCCCGGTGTCCTTTTTTACTTCTTCACAGAAGTTGTACCTTTGGCTTTCTTCTTAAACATTCCTTTGCGCTTCTTGCCTACCAACGCAACAGGACGGTTTCCTGAAGTAGCCAAAACAACTTTTTTTGGAAGCATCACTGACTCTGCTACCATCAATCAAGTCATTGAGTAACTCATTAAGAGTGTACTCTTTCTTGTTCATGACAACATTCAGTCTAAAGTTCTCAAAGGACTTTGGCAGAGAGTTGAGGATGATATCAACCTGCGCTTCCGCATTGATACCACCTCCGTGCAGCGTAAGCTCATCCATGAGATGAGTCATGCTGACCAAGTGCTCTTTGACCGAGTTTCCTTCTGCCATTTTCATTCCCACGATTTCCCTCATGAGATTGAATCTGACAGCTCGGTCTGACTCACCATAGGTCGCTGTGAGGTTGTCCATTATGTCACTAGCATTTTCATATGAATGAAGTTGCTGTGCAAGTACTTTGGACATCGTAGTCATCATATAGCACTTGACTACATTGTTTGACTTGAGCCACTTGTTATAGTAGCTCCTTTCCTCATCAGTCGATGCATTAGTGGGAGCAGCTGGACGAGGCTTATCAAGGACAAACTTGTGTTCCTTTGCGACAAGGATGTAATCCAAGTTGTGTTTCCATTCCTGTAAATTGGGACCGGTTAATTGGTTTTGTGCTAAGATATTGATCACATTTGGTAAAGACATGTTTGAAAACAATAAATTAAAGCAGAAATGAAAACATAGTCGCAAACAATTGAAACAATTAAATATTGAAACCTTATGATAAAACAATATTAATGGTTTCTCCAATTTGCCTAAGTATTACTATTGCAAGCCACACATGTGGACGTTTACAACAAAACACTTAACCAGACTGCATCTTTCAATTCCAGTCCTTTAATTCCAATCCATGCTCGGGTTCCTTAGACAAATGGAATTAATAATTGGAGACTAACTTAAGACCATATTATCCTACTGAGCAGGGACATCACAAATGAGTTATACTCTAGATAACATCTAAGCTAGCTTACCACCAAAGCCAACCCTCCCATATAAGGATCTACTAGGACACACCTAATCCATTATAATAAGGCTGTCTCATTTAATTCAATCCCTAGAGAACTTATGAAAACTCAATACGCAAGCTACACATGTAGACGTTTACGCATGAACTCCCACTTATCACATGAATTAAATATTTGTTTTAAGAAATCCTATCTATTAGAACTTATGAATAATAAATTAAGTAAGCTACACATGTAGACGTTTATCTAATAAATTACTCACTTCCAATAAAGGATTGCTTTGTGGAGGTCTTACTAAATTATGAGCTTAGTAGTTTTAAATTCATCAGGTTCAATTGCACAGATTATTTTATGCAGCCATAATTATAACATTGCTAAAATTCTATCATGCAAGGCATGAACACCGAATTTATAGTTATAATTAATTACACAAAATAAATCACATAGCATGCTTTAAAGCTGTAAATAAAAGCAGTAAACGTGCTCCTATTATCTACAGCATGCTTATTGATGGGTTTTGTATACTGAAAGCATTTATTATAATGAGTATACAACGGTTTATTTCTCCTATCTGTTAAACAAACTTACATGTATGTAACACTGATATCCTCTTGTCTCACCGATAGGGACGATCATACGGTGTGTAGTAGATCACAGAAGACAGTATGATCACTTGACCTAGTGAGACATAAACCTGATCACATCCGAGACAACGTATGAGGATACGTCTGTCCGGATGGCTGTAGCATTGTAAGAATAACTAGTCTGTCTTGGTTACTTGACATGCTGGTACGCAAGGGTGGCGTATTGATGGACCACAGTGAGATGTATTCGACTGTCTGACATCAACGAATAGAAGATCTCGTTATTGATTGAGTCCAAACCCTAAAGAAGGTTCAAGGGTTTGCACGGGTTGACTATTGCTTTGACTTGCCATGGTGGAGAGCCTTATTAACGTGCTCGTATATCCACATCTTGGGTAACAGCAGTTCGTGTAGTACCGCCTGAGACTGGGCTTAGGCAACCATATCCGAGTAATAGGATGGGGACATTCCCTCAGGAGCTCAATGACATTCATCGTGCCAAAGTCCTGCAGGTTGATTAAGTTCAGGCACAAGTGATAAGGATTGAGTGGTGCTACTCAGGAATAATAAGATATTAATTAATTGTAGATAGAGCTTGTCAGAAGCTCCGATTAATCAATGAATGTCCGGTAACCTTACATATGGGGATTCTCAATTAATGCAGCTCGTTCTCATAACGTGGTAATAAAGGGGAAGGTCGGTATTAATTATGCGGTGAAAAAGAATTAATATTAATTAATTAATTGTGTTCTGGGTTGTGGACATGAGAATTAATTAATTTATAGGCCCATTTTATTATTTGCATTAGGTCCTAGGTCTGCCCAAGTAATATATGTTGAATGGAGCCCAGTAGCCCATTAGGGATGAAACCTTAGGCTTTTAAATAGACCCCTCTCTCTCTGAAACCCTATCCACTTCATAAAATTCAAATCAGTTTGAAACCTAAGGGAGAGACAGAGCAAGGGCGGCGCCTGTAGAGGGGAGAAGGAAGATTTTTCTGCTCCGGTCTACATCACAGATCTGTGGAATCCTCACCAGTCGCAGATCTGAACAGCATTGGGACACAGCCCTGAATATCTGATCTGGAGAACAGGATTTTGTTTTCTTTATTTTTCTTATTCAATTAAATCTATAAATTAGTATTTTAATTTCATATTTCACAAATTTATTGAATCGCGTGGTTTAATTAAAGGGAATATTCAAACGCAAAAGATTGGATCAGACTCTACGAATTTACGGTAATCTCATAATCCACGAATTAAATAAATTCATAGGAGCATGCTAGGTTTTTATTGTGAATTTTTATTATATGCAGTATCCATAAATCATTCCGGTTCACTGAAAATCCCTACAATTGGTATCAGTGCCAGGTTTCTGATTTATGGCACTATTGTCTATAATAAATTCAATTATGCATGTATGAATTTTATTTTATGTCGTGGATGGTTTTTTGTTCCTAGTGGCAACCCGTTTGATTCAGCACGCGGTGGTTTATCCGTGTAGGGTTGAATCAGTTTTGTAAAATCACGAGAAAATCCATGATTAGTGTAGATTTGATAAGATTGTAATAGAATAGTTTCTATAGTTTTTCAAATCTGTAATTTTTGGACGGGTTGGGACGAAGAACAAAGATGGAGCCGACGGAGGGCGGCGCAGGGCCATGCGCGTGCGGCCGCAGGCGGACGAGCGGCGCGAGCGAGGGCGCATTGCAGTGCGCGTCACGAGCGGCGGGCAGCAGCGCCGGGGGCACTGGGCACGCGAGGCGCGCGCGACGGCGGCGGCGGTGGTGCTGTCATCGGCAGCTGCTATCCCGTTGCGGCGGTTCGTGTTTTGGTGGTTGGTACAATTATGTGTAAATCCTAGGTTTGCATTAGGGTTTGGGGCCAATCATCAAATCACAAAACCCTAAATCCCAAAAGATATTCTTGAAGATTTGGAGGCCCTAGAAGATTTGAAAATATTTGAGTTTATCCAACTAAATTTAAATTCAAATTGTAATAGATAGGATTTTATTTTCCTGTTTTATGGGGCCACGAGGAATTTTTGTTTGCCTTAGTTATCCTCGATATGTGATTTATTATGTGCGCAATTAAGCATGTGTAGATAATAGGAAAAGCATGTTTTACTGCTTTTATTATTTACAGTTTTCCAAGCATGCTTATGTGATTAATTTTTTTGTTGGATTATATCTTGGGAATTTTTGGGCTTGTTTAATAACATGCAAAAAATTTGGAAAATATAATAACAAACAAATTATATGTGCGCATATAAGAAACCTTTTAAAAGAAAAATACTAAATAGATTTTTTAATTAAAATCAATAGACCTCCACAAAGCGGTCCTAGGCTGTTAGTGCATCTCTCCCTCTAGTAAACGTCTACGAGTGTAGCTTGCTAGTTCTTGGAGGTGCATGGGTACGGTTGTTGGGATTTCTAGATAAACAATTTAAATCATGTGAATAATGGGAGGGTTTTGCGTAAACGTCTACGAGTGTAGCTTTCGTAGATCTCTTTCAAAAGTATTCTAGGATTGATTTAAATTATAGATAACAAAAGCTTTAAGGGCTGTCTCTTTTGGCCAGAGTTAAATTTTTGGTTAATGGCTTAAAAGCATCTTAGAATATAATGCAAGAATTGCATCCCTGTTCTTGAGAGATGACTTGGTCTAAGGTTTTCACTAATTATTAATTTCTAGTGTCAAAAGGTTCCTGACATGGTAGTGAAATTAAATAAATTGGGGCTTAAAACCCGCAGTTCTGGTTGAGGGTGACACCGTAAACGTCTACGAGTGTAGCTTGCGGTGGGAACTCTTGGGCAATTAGTGGAAAACATTTGTATTTGATTTATTAAAGGGTTTTCAATGCATTTGTTTTCGTAGTTCTACATGTACGTTCTTATTTAAGATTCTTTATTGTTTCAGATATGTCTATGCCTAATGTCATCAATATTCTCGCAAAAAATTCTTTAACTGGTCCAAACTTCCGGGAATGGAAATGCAATCTTGAATACATCCTGGTAGCAGAAGAACATATGTTCGTTCTACAAGTACTTCATCCCATAGTACCCACTGCTGAGTCCTCTCAAGAGGAAGTAGACTATTATAACAAGTGGGAGAAATCAAACAATGTAGTCATGTGCTACATGATGACCACTATATCAAAAGTCTTACAGCAGCACCATAGGGATGCCTATGACATTATGGCCAGTTTGACGGCGACCTATGGGGAAACTGATAGAGCTGTCAGGTTTAATCTCATGAGGGAAATCGTGAGTAAGAAATTGACTGATGGCAGCTCAGTGAGAGAGCACGTAGTTTCCATGACTCACCTCATGGATGAACTAACTGTGCATGGTGGAGGTATCGACGTTGAGGCTAAGGTCGATATCATACTGAACTCTCTACCCAAGTCCTTTGAGAGTTTTAGGCTGAATGTTGTCATGAACAAGAAAGAGTATACTTTTAACGAGTTACTTAATGACTTGATGGCAACAGAATCAGTGATGAACCTTCAAAAGGTTGTCTTAGCCACTTCTGGTAATCTCTCTATTGTACCGAAAGGTATGAAGCGGAAGAAGGGGATTAAGAAGTGGGCCAAGAAAACACCTGCGAAGGATGGTGGGGCTGTGAAAAAGCCTAAAGTGGCGACTGATAGGGACAGGTGCTTTAGGTGTGGAAAGAAAGGACATTGGAGGAAAGATTGTCAAGCCAACAAAGCTAGACAAGGTATGCCATTTGCATGTATAACTGTAAGCATGATTAGAGACCGTTGTTGCTCTTCTAGAGCTGTAAGCACTGACTTGTTGATCATGTTGTTCTACCTTGCAGGGGACCGTGCCGACAAGGCTGGTGAGTGATGGCAAGAAGATACCAAACTGGATGAAGGCAACATTTTATGACGGAGCTTCATGGAATTTTCTTTCCTTTATGTTTTGATAAACTTAGTACATTTTGGAGTTTTGTTTTGTGGGCCGTGGTTTATCGGCAGGAAAAAATTTATCAAATTTTTGGATATTTGTTATTTATGATTTCAGTCATTGGTGATAACAATGTTATCCATTATAGGATGTTGATTTTCACTCTTTATCTTACTTCGATCAAATATGTCCTTAAGTATTGCATGTAATTCATTCGTAATTGATAATCCTAGAAAGACAAAACTTACTTCTTCTGATGAGGATCTTAAATATCTCTAGCACTTCAGACTGGGTCACATCAGCTTGAAGCGGATTCAACGACTTGCAGAAGACGGTACATTGGACTTGGTCCGGGCGGTACCTTAACAAGTCTGTGAATCCTGCATCTAGGCGAAGATGTCAACTAAGCCTTTTAAGGCTAGTCAGTCTCGAGCAGAGGAAGTGTTAGAATTGATCCATTCTGACTTATATGGACCGATGTCCACGCAGGCTCATGGAGGGTACGAGTACTTCGTCACTTTCATTGAAGATTACTCAAAGTACGGATACGTTTACCTGTTTCGCTACAAGTCTGAATGCTTTGAGAAATTCAAAGAGTTCAAGGCTGAAGTAGAAAAGAAGGTCGGGAAAACAATCAAGTCACTGCGATCTGACCGCGGTGGCAAATACCTCAGTAACGAGTTCCTGCAGTATTTGTCAGATAACGGGATTACATCCCAGTAGACTGCACCGGGTACTCCCCAGCAGAATGGTGTAGCTGAAAGAAGAAATAGAACTCTTGTAGAGATGGTAAGATCAATGATGAGTTATGCAAACTTACCAATTTTGTTTTAGGGCTACGCATTGGAAATAGCCGCTTACGTGTTAAATGTGGTGCCTTCTAAATCAGTTCCTAAGACGCCTTCTGAGCTCTTCCTTGATCGCAAACCGAGTTTGTGCTAGTTTAGAGTATGGGGCTATCTGGCACACGCGCTGTCAAATGAACCTTATAAGTTAGAAAGCAGGTCAAAGGTAATGCTGTTTATAGGGTATCCCAGGCAAACTAAAGGTGGTTACTTTTACTATCCTGAGAGTCAGAGAGTCGTTGTTAGCACCAACGCTAGATTCTTGGAAGACGAGTATGTGAGTAATCATAAGTCAAGGAGTGATATCGTTCTTCAAGAAATTGAAAATGAGAATACGATTCCAAGGGAAAGGGAACGTGTAGACAAGGGTGCACCTGTGAGAGGTTCAGCACCACAGACACGTTCTTCAGTGCAAGATGCAGAACCACAAGTTACTGCACCTACAGCTAACACGGCACCGATGCCTAATCGTAGTGGGAGAGTTATTTTCTAGCCGGAAAGGTACATGTTAGATGGTGAGTCTTTGGACTTGAGCCCGGAAGACGGACATGAGGACTCTGACCCACTGACTTACGACGAGGCAGTGCAAGACAAGGATGTTGAAAAATGGCGTGTCGCCATGGATTCCGAAATTGAATCCATAACTGCTATGGATGTATACCAGAAAACTAATTTGTCGAATGGCTTTTGGGCCATAGGGTGCAAATGGGTATACAAGAGAAATAAAGGGACGAATGGAGAAATTACGGATTTTAAAGCCAGGCTGGTGGCATAGGGTTATAGGCAGAAAGAGGGCATTGACTGTGACGAAACATTTTCACCCGTAGCCATGCTCAAATCCATCCGAATACTCCTTGCCATAGCTGCGCACATGGACCTCGAGATTTGGTAGATAGATGTCAAAACCGATTTTCTAAACGGTTACCTTGAAGAAGGTAGGGACATCTATATGCAGCAACTTGAGGGCGACGTGAGCAAAGGTGAAGAACATCTTGTCTGGAAGCTTAAGAAGTCCTTGTATGGACTTAAGCAAGCTTCGAGGTCGTGGAACTTACTTTTCAACGATGTGATTAAATCCAATGGATTTGCACAGTTGGAAAACGAAAGTTGTGTTTACCGACTTTATGTCAGTGTGAGCGTGGTTTTCCTTGTACTATACATTGATGACATACTCCTATTTGGAAAAAATGAGGGAGTGATGTCGGAAATCAAGGTTTGGTTGTCCGAATAGTTCCAAATGAAGGATTTGGGAGAAGCAGGCTACATTCTTGGAATTAAAGTCTTACGAGATCGTAAGAGAAGAATGTTGAGCTTATCCCAGGCATCCTATGTGGATACTGTGATAGCCCGGTTCAGAATGCAACTCGCCAAATTATGACCTTAGTATTATTAAATTCATAAGGTTCAATTGCACATATTATTTTATGCAGCCATAATTATAACATTGTTAAAATTCTATCATGCATGGCATGAACACCAAATTTATAGTTATAATTAATTACACAAAATAAATCACATAGCATGCTTTAAAGCTGTAAATAAAAGCAGTAAACGTGCTTCTATAATCTACAACATGCTTATTGATCGGTTATGTATACTGAAAACATTTATTATAATGAGTATACAACGGTTTATTTCTCCTATCTGTTAAACAAACTTACATGTATGTAACAATGATATCCTCTTGTCTCACCGATAGGGACGATCATACGATGTGTAGTAGATCGCAGAAGACAGTATGATCACTTGACCTAGTGAGACATAAACCTGATCACAGCCGAGACAACATATGAGGATACGCCTGTCCGGATGGCTGCAGCATTGTCGGAATAAGTAGTCTGTCTTGGTTACTTGACATGCTGGTACGCAAGAGTGGCGTATTGATGGACCGCAGTGAGATGTATTCGACTATCTGACATCAGCGAATAAAAGATCTCGTTAATGATTGAGTCCAAACCCTAACGAAGGTTCAGGGGTTTGCACGGGTTGACTGTTGCTTTGACTTGCCATGGTGGAGAGCCTTAGTAACGTGCTCGTATATCCACATCTTGGGTAACAGCAGTTCGTATAGTGCCGCCTGAGACTGGGCTTAGGTAACCATATCCGAGTAATAGGATGGGGAAATTCCCTCGGGAGTTCAATGACATTCATTGTGCCATAGTCATGTAGGCTGATTAAGTTCAGGCACGAGTGATAAGGATTGAGTGGTACTACTCAGGAATAATAAGATATTAATCAATTGTAGATAGAGCTTGTCAGAAGCTTCTATTAATTAATGAAATTCCGGTAACCTTAGATATGGGGATTCTCAATTAATGCAGCCCGTTCTCATAACGTGGTAATAAAGGGGTAGGTCAGTATTAATTCTGTGGTGAAAAAAAATTGATATTAATTAATTAATTGTGTCCTGGGTTGTGGACATGAGAATTAATTAATTTATAGGCCCACTTTATTATTTGCATTAGGTCCTAGGTCTGGCCCAAGTAATACATGCTGAATGGAGCCCAGTAGCCCATTAGGGATAAAACCCTAGGTCTTTAAAATAGACCCCTCTCTCTCTGAAACCTTATCCACTTCATAACATTCAAATTAGTTTGAAACCTAAGGGAGAGACAGAGCAGGGGCGGCACCTGTAGAGGGGAAAAGGAAGATTTTTCTGCTCCGGTCTACATCACAGATCTGTGGAATCCTCACCAATAGCAAATCTGAACAGCATTGGGACACAGCCCTGAATATCTGATCTGGAGAATTGGATTTTGTTTTCTTTATTTTTCTTATTCAATTAAATCTTGAAATTAGTATTCTAATTTCATATTCCGCAGATTTATGTAATCGCGTGGTTGAATTAAAGGGAATATTCAAACGCGAAAGATCGGATCAGACTCTACGGATTTATGGTAATCTCTTAATCCAAAAATTAAATAAATTCATAGGAGTATGCTAGGTTTTTAATGTGAATTTTGATTATATGCAATATTCATAAATCGATCCGGTTCACTTGGGTTTTTGTGATTCGGTTCACTGAAAATCCCTACACTTATATGTTGCACAATTAATATAAAGACATATATCATGCGAAGACAATTAATAAAATAAATAAAATATGTCCTCGTGGCCCCATGATACAAAAATAATAATAATTCTAACTATTACATGTTGGAATTATTTTTACAGATCTTTTACTGGGCTCTCACTACATTGACTGTGATCTGACTTTATTTTCTGAATTTGGGCCTCCAAGTATTAATCCATCAGAAAATTGGACAACTAGGCCGGTTAACACAATCGCAGGCCTAGGCACACATTGCAAGCCCAATAGCCCGCGAGAACTTGACCCGACGAGCCACCACCGGCGAACCACCGCCATCGGCGACCCACCACTGCCGTGAGAGCTCTCGGGATCGCACAGCAGCCTTGCACGTACGTGCATGGTTGCAGCCCGCGATTCCACCTCCTCCAGCGTTCCCTGCTTTGCATGTCGCACCTCGGCTTGCCCCGACCATCGCCCCAACCGCTGTGCACCATCTTCTCCACCGTCAGCAACCCTTGGCTCGCCGGAATCGCGCAGGAGACGAGACCGGAGGCTAGCACGAACCGCGTACAAACCCTAGGGTTTGCCGCACCCCGATTCGCACCCCGCTCCGCCCCCGCCCGTCCCCAGCCCGCGACCCCACTGCCACGAGCCGCGCCACCGTTGCCCCGCCGTCACAGCCCGGAGAGTGCGTGCCTGCCGCCGATGAGCGCGCGCAGGGCTGCGCGTGCACATGTGCGAACTTAGGGTTTCGCCGCGTCGCGTGCGCCCCGTTGCGCACAGCGCGCCGTCACTTGCCCTCCCGGCCACCGCACCGCGCCTACCGGCTGTTGGCCGCGCAGCTGCTGCCCGTCGCATGCGCGCGTGGCTGCGCCATCATCCTGGCTGTCGTGCGCCGTCCCTGCCGTGCCCTCGCCATGCGCGACCACCATGCACGGCCTATTGCCGTGCCGGCGCTGTCGTGCGCCATCGTGCCGCCCTTCATTCTTCGTGTTCTTCGTTCTTCATTTTCAAATTTAATTTTTAAAATAAAAGATTACATTGAATAATCCTAATTACAATTTAAAATCTAAAGCTAACCAGGATTTATCTCGTGGGTGAAAAACGAATCCTTATAAAAGGGCGGATTAACCCGAGAACCACGAGGATGAAAAACATAAACATACTATCCATAAAACCCATGCAATCATTCAATAATAATTATCATGCATATCATAGGCAACATTATTTTTTCCGATAGAGACAATTAATTCAACCTGGCTCTGATACCAATTGAAGGGATTCGTGAACTGAATCATGAAGTCCGTTTGCCATGGATCGTTAATTGGAATATCATAAATAAATTGCTCTGTCTATGATTAATCCTAGCATGCTCCTATTGAATATGCATAAGGGGGTTTATGTGGAATACCTAGATCGTAGAAACCTGAGGAAAAGAGTGCGTAGAGATTTGATCCTTGATCCTTTCCCACGCACCAAGATTAATTCCTAACAGATTGTGAAATTAAATCGAAGAAAATAAAACAATTATTTTTGAAAACAAAGAGGGAGAGAAGAAAGAAGATCCTCCTGATCTGATCTTCTGATTTGTATCCCAACTCCAATCCGAATATCTGGTGAAGATTCCCTTCAGATTCCTTGCCCCGGTTGAGAAGCAGAATTTCCTCCTCGTTTCTCATATCAGTCGATCACCACAGCTCCCAAATACTGGTTTGTTGTGTTGCAACTTGTGATCTTATGGTGTGTTGAGATCTGAGGAACTAAGGCCTATTTATAGGAAAATATTGGACTTCTATTGGGCTTGAGTTTCATGGGCCAGACCAGGGACCAGAATGCAAATAGCAAATAAGGTCTATCAATTAATTAATTCCCACATTCAACCCAGAATATAATTAATTAATTAATATTGATTCATTCCACCAGAGAATCAATACTATCCTACCTATTTGCTACCACGTTTGGAGGTACGGGTTGCATGGGCTCGGTTTATCCCCACATTTAAGGTTACATACATTCGTTAATTAATTTAATCTCTGACAAGCTATTTAATTGATTAACATCTTATATTCCTGAGTCAATCCACTCAAACATTTTCACTTATGCTTGAACTTAATCAGTCTGCAGGACTTTAGCATAACGATCCTTTTGAGCTGCTCAGGAAATGTCACCATCCTATACTGGATGTGGTTACCTATTTTCGGTACCAAACAGTCATACACAAACTGCTATCACCCAAGATACAGATATACAAGCTCAACTAGAGCCTTTCACTGCAACTCAAAGTGATACACAATCTGCATATACTTCCGTACCTTCATTTAGGTTTAAGATCTCATCAAGTCATAGAGATATAGATTCTTTTAATGTCAGATAAAAGAATCGATCTCAAATTAGGTCCTTATCAATGTGTGCCCCACACCAGCATACCAAGCCATCCAAGATAAGATGCTTATTATCGCGTATGTTGCAGCCTACACCGACAGTTTATCCTGGAACTGTCTCAGCTATGATAACCATTTATATCTCGCTAGGTCAAACGATCCTTACGATCTTCTGTGATCTACTACACACCGTATGATCTCTCTATCGACAAAATAAGAGGATAATTGCGTTTGCGACACATGTTTGTTAATTCAGACAGGAGATGAACATACAACATTTATGATTCCCAGTATATTAACCAATCGACCTTGCACATAATATATCAATCATAATGCTTTCAGTATATAAATCCATCAACCTCATCATGTTTCAGATACCTTGTCGGCACGAACCCCTACAAAGTATAACAAACATGATCAGTAGCTCCAGTATCCACTACCCATGAAGGAATAGAAATCGATGCTAAACATGTTTCAATTATAAATACACATGACGTACCTTGTCCAGTTTTCTTAACTTGACAATCTTTCTTCTAATGACCAGCCTTGCCACATCTGAAACACTTGTCTCCCTTAGCAGCTACGCCGGTGTCCTTTTAGGCTCCCTCTTAGAAGTTGTACCTTTGACCTTCTTTTTAGTCATTGTTTTGCGCTTCTTGCCACTTTGCGTTACAGTACGATTTCCAGAAGTAGCCAAAACAATTTTTTCTGGGAGTATGACTTATTCTGCTGCCATCAAGTCATTAAGTAACTCGTTAAGAGTATACTCTTTCTTGTTCATGACAACATTCAGCCTAAAGTTTTCAAAGGACTTCAACAAAGAGTTTAGAATGATATTGACATGTGCTTCCACATCAATACCATCCTCGTGCAACATGAGCTCATCCATAAGATGATTCATGCCGACCACGAGGTCTCTTTGACCGAGCTAGCATCAGACATTTTCTTTCACAAGATATCCCCCATGAGATTAAATTTGACAGCTCGGTCTGACTTACCATAGGTCACTGTGAGGTTGTCCATGTTGTCAGAAGCACTATCAAATGAATGATGCTGCTGCTGAAGCACATTTGACATCGTAATCATCCTATAGCATTTCACTACATTATTTAACTTGAGCCACTTGTTATAGTAGTTCACTTCCTCACCATTCAATGCATCAGTAGTAGTTTTCGGTCGCGGCTCATCGAGAACAAACTTGTGTTCCTTTGCAACAAGGATGTCACCCATGTTTCATTTCCATTCTTGGAAGTTGGGACCAGTTAACGGGTTTTTGTGATAAGATATTGATGACATTTGGCAAAGACATGTTTGAACACAATAAATTAAAAACAGAAATTCAAACATAATCACAAACTATTGAAACAAATAATATTGTAACCTTATGATAAATTAATATTATTGTTTCCTCCAATAGCCCAAGTATTTTATTGCAAACCACACATGTGGGCGTTTACAACAAAACACTTGACTAGACTGTATCTTTCAAAACCAATCCTTTAGTTCCAATCCATGTCAGTTTTCTTAGACAAATGGAATTAATATTTCGAGATTAACTAAGACCATGTTATCCTACTGAGCACGAACACCACTAAATCAACCTTCTCACATAAAAATCGATTTGTCATACACACCATGTCCATGATGCATGATCTTTAATAATAAGGTTGTCTCATTTCATTCAGTCTTAAAAAGAACTTGTGAGAGATCAAGTACGCAAGCTACACATGCAGACGTTCACGCATGAGCTCCCACTTCTCACATGAATTAATTGTTTTTCTTTAGAAATATCATCTATTAGAACTTATGATTAATAAATTAAGCAAGCTATACATGCAGACATTTAATTATTAGATTATCCAAGAACTTTGCTCCAAAATCAATTGAAGATTCATCCCTTGTAACTCCATCGGCACCGTGGTCACAGACATTCTCCAGATTCCCATGTCCTTTGAAGATATCTCATTTAGATGGGTCCGCCGACAAGATAATTTAGTTGCTCATTTCTTAGCTAATTGTGCTAGAATGTCTGATTCTACATCTTCTCGTTTCTGTACTTCACCACGGTTCCACCATATGTTAGTAGCTGATGCTACCACCCCTTGTGAGTAATGAAATTGCTTTTATTCTAAAAATAAAATTATTAGATTATCCACTTCTAATAAGAGATCACTTTTTGAAGGTCTTTCATAATTAAAACAATTTAGTTATTTTCATTCATAAGATTCACTCGCGCATAGATTACATCAAGTTGCTATAAATTATGACATTGCTAAAATTCTATCATGCCGCACATGAACACTAAATTTATAGCCATAATTTTACTTCATGAAATAAATCACATAAGCATGTTTCGAAAGAAGTAAATAATAAGCAGTAAATGTGCTTCCTATTATCTACAACATGCTTGGATGTTGCGCAATTAATAAATCAATCATATCATGCGAGAAGAAATAATAAAAAAATAATATAAGTCCTCGTGGCCCAATGACACAAATACAAAAATAAATCCTATCTATTACAAATTGACTTTAACTTACAAATTTTCAACTGGGCTCCCACTACTTGGATTGAGATCTTAGTTTATTTTTTGAAATTTGGGGCTCCAAGATTTGATCAGATTAGAAAATTGGACAACTCGCCCGTGTACACACCATGAACGAAAAGCCAGCGTGTACACAATCCAACGAACCACTACCGATTGGCAACTGTCGGACGGCTTCCTATCATTGCCAGGAAGACTATCAAAGATGCACAACAGCCGCGCGCAACATCAAGCAGGTGTAGCCCGCACCCCAAGCCACCTCTGGTCGTCATCCTTATCGCCAGCCGCCATCTCGGCTGTCCTCGAGCATTGCCCACCGCTGATTGCTACCCAACGTTGCTTGCCACTTGCAGCTCGTCGAGGATGGAAGAGAACCTACAGAGCTACAGGGCCGGCCTATGCGCGCATTGCGCGTAAACCCTAGGTTTCGTTCCCGTGGTGCGGTGCTGCCAACGGCCACCGTCCCTCCTACTACATCACCCCCTGCCTGAGACATCGTCACCATCATCCGTAAAGTGGAGAGTGCGTAGCCCAACCTTGCAAGAATGTGGCTTCGCCGTGCGCGCGGGTACCTAGGGTTTTGCCCCATGCATTGCCTGTTGCCCGCCACTATAACTGCTCTCCTCGACCCTCCGTACACCGTCGACCACCGCACCAAACACCACCACAACCACGCTGCGGGGTGCACGGGTTATTGCCTTCGCACGGCCACACGTGGCGGACCTTAAGGTTCCGTCGTGCGTGAACCGCCACTGCAGGCTGCCCGACCCCGCCTATTGTTGCATTGTGCCACCACCACCCTGCGACGCCACACATAGGCCACGCGGCTGCGTACACGAACCCTAGGGTTCCGCTGGTGCCTTTGCCTGTGGTTGTCTTCATTCTTCACATTTTTAATTTTCTTTTCCTTCTCTTATTTCACATATCTTATTTTTTTATAATTGATTTACAAGCAAAAAACATCATAATGCAACTGGAAAAAAAAAATCTTAGCACGGATTTATCTTGTGGGTTAAAAAGTGAATCCTTATAAATGGGCAATTAACTCGATAACCACGAGAAACAAAAAACCATACAATCCACACAATCAATTCAATTTAATAATAATCATGCATAATTACATGCAATATCATTTTACCGATAGAGCTAATAAATTCAACTGGCTCTGATATCAATTGAAGGGATTGTTGCAAACTGAATTGTTAATCCATAACTCAGGTTGAATATTAAATGTCTAAAATAAATTTCTATGCCTATAAAAATTCCTAGCATGCTCTTATTTAAATGTAAATATTAGTTTTGCAAAATACCTAGATTGCATGAACTCTGAACTAGTTGCGCAGGGTTTTTGATCTTCAATCCTCTTTCTTGCGCAACAAGATTTAATCCTAAAAGATGAAGGGATTAAATATCTAAATTTAATATAATTAAATTCAAAGTTAAGAGAGAAAGGAAGAGAAAAAACTCTTATGAACTAATCTTCTGATTTGTATCCCTTGCTCCGATCCGGATATCTGGTGAAGATTTCCTCCGAATATAATGCATATTGAGTAGCAGAATTTCCTTCCCTCTCTCAGATCAAATTCGCCTACTGCAGCTCTCAAATCTCTGGTTTACTTCTTAGCAACATATGATCTTGTGATGTATGTGATCTGAAAACTTGAGGGTATTTATAGGAGAATATGATCTCTAATAGGCTTGAGCTTATCATGGGCTAGGGACCAATATGAAAATAACAAAGAAGGTCTATCAATTAATTAATTTAATATTCAACCCAGAAAATAATTAATTAACTAATAATAATTCATGCCACTAGAGAATCAATATTGTCCTACCTCTTTGTTACAACGTTATAAGGAACGGGTTGCATATGCTCGGTATATCCCCATATTTAGGCTAATAAATTAATTAACATCTTTTATTCATGAGTCAATCCATTCAATATTTTCACTTATACTTGAACTTAATCCGTCTACAGGACTTTATCATAATGAACCTTCTGATCTGCTCAAAGAATGTTATCATCCTATACTAGATAAGGTTACCTAGTTCTATTCACAAACAACCATACACAAACTATTATCACCCACGACACATATATACGAGTACAAAAAGACTCTCCACCATAACATCTCAAAGTGATACACAAACTTGTGTATACTTCCGTACCTTAATTAGGCTTACAATCCCATCAAGCCATCAAGATCAAGATTCCTTTAATGTCAGATAAATGAATAAATGTTTACTTAGGTCCTATCAATGCGTACCGCATGCACCAGCATGCCAAGCAACCAAGCCTATGCCGATAGTCTATCCTGGGACTGTCTCAGCTGTGATAACAATTTCTATCTCACTAGGTCAAGCAATCCATATGATCTTCCGTGATCTATTACACACCGTATGATCTCCCTATTGACGAGATAAGATGATAAGAACATTTTTTATACATGTTTATTAATTCAGACAGGAGATGAACATACAACATTCATGATTTCCAGTATATTAACTATAAACCTTGTACATAATATACCAATTGTTAGAAAGTGTTCCTACCTAATTGTTTTTTTATGTGTCAAAAGTTTGTATAGAAACCACCAAATTAAGAGTGTCTATAGATTAGCTTAGTTCCAGTAAACTTCTAAAGTCTTGTTAGGATATATCGAGTTGTAACAGATCGGACAAAGTTGATCAAGATGAACTTGATAGAAATACAAAGCCCCAATTTTTATCGTGTGAAGTAAGAAGAGACCAGCTACCAGTTTGGAGCTGGTGACTCAGAGAAACTGACGGACGACACCAGTCTGGATCACCTCCAGTTTACAAAGTCAGTTCCTACTCGCATGAAGAGACTAAGAGAACAAGTCATAGGAATCACCAAAGACCAGTCTTTAAGTTTGGAGATTCATTAAAGACTGATGAAGCACCAACCAGTTTAGATTCCTTGGACTCGCAGAGCCGTTCTGACACAAAAGTAGAATGTCAACATCCTATGTAGAAAAAGGACAAAGCAGGTGTCGAACCACAGGATAAGCACCCTGCTCCCATATACATTAGATTGGACATCGCTCCAATGTCTCTAAACGGCTATACTTTGAATTGCTCATACTTTGTCTATAAGTACACGAAGTACTTAGAGTAATCGAATATAGAAGCAGAGAAATAGCACTGAAACCCTGCTCAAGTGAAAACTCAACCATTTTTATCATCAAGGCTATCTCTAAGCCTTCTGTGTGTCATTTATTGAACACAAGACTCGTAGCCTCTCAGCTCCAGTTATTTGGTGTTCTTTCTCTCTTAGAAAGAACACAACAGTCACTGCAGATCTCTAGCAGTGATATTTGCGGGCATTTAACCAAATAGTTCGATAGTTCGGGAGGAACTATAAAGCTCTCGACTCTAGAGGAGAAGGCTGTGTAGTGTTCCCACACTCCACATCTGCGAAGCCAAAGGGACCAGAGGCCTAGACGAGTGAGCTAGTGGACTGGTAGACATTGGCATCTACCAGTTAGCAATAGATCGTGAGACCCATCTATAACTGATGCTTGGTGAATTTCCAGACCAAGGTCTGAAGAGAGGACATAGGACTTTAAGCTTTGAACCTCTATAAATCCCTTGTCTTTTTTTTTTTTTTTTACATTGCTACAAGGTTTTTAAAACTCAACACATTTTAGTGTTGTAGCATATTCAAACTGTTTTAATAACTCACTAATTGCCAACAAAGTGCTTTCAGAAACACAAACAGGTCAAGAACCACTAGTTTGTGAGTGCAAGTTTTTATCTTAAAATTCCCGCTACACACTATATATACTCTGAGCTCATGACCAACATAAATCATAATGCTTTCAGTATACAATTCCATCATTATATATATCTGTATAAAATAATTGAAAGAGATATGATTGTTATATGTGAGGACTGAGGAGAAGGGATAGAAGAAGAGAATAAGGTGATTTTTGATAGTTGGGAAGTGCACCTCAATTTATCTTTAGTCACTAGACCATAGTTCCCTACCCTTCACAAAAGGCCTACATTACAATCAAATCTAAAGTCTTATTTGATTCTAGCTTGTGTACACAATTAGTAGTGGAGAAAGTAGAACATTACCAAGCCTATGGTCGATTTTCATTAATACATGATTGAGCGTAAATATTGTAACCTAGACACTTGAGGGATGAACAAAACACTATCTTGTGAGGTTCTACCTAAGTGAATTGATTTCTAACTTGTTTTTTCGTGCTTATTATTTGTTGATAAATTCATACTTTGATTGTGATTAATCATGTAAGGCATTGAACATCTCAATTAAATGATCTTGATAGTTATTCTTAGTTTTTGATTAATAAAAAAAATCAAATATTCAAGTTTGGGCAGTTGATAAGCTCATATTTTATATCACTTATTAATGTATTTTCGTCATTGCTTTATTAATTTAAGGTTAGTTTTACGTTATTTCTTTTCATTATAGTGTCATGGTATGTTTTATGATTTGGTGGTAAATTTTGTAACTTTCGGGTGACTAAACAAGTGAACAAATTGAAGAAAGACAAAACTTCGGATTTTGTCCTAGTGTTGGTCGATACAAGAGCTATATTGATTGATTTGGAGTGTCGATCGATACTCGATGATGTCGGATGAGAAAGGAAGGAAAGGCTCACAATGTTGATCGACTCGAAATCCGTGTTGATCGACACATAAAGAGATTTTGAAGATTTAAAGATGATCACGATGTCAAGGGACGTGAGAAAGAATAGTGGTCGATACATTATATTGATTCACATGGAGATCATATTGGTCTACATAGAAGCACAATTGAGATAAATATTATTTTATTATATAGATATCGATATCTATCATTTATGTCAACCACTAGTATATATACCGCCTTTGGGCACGGAAATATTCTTAAACTCCATCTATTTCGATTATATTGTCTAGTTTTTATCTTGCACATTTGTCAAAAATAATTTATGTAATCAAACTTCCAACATAACCGTTATTTAAAGCATTAATTGATCTCTCTTTTCACAATATTACTTTTAATATTCACATTTTCTCAAGTTATTCAGGAGTATAATTGTAAAGTACTAGAGAAAACAATACCAAATATAAAAATTGGACCATATAATTGGAACACCCAAAATAATAACCCGAACCAAATAATCATAACGAATGGAGTAGTTTTTAGTTTTTGGAGATGAAGAAGAACAAAGTTCAAGAATTGGCAATTCTCGATCTTGATTCTTTCTCTTCTCTTCTCTTTTTTTAAAATTTTTTTTTATGCAATTTATTTCATATTTCTCATTGGTAAATTTCTTAGCAGATTTTGGGGTTTTAACAACTATAGTAAGATGCATGGGAAGGTTTGCTTAATTGAATCAGCCTCTGGCTTTGATTTATGATTTTCATAGATTAATTCTCATACTTAATTTGACTTATCATGACTCTTTCAAGTATGTTACTTATCACTCACTGACCGACCTATTGACATTGGTAGCGGAATTAGAATTTTCATAGTATTATTTAATAGAAAAGATTGAGAATAAAATATTAAATTGTAGAGTTAATCTGATAATTTGGATAGTAGAATTATTTGAAGAACTGAGAGGTGAATAATTATTTGAATTTTCTGTTTATTTGATTTCTCACTAAAAATAAGATTAAATTAATTTTAATTAATTTTATCATCGCATGTTCTCCATGAATAGAAATCAGGTTTCACCAGTGTTGCCCGTAGGTCGTGATCCACCTTGAGATGGTCATCTCCTGTCCCCCTACTACGACCCGATTCTACTTACTAAGCCAGTTCTCCAAATTTTGCAAACTTTTTGTTGACCTAGTTCCATAGAATCTATAATTTTCTTATTTAAGTTCTTAGTATATTTTATTTAATGTTTATTATTAGTATCCATCTATTTAAGTTACCAAGACAGTCGTACAAAAATTGTTTGCGATAACCAAAATAAATTACAATATTCCATGAGAGATCGATAATTTACTTTTGTCACTATTCTATTAGAATAGTTAAGACTACTTCTAACATCTACCACTCCAATCATCAAACCATCCAACCATTTTAATATTTAATTAGTTTCTTTTTCTTCCACATCATCAAAATCATCTCAACCCAACTACAACAATTTTACATACTTTATCAACAATCATTCAACCACAATATTATATATATTTTTATTTAATATTATTTTCATTATTAAAATTAATAGTTATAATTAAAATAATATAAAATATAATTTTTTTGTTATAATTAAATAATAAAAAGTATATATTGTAAGGCGATAATATACTATACGATATATTATATATGTTAACTTAAAAATAAATAATATATATCAATTTTAATTTCTATTTATAGAGAATAAAAATTATAAATTTTAATATATTTTTTATTTATTTTTATTTTATTATATGAAGTATATATCGATTTTATTATTGTAATAATAAATAAATAATTAAGTAATATATTTGAGATAAGTGGTTGCATATGATTGGTCAAATAATACAAATTAAATGAAAAAAAAAAAGTAAAGGGGCCAAGAGATTGTAGCTCTATCTGCAAACCACAAATGATTGCTCCCAAATATGTACACAATTTTTTATTCATATTTTTGCTTATATGGCAGGTCACCTCAAACATTGAGGTAGCCATTATATATGGTCTAAAAAATGTCGGTGACAAGACCCCGGTCCACATTATTGATAAAGCCCAAGTAGATTGAATTTGATTAAAATAAAGAGAAGATATATCTAAGAGAAAAATACCAAGTAATAATAAAGATAAATTAGAATATTTATCTTATTTTCTATAATTTTAGATATATTTTTAGTATCTAATAAATTTATATATCTCATAATTCATGTACAAATAGATCTCCGAATTCTATAATTTATTTATTCAATGATAAAAATCTACCAAATATCAATAAGATTATTCACTTCATCTCAATTTAATTGTCACACTTTTTTTTTCCCAATTCATTAGTTTTATTTCTAAAAGTGATAATTTTTCACACTCAACAATAAAATATTAATTCCACTCAATTTGTTCTACATTCATAGTACTTGATTATTGTGCCTGGTGAAACCTGATGCGGTGTAAATGTAACACTTTATCACGTTAAATTTTCAATCCAAGGTTCTTTCCAATTTGCTCTATAGAATACTATTTACTAACTTTGAAAATGTTATAGCTAGGCAAAAATATATCGTTGAGTTTTTATCTAATTTCCTAATGCAAAATTAAACTTCTACAACCATACTAAAACAAGCAATCAATTTCATTGTGAATAAATCGAAATTCAACATTCAATCAATTATCACCACACATTAGTAAACCAAGACAAGCAAATACTCAAATGAGGTAGATAGGATGCTGAAATAAACGTAGATGTAATCCAATTAGGTTAATCATTGATGTAAACACATTTTAATCCCTAGGAGATTGAGCAATCGACCCTACACTCGTTAACCCCTTGTCACGGCGAGCTAACGGTTGATGA
>JAPKLW010000263.1:107237-143327 GCA_026898455.1 Plectranthus barbatus | reverse complement strand
GACCACTCCAAATAGAACGTCAATTATTGCCCTACGACCTAGCACCGCACAGGGATTGGAACTAAAATCGTATGAATCTACACTATTCACGACGATTCCGCCCGCGTGTCGGCTGCAGCGTTCACGTCAACTACCTCCTAACTTGGCTATTACCTACACCTAAGAGGTAAGGAACAAGTTCTAGTGCAATTCAAGCTCTCAAAGGAAAGTAAACAAACAATTATCAACCTTAATTTTCATGCATCCTTGTTCATATCAACATCCAAATTGAATTAGAACAACATACCTCTCAATTGTAACAATACAAAGTTGAAATCAATTACATCCATTACAATTGATAAGTAGAAAGTGAAATCTTCCCCAACTGGATTTGTTAGGTCTTGATCTACCCCCTTGGATCTTCAATTCTCCTCCAAGGATTGATGAATTAGCTCTTTGGTACTCTAGGATTGGGATGGAATCGTGATGGAAGTTGGAATATAGGGGAACTCCTAACTAGATTTAATGTAAAAATGGTAAAAGTTTTCCAAATAACTGAATTTCCACCTTTTATGGACGAGCAAACAGGGCCTCCGATCGCCCGGTCGAAGTATGGCTCGCCCGGCCGAAGCTGGAAACCTCCAAATTGCTAGAAATCTCGGTCTGGCTCGCCCAGTCGGATTTGGCTCGACCGAGCCATGTCTCTGTTGGCAAGGCTTGGTCGAGCAGACTCAGCTCGGTCGGTCGACGCCTCTATCCAGCTTGGCTCAGCCGGTCGAGCTCTCTGTCCAGCTTGGCTCGGCCGGTCCTGCTCCACTCGGCCGGTCGACGCCTCCAAACTCCAAACTCGTGCAATTTTCCTCCAAAACTCCACCAAAAATGCTAGTTTATGCTCAAAACCTATCCTACAACATTCAAAACACAAAAACACGACAAAAGAATAACGAAAACATATGATATGAGGGTAAAATGGCCACAACCATGCACGCGCACACATCAAAAAATAGGTCATTTTACGCACATATCATAATCCCCCAAACTTGAACCTTTGATTGTCCTCAATCAAAACAAAGTAAAGCTATTAATCTACCTCGTGCAATACCTCATAGCTGATCAAGATCATCTTAGCATGTTCAAGTAAAACGAGATTATCACCTAACTTTGTAACAAGGTTAATGCTAAGGACATGAACCACTCATAAAAAATGGATATAAGAAATGAAAGCACTCCCTCACGTGTTTAGGGAAGATGAGATTCACACAATCACAAGATATCGAGCTTGATTTCCATAGGCTTGCATCCATTCTCACCACTATACTACAACGAGTTAGTTTCTAAAATCAAAAAGGTCTTTTCACGGGTTGTAACGTGGCTAACTAAATGGTGGGTGGTTTTGGGCCAAAGTGACAAAACTTCTCAATTTCCCAAAACCCCCAAACTTGTTCTTTTCGAACCACTACAAACCCTGAGGCTTTTCCATTTCACAACACTCATTTTTTTTTCTTTTCTCTTTTCTTTTCTTTTTCATCATTTTTCAAATGCACCATCATTCATTCATTTTGTCGGTGCCTCTCTTTTTTTTTCAAACACTTGCACCAAAAATTTTCGTTGGTGCTACATTTTCTAGGATTCAAACCAATCCTTTATTCCATATCTTTCATGCCTCAACATTTCCCATCAATACAATTTCAATCAATTCCCAACCCAACTCTCATCACCGTATTCACCCTCATACACTCTTTCCCCCCAAACTTGATCCTAATTATATCAAAGAAGATTCACCAATAAAGCTCAATCACGGGGGTCAAAGATACGAAAGGCAAAATAATGATAACAACCACCTTATACTCCCGGTGCGAAAGGTAGGACTAAGAATCGATGGCCTAAGATCATTTTCTAGTTACACACTCATGCCAATAGATAGAGAACGGATGCAAGTTCTAGATCTCGTACTCTCAATCTTGCCACTCACAAACAATATAGATATGACAATATCATGGCTCAAACCTCACAGCTTTTTGTCAAGTCCTATGCATTAACCACATACAAAACTCGGCAATTCAAAAGTTAAACTTAAATCAAGCTTCGAAAACCAGATTCCGCCCTATCATTGGTTGAGGTAAACATCAAACTCCCCTAAGTAAATCATGATTAAATCTTAAGCCTCATTTGGGTTCATCACACACACACAAGCACACAACAATCCTAACAATAATCTACATGCCATAAAACAATGAAATGAAACTAAATGGTAGGAAGAACGATAGAAAGCCTTACCCATTAGTAGGCACGATCACCGCTCTCCAGTCCTTATTTGCACCTACTACAAATCAACACAAACACCACCAAACTATTGAGCATAAACAAGCCGATTGAGTTCTCATTTCCACCGACTTCCACAAACCAAACATCAACAAAAATAATGCAATATCCACTAGCTCCACCATTCATACCAAACCATTACACATCCACATACCAAAACCAAATAGAAAGGATTAAACACATGCAAGCTCGCAAAATATTCCATCAACACATCATATAAAACCATTAAAATCATCATCCAAATCCACATCCTACATTCAAAACCAAAGTAAAGGTAAATCAATATCCTTATACAACCAAATCGAATATCCAAATCATTATTTAATACTAAACTAACAACTCTAGAAAGCATTGTAAAGATAAAGAGATAGAGGAGAGAATGAACCAGAGCACTGACTACCGGCACTTCCCCCCAAACTCGGCGCTGAAGCTCACGGACATCCTCCTGAATCGAATCCACTCTCCGGTCGAGGCTGTCAAAGCGAGAAGCCAAGGAAGTATCAAGACCCTGCAAAGATGAAGACAAAGAATCCACAGTGGCATTAGTCCGCTGCAACATCAAAAACATCTGCTGCCAATCCACCATCAGAGTCTGCTAGGGCTGCGGAGGTGCACGGGTGCTCGGGCCAACGCTCTCTGCTTTTCCCATCTCTCTCAACTGTGCCAATGAAGTGAAACACCCATCGGAAGAAAGAACGCCAACAAAAGCCTGGTGATCCTCAGAATCCATCAGCCAGTTGGAGTGATCCCCCAAATCTTCAACCGTAGTCAATCCATCACACGGAAGTTCCAACACCCTATCCCCAAATTTATAGTAATAAAATTCACCATGGGGGTCAGGAACAAGGAACCTTCCTGCTAACAAAGAACTAGTATCTAAATACACAGCCGGAGCAGAAGGACCTGACAACAACAACCCCAGATGCTCAAAAATAGGCGTAATCATACCACAACTAAAAGTCCGGGTGTTGGTATTAGCATCCCGACTCCACGCATCCATCAACATCGCCCCCAAAGAAAACTTAATACCATTCATCAAGGCATACAACATATAAAGTTCAGAAGTAATCACGTTACTCAACTCATACCGCCCACACACAGAACCACCAACAAACTTCTGAATATAACGTATAACTGGATTCCTAATTGAAGTAGCTCTACAATCCTTAATATTGAATCTCCGATCAGGTGAAATACCAGTAATCTCCTCCCAAAATTCCCCCAAGTTTACATTCTCATGCAGAAATATAGAATCAGGATCACAACCAAAAATTTCGTCAATCTTAGCCCGCTGAAAGAAATGTTCCTTACCTTGGAGTTTAAAGTTCATGGATAACGGTATTCCTCCCGCACCTTTCATGACGGTTACTGAGGCAAGGAACTCCCTTGACATCTCCATGTATCCGGGCCACTTAGCATTGAGCAACTTCTTCCATCCGATGCCGCTGAGGAGACTCCAAACATCATCCTTCAACTTCAAGGCTTTCAATGTTTCTCGACACAAGTACTTAGTGCCAACGACTTGCCGGTCCGCAAAAATCTTGTATTTAGCAAATTCCTCATCGTCAAATCCCTTTGGGCGACCACTCGAAGAAGAAGACTCACCCCACGCTCGTTTGCTAGCCATAAGAGAAATTGAAGGGTGAAATAAGAACAATTCAATGCACCAAAGTATGGGAAAAAATTTTGGAAGAAAAATTTCGACCGAGATGGAAATGGGTCGAGCAATTGCTCGACCGATCTTTTAAACTTGCGCGCGGCTCGGCCGAGCGCCAGATGGCTCGGCCGAGCGAGGAGTCTGTCCGCGCGAGGGTTTGCTGGCACGCTTGGGCTCGGTCGAGCCTACCTCGCTCGACCGAGCGAGGTCCCTGTCCAAGGCCTACGACCCAGCTCGGCCGAGCTACCCCTGCTCTCACCACTTTTTGCCCCTTTTCCAACATCTTCTCGATCATGTAGCCTTCCATCCTTTCCAAACCTTCAAACGCACATTCTTCATACAAAATTGTAGCAACAAAGCAATTAAGAATCCTTCAAAACAACCAACATATTATTCCAAAAAAAATCATAAACCTAACCATTATTCAACTATGCAAAAGAACGAATTTTAAAAGATTGGGTTGCCTCCCAATAAGCGCTTGTTTAACGTCGAAAGCTCGATGATCATACCTTATCTCAATCATGATCGAATGGTGCGGAACCGGAACTCATACCTTGGTCAATGATCACGTGTTCCTCTGGGAAAAGAAGTTTCCTTCTTGCACTTCGTGATGGATCCGTATCCACTCGAGCCTTCTTTGTCCGACCTTGATCATATTCATCTAAATCTCTCGAATCATCCTTTTCTTCGTTATCGTCCCCCATGAGGTCTAATCCCGGGTCGAGCACGTCCTTCAACCTTTTTTTCTATCAACTTTCTCCTCTTCAAACTCATGCAAACTCTTTGGAGGTAGAGAAAAGACAACCTCTTTTCCACAACAATGGAAAGTCAGCTCCCCCTGTTTCATGTCGAAGAGTGCATCGGCTGTATGCAAGAAAGGCCTTCCAAAAATCAATTGAATACCACCCTTGTTCTTCATGTCCACCATGACAAAGTCTCCCAGAAATGTGAATGTCAAGACCTCCACAAGCACGTGTTCAACCACTCCACGGGGGCAAAAGAGAACATGATTTGCCAATTGTAAGACTTGACTTGTAGGTTTAAGATTTCCAACCTCCAACTCCTGGTACAAGTCCCATGATATTATATGCACACTAGCACCAGAGTCACACAAGGCTTTCTCTACTATCACATCTCCAATTTTGCAACCAATGACAAAACCGCCCGGATCCTCCTTCTTGCTAGCTATGCTCTTCCCTTCATATTCATTACTTCCCGATTCATTTAGTTCACCATCCGAGATTACCTCAACTCCAACGAGTTCATCCAACAAGGGTACACGTTCAATCTCTTCTGTTAGTGGCATCTCTATATCTCCTTTCTTCACATAATCAAATAAATGCACATCTTCAGGTTGTTCTTCTTTATTTTCTTCCACATTCTCAACTTCCAACTCCTTTCCATCTTCCTTCACTATACTCCCTTCTTCTTCGATCTCCACCCTTTCCACTTTTGGAGTCATGACCTCCAATTTCTCATTCATTCTATCTTCCCCATCAATCATATTACAACTTTTCTTTTGTACAACTTCCGTGTCGCTTGGAAATTTCCCAGCTTGGTGTTTGCCACTTAACTGTTTGGCGATTGAGGAAATTTGCAGCTGGATCTCCGCGAACATCCTGTCATACTTCTCAAAGCGCTTATCAATCTCTTCACTTGGATTTCTCCTCATCTCTTAGTTCACATATCTACTACCTCCCCCAGCATATCCTCCTTGGCTACTACTCCCTCCTCCTTCCAATTGCATTTGAGGATTGAGAGCATTGTTATGATTTGCATAAGAGAAGTTGGGGTGAAACCGGTTGGATGGATGATAGTACATATTTCCCTGAGGGTTGTATTGAGGTTGATTGTTGTACCCCATTCTTTGATTGACGAAATTTACATTCTCCGGATAAGCATTCTCAGGCTTAAGTATCATCATATCCTCTTTTCTACTCCCCGAAGTAGATAACATGTCAAGCTTTCTTTGCATGACAGCGATTTGTTCTTTGAAATCCTCAGTCTCATTAGCATCATTTACCGACTTCACCGGTCTATAATCTTTCCGTTCCCTTGGCCATTGGAAACTATTTTCAGCCATCTTCTCAATTGTCTTCCAAGCGTCTTCCTCTTCTTGATCGAGGAATGCACCTCCCGATGAAGCATCCATCATGACTTTGGTATCATAATTCAGTCACCCATAGAATTGGTAAATTTGTTGACTCCGGGAAAGACAATGTCTAGGACACTTGCGTAGAAGCTCTCGGAACCGATCCCAAGCTTCATAAAGAGGTTCATCGTACCTTTGCCCAAACGATGTTATATCAGCCCTTCTCTTCAAAGTCAAACTTGGTGGAAAAAACTTGAATAGAAACTTTTCTCTTAATTCTTCCCAAGTGACAATATTCGACTTGTCTAAACCTTCGAACCAATTCCTCACCGAGTCCCTCAAGGAAAATGAGAATAACCGCAGTAGTATTTGATCTTGGGGAACTTGGTTGATCTTTATGTTATCTGTAATCACCAAAAATTGAGATATATGAACATTCGGATCCTCGGTTGCATGTCCCCCAAACTGATTGTTCTGTATCATTTGGACCAACTGTGGTTTAATCTCGAATTGCGTGGCATTTACTCCTAACCGAAAACCTCCAGTCATCGGTTCCCCTTGAGGTCGAAAAAAGTTTTGAAGTGGTCTACGAGGAACATTCCTCTCATTTAGTATAGCTTTCATCAACTCAATCTGTCTTTCTAACTCTTCAATCCTAACCGTATCCTCTCCGTGGTTAGCCATTTCCAAATCAATCTCAATATTTCCTTGCCTTTGTTGTAATTTCCTCTCCAAAAGCTCACGAGCTTTTGACCTCGTTATCATAAACAACCTACAAACTCCACAAAAGAACTCAATTACCAAACCAAAACAAATTGATTAAACAAAGGAAAAACAACTATCAAACTACAAGCAAAAAGCAAAAATTTCACACAAGCAATTAATCAAACATCTAGCATACAATTCTCCAAACTTTCAACAATATCTATAGACCTACTAGAAAGAACTCCCCGGCAACGGCGCCAAAAACATGATGCGGTGTAAATGTAACACTTTATCACGTTAAATTTTCAATCCAAGGTTCTTTCCAATTCGCTCTATAGAATACTATTTACTAACTTTGGAAATGTTATAGCTAGGCAAAAATATATCGTTGTGTTTTTATCTAATTTCCTAATGCAAAATTTAACTTCTACAACCATACTAAAACAAGCAATCTATTTCATTGTGAATAAATTGAAAATCAACAGTCAATCAATTCTCTCCACACATTGGTAAACCAAGCAAGCAAATAATCAAATGAGGTAGATAGGATGTTGAAACAAACGTAGATGTAATCCAATTAGGTTAATCATTGTTGTAAGCACATTTTAATCCCTAGGAGATTGAGCAATCGACCCTACACTCGTTAACCCCTTGTCATGGCGAGCTAACGGTTGATGATGCTAAGACTTGCAAACAGCTACGTTATTAAGCCCTAGACCACTCCAAATAGAACGTCAATTATTGCCCTACGACCTAGCACCGCACAGGGATTGGAACTAAAATCGTATGAATCTACACTATTCACGACGATTCCGCCCGCGTGTTGGCTGCAGCGTTCACGTCAACTACCTCCTAACTTGGCTATTACCTACACCTAAGAGGTAAGGAACAAGTTCTAGTGCAATTCAAGCTCTCAATGGAAAGTAAACAAACAATTATCAACCTTAATTTTCATGCATCCTTGTTCATATCAACATCCAAATTGAATTAGAACAACATACCTCTCAATTGTAACAATACAAAGTTGAAATCAATTACATCCATTACAATTGATAAGTAGAAAGTGAAATCTTCCCCAATTGGATTTGTTAGGTCTTGATACCCTTGGATCTTCAATTCTCCTCTAATGATTGATGAATTAGCTCCTTGATACTCTAGTATTTGGATGGAATCGTGATGGAAGTTGGAATATAGGGGAACTCCTAACTAGATCTAATGTAAAAATGGCAAAAGTTTCCAAATAACTGAATTTCCCCCTTTTATAGATGAGCAAACTGGGCCTCCGATCGCCTGGTCGAAGTATGGCTCGCCCGGTCGAAGCTGGAAACCGCCAAATTGCTAGAAATCTCGGTCTGGCTCGCCCGGTCGAATTTGGCTCGACCGAGCCATGTCTTTGTTGGCAAAGCTCGGTCGAGCAGACTCAGCTCGGCCGGTCGACGCCTCTGTCCAGCTTGGCTCGGTCGGTCCTGCTTGGCTCGGCCGGTCGAGCTCTCTGTCCAGCTTGGCTCAGCCGGTCCTGCTCCGCTCGGCCGGTCGATGCCTCCAAACTCCAAACTCGTGCGATTTTCCTCCAAAACTCCACCAAAAATGCTAGTTTATGCTCAAAACCTATCCTACAACATTCAAAACACAAAAACACTAAAACACGACAAAAGAACAACAAAAACATATGATATGAGGGTAAAATGGCCACAAACATGCACGCGCACACATCAAAAAATAGGTCATTTTACGCACATATCAAAACCCGAACGGAGGGACTATTTCTTTTTGTCTATTCATTTTTAAACTTTTTAAAATATTTATTCTATACAAATCCGCCACAACAATCCTTGCTCAATTATTCTTAATTTCTTATGCTAAAATCCTAAGAAGGAACATGAGTCGTAATAAATTGTTTGTAACTATGAATCATTAAGCATATATAATTAGTATATATGCCTCTCAACTAATGAGTCCAGGTAAAAGTAACTATTGAGTTCGTCCACTTCAATTCAAAACATACATCTCGCAACAAAGTAATTTCATCTCCAAATAGAAATAACTAATTATTTGATTATATATAATTGTAATATAACAAATCAAGTGAAAGAATCAACAATTGTTGGTCCCAAATCAGGGTCGTCGTGGTGAATAGCAAACAACAAACACACACGAATGCAGTGGAAGATTATAGATTATCTTGCACTTATGTTTTTGTAAAAATGTCTTAGCTCAAGATTGTTCTTAAGGTTTCTTACAGATATATGCTCTAGCATCTATTGTTGCTAGGTTTCAAATCACAACACCCAAACAGTAAGTAATAAAACTGTAATGTACACAAGATTTATAGTGGTTCGATCTAATAGATCTACGTCCACTCCTTAGTCGTGTCGCTAAGAATTCACTAAAAAGATATTTGAAGTACAAGGAATCCCCGAACACTTGTAGCAGGTAGTGAACCTTTGACCTAGCCACTACAAGGCTATCCTCCAATGCTTCAATCTTCTAGTCAGTAGCTCCGGCCAAGTAAAGGGCGCACCTTCGTAAAACTTGTCTTTCGCTGTAATGGAGATTTTATAGTTCTCTCCGAACATGTCTGGTTTTTGCAATAGCCCGTCGGAGTCAATCTCTTTTCAGAGATGTGACTGTTGGATGCTTCCTAGGATGGAAGTTATCCCAATGATTGGATTCTTGAACTAAGTCAAGGAATCTATTCGATGTAGTGTCAGATCTTCAAGTGGGGGACACTACGGTTGTTGAGAGCTTTGAATGCTTCAAGTCTCGTGCTCTCAATTGACTACTTTTCTCACTTTTCTCTTGTCAAAGGAATCTCACAGTAAATGCCTTTTTAGATGTGGTTGAGGTTCCTTAGTTCGTGAGTAATGAAGCAGTGGTTAAACAGTAGTTGTCTCTCTGGTTTGGACTTCGACTTTTATACCTGGAGATTCAAACTTTGAATCTCTATACCCGTTAGACACAACGGCTTCTTCGTCCAAAAGGAGCTTCGACTTTATCCATCCTTTCTGGCGTCGTACAATACTTTCCGACCTACTTCGGGAAAGCTTTTGTCCTTCGCTTGTACTTTTATCAGAACGGTAGTATTAGCGATCGTTGCTAGATATAATCCTTGCTTAGCATTCTTGGAGAATGCTGGAACGATCTGCTAAGCCTTTTGATTGCTATGCTCTTCTAGCAATCTGCTGACTCCTTCAGCAGATGCATATTTCAGCATTAAGGTCTTGACTGTTGATTGCTATTACTTAGCAATCTGCCTGTATGCTAGCGAATGTTATCTCCTTTAGCATTTTGCTACTCTTTTGCTTCTGACTGCTGAGTAAGACTCCTAGTAGTCTCTTCCTTAGAATATAATTGCTAACGCCTTAGCAATCAATCTTCTAGCAGTCATTCTCATCTGTTGATGTCTCTTGCAGCTACCATCTGCTGAGAACTCTTCTAGAATCCCGAAGTTGCTTGAATTGATTTTCTTCGATCCATTTGCTGAATTCTTCAGCAATCTTCTCAAGCACTTCCTAATCTATTTCAACTCGATATTTTTCCTAAATAGGACACTACATAAGAGTTGCTAGGCCATGCTAGAATTCAGCAATGATCGACCAATCTACTAAGGCTTTGATTCAACAAAACCTTTTACAATTTTGATCTAAGGGAGGTATTCGTGAATAATTCCCAAAAACAACGTTGATGCACGAAATTTTGTAAGATAGAATACTCAAAAAAGAATGAAGAATTTCTATTGAGAAATGCCAAAATGGATGGTGAAGTCGGGAATCCTTGAAGCTGTAATGGTTTTTCCCAGAAAAAAAAGAAAGAAAAAACCCCTTGGAACAAACATGAAGGGACTATTTATTACATTTATATATTTAATATGTATAATTACATTGATGATTAGCTGTTATGGCAATTAAAACTGCGTCATTTGGTCATCCATGAGATCGGTTACAAGTAGAAAGGCGCGTCTTGACAGCTAGGCAGACCCGCTCGTCGAACTGACAGGTCCATTGAGTTCGTCGAACCACTAATAGTCAGTGGACATCCCTTTTGTTCATTGAACTACTCATAGTGAGTGGGCTCTCGCTTATCGGGCCGACAGGAGCATTGAGTATCCCCTTTGTTCGTCGAACTCAACATAACCGAGCTCTCTAGGAGGCTCGAAACCAGGAGTTCAGCTCAGAATGTTCAGAGGCCGACATTTTGAGGCACAACAACAGCCCCCAAACTCCTCATGAGTCAGATAGGATCTCTCGAGGAGTTTTAGAGATGAATTAGGATGAAATAAAATTACTACCGATTTTACAATTTCACTGTTGTTCGAGAGATTGCACCTTCACCTTCCCGAGTTTTTAAATCAATGATGGGGTCGATGGAAAAAGAAACTTCCCAGCCCCTTTCCTGCCAGCCCGAAACTACCCGAAGGGGATTTTACATGTCTCCTTGGCTTGTTCCATTGCACGGTTTGAATCCGATTAAATTTTTGGCTCAACCCGGCCCTGCTTTCGCTTTTAGCTGAAAGCAGACCTCCCCCACGACCGTGCCGGTGCTGGGAGGTTTTTGAATGAGAACTGCTCTAATAAACTCCACTATCAAAAATAACTAAAGATCCATCATAAAACAACTTGTAAACTGAAATTAAGTTCCGCTAAAATACGGGCAAATATAAAACATCTCTTAAAACTAGAATATTGTTTTCAAAGCATAAACTAAATTTTCTAATGGCTACTGCTGAGACTGGCTCTCAACTGCCCATTGAGATGGTAACCTCGTCATGTTCCAGCTGCCTTGTCGGCACGAACCCCTACATAGTATAACAAACATGATTAATTGCTCCAGTATCAAATACCCACGAATGGGTAGAAGCTAATGCTAAACATATTTTCGTTACAAATGCACATGACGTACCTTGTCCTTTCGTGCTTGGCACTAGACAGTTTACTCATCCGCTTTGCTTGCACTTATGTGACTTGGTAATAACTCTTGCTCTCTTATCCTTTTCCAGTATTTCATTAGCTTCAACAACTGCCTTATCAAAAGCAGACAAAGTTAGAGCTAATTCCCATGCTTTTATGTCAGACTGTTCTTGTAACAGCGCCTTGAGTAACTCATTAATAGTAAACTCATACCTTTCATCAAGAAACTTGACAAAATCATCAAAGGATTCAGGAAGAGAGTTTAGAACAATATTGATCTCTGATTCATTGAAATTCGATCAACAAAATTAACCAAATCTCAATCAAGAATAAAAATATGAATACAGGTTCTTCTTAATTCGCCCACTTAAAGAACCGGTTACTATTGTGTTGTAGTTATATTTAAGCAACTTCAATAGTTGAGTATTTTTCTAAATCTAAGCAAAGGATTAAATCTTATCTAGCTAACAATCAACTAAGAAAATAAATACTTCAATATCAATTCTCAAAATAGAAACTCACTCCACTTATCCAAAACAAACTCACAAAAAATAGCAATCAAAATCTCACAAATTGACTTGATTCACAATTGGGGAAAATAGGATATTGGCATGAACGTTGTAATGAACCAACAATGAATAATTGAGTGTTGTAAACAATATTTAATTCACCTAGGAATGATCAATCCACCCTATGCTATCTAATCCCCTTTGTATCGGTGAACTAGAAGTTGATGAAATAAAATTCTCAAGTTGTCACACTATTAAATCCTATCTTACTTCCAATGGTTCGTGGATTATTGACCTACAAACTATCTCCGCATAGGGATTGGATCAAAACTTGTATACAAACATACTAATCACGACATCTCGATCCGCTTAAAGGCTGCAGTTTCAATGACAATCAATCAAGCAATTTGTTAAAGCCTACATCACTTGACTATGAAAAAGCTCTAGTATGTTGCAATTGCCTAGGTGAAAGTAATCAAACATTCATTCAATTCATAAGATTCAATACATTGTTCAACCAATATCCTAGATGAATTTATCCACTCATACCTTTGAAGAGGCTCAATTCAATTACAAAGGTAAGAGAAACCATTACAAAGTATGATTGAAATAAGAAATTTCCACAAATGTTTATCTCCTTGCTTGGATCTTTAATCCTTTCTTCAATTTGCATCTAATTGGATAGATTTGGCATTGATTATCCCTTAATTTGGTGTTTGGAGAAGTTTGGAGGTTGGAAGTGAGTAACGGCCTAATTTTTCCCTACTTGCCTTTCAAAAATGCCAAAAGTCCTTAACCAACTTGATTTCCCCCTTTATATAGTAAGTAACAGCTCGCCAGTTTTGCCCGGGATCAAATCATTTCAACCGAAATGGCAAAAAACTCAGAAACTTCTAGATGATCCTGAATTATTTCACTCGAGACAGAAGCATCTCGATCAAAACTTGCCTCTGTAAGCAAATTTTGACTGAGATCAACAGAGCTAGGTCAAAATCTGCCCTTCAGAGGCAGATTTTGACCGATCCCATATGGGTCTAGGTCAAAATTTGGCTCTGTTTCAGCCCTTCCAGCTCTCTCCGCTCCATTTGGGTGGAGATGCACTTAACACATTCAAGATTTGGGTCAAAATCACTCCCAAAGTTGGCTCTAACTTGTGAATTTATGCTCGTTTGTCCACCTACACATCTCAAAAACAAACAAACTCAAAAACACATCAAATCTAACAAAAACCTATGATATGTTGGTGAAATAAACATGAAATCATAACAATAATACATCAATAAAGTGATCATTTCACATACATATCATAATCTCCAAAAAATGAACCTTTGATTGTCCTCAATCAAAACAAAATAAAGTAATCTTCCTACTTAGTGCAATACCTCATAACTCATCATATCAATCTTAGCACGCCTTAATCAAACAAGATTATCACCTTAATTTGTGCAATGGTTAATACAAGAGACTCAAACCTCTCAACAAAATTGGATAAAACAATGAAATTCACTCCCTTTCATGTTTGGGGATAATTCACTCAAGATCAAGATATCAAGTTCGATTTCCATAGGCTTGCATCCTATCTCACCACTATACTACAACAAGCTTAGTTCTAGAATCTAAAAGGTCTTTTTCATGGTTATAACAGGTTGACTAAAAGGTTGGTGGCTTTAGGCTAAAGTGACTAACCTCCAACAAAATCCCAAAACCCGCAAGTAATTGTTCAACATCAACCAATCCCGAGGCATACATGTATATTTTCTATTTTTCTTTTGTTTTTCATCATGCCTATTACATGTTTCTTAGATTTTCTTGCTCCACAACACTTTCTTTTTGTTGGTGCTTATTTTTCTTGACTTGCACCATTCATTCTTTCCATCTTTTTCTTTTCCTTTCAGCACATCCTTTTCTCAATTTTTCCATCTTTTTCTTTCTTGCCTCACACAATGGGATCCAAATCCACAAAACTGATCAATTCCCAACCCCTCACTCACTCATCTGTATTCACCCCCATACACGCATCCCCCAAACTTTTTCCTAAGCATGTTTCAAAGAAATTCTCCATTAAAGCTCAATCACCAAAAACAACGGTATGAAAGGCAAACAAGGATACACCTTATACCCCCAATCTCCCGGGGCAAATTTTTTATCCCGAGTATGCAAATCATGAACTTCTTGGTGCGTTCTTTATAAATCCTGGAATTCTAATAAGCCTCATTCCAAAATTCTTACATCTCATTGAAATGCACAACCCTCTCACCTTGAGCTTTCTTCCAATCCAAATTAACCACCTTAAGGGCCCAATAAGCTCTATGCTCGAGTTCAACCGATAAATGGCATTGTTGGTCCCCAAACAGAGTGTTTTATATGCGACGGAAGTATTAATTTGATCTTGCACTTATCTTGCTAAGGTCTCGACTTAGCAAGGGTTTATCAAATGTGTTTTAGCTCGAATAATCGTTAATTCTAAGATTGCATTTTATACTTCAACACTTGATGTGTTGAGTTTCAAATATGTATGCGCAGAATAAGACAATATAAAGCAGTAAAGAACATAAGGATTTTATAGTGGTTCGAACAATTATTCTACGTCCACTCTTCAGTCCTCCGACTGAAAATTCATTAAAAGAATGAGTACAAGGTCAGACCTGATCTCTAACGTTGAGCAGCTCCTCCGTCTGGTCAGCGCGCCCCTTCAAGCACCTTGATCTCCAATCTTCAACCGGTGTCGCTCCGTAGAGTGAGGAGAAACTTCCCTTCTCATTAGACGTCGATTGCTGGGAGTTTTATAGTTCTTCCCGGAACCTATCCTTATGTTGGCATTGCCCATAAGAATCACACTTGCACGACAATCATGACTGCTAGATTCCTTCCAGAGTAGAAAGAATCACGAAATAACCTTGGAAACTTTACTTTGCCGGTCTCGAGCTTTAGAGATAAAAGCTTATGAAAAGCTTATGTCAAGAACTTAGATCGGATTTGTTCGCGTATTGTAGAGAATGTATTTGATCTCTTTTTGTTATCTCTGAGTGTATAATTTCACGAACCTTTGAATCAATTAAGGATGACACCTATTTATAGGTGAGGATTCAAATGGCCGTTTGAATCCTATCCCTTAGACTCAAAGGCATTGCTAGCCTATCTGCGTTCTTCTTTTTTCTAAAGTGGACAGAGACTCTTCATGTCTCCTCGCCTCTGATTGGCATAGCTTCTATCTGTAGTCGACTTTGTCAGAACGAATCGTTTGGTGTAGCTCTGAAACCTCCTTTGTGCATCATGATTATTCTATCCTCTTATTGGTCGGGTTTTCTTGTAATTTGTGATCCATCTGATTCACGACTTTGTAACTTATCTTGATTGTTGATTGTAGTTTGTTGGCCGCTGGTGTGAGTCAGGTATCTCAGCAGTTTGAGGTAAGACCTTCGGATTTTGCTGGAGTTATTCCTTCAGCATTTTGTGATTTTTCTCCGCTTTGTTGGCCCTTTCTTCTTTTCACAATCTTCAGCAATTTATCAAGTATGTTGATTCCTTCAGCATTCTTAATTCTTTTTCCTTTCTATTACAACTTGAGTATGAATTCCTATACAGGACTTTTGCAGTTGACTCGATACTCAGTTGCTAGGGCTTTGATGCACCAAAAAATATCATCCTAAGACTATAAATCAATTACAATTGAAGGGGTTTTTATAATATCTAACAATTTCCCCCTTTTGGTGCAATCAAAGCCTCTATTTATAGCTTTAATCATTACTGATTATGGGAAAGCTGATTACTTAGATTACAAAGAATTTTCCTATTAGATCTATTCTCAGCATCTCAACTCCCATAGAATCGATTATTCAACAGTTTTCATCTGGTGAATGGCTTCAATATCTTTCATCAGATCAGCACATAGCACATTCACACACAATTTTATCAAGCAATCATAGGAATATTTCACACACATCACATCCACGCAGTTTGCTGATTACAATGAATGTGTAACTTCAGCTAATTCAATTAGATTAGTGTTGGACAATGAGAAGTTATCTTCAACCTGGTTAGTTTCCATTCAAAATATCATGCTTAATAGTACATGTGTTCATACCCAAATCGAAAATCGAAAGTTATAAGTTTTTCTACCAGGAAACCCATAGAGTTAAGAGAGATATTAATTTTTAGTTTTTGAAGAGTCTGAACAGCAGCATGTCTAGCACTTGAAGAACCGGCAGCGGGCTTCTTCACATTCTTGAGTGCTTCCATTGTCATCTTCATGAAGTTGTCCAGGACAGTTTCTCTTTCTTGTCTCCTGATTCTCTCCTTCTCTTCAATTCTTCTCTGTTCTTCTCTCTCCTCCTCCTCGCGTTGTCTCCTTAGGTCTTCTTCCTGTTGTCTTCTAGCCTCGAAGCAACAAAATATGTCTTCTTGCTCCTTTAATCTTTCTGCTTCTTCTGCTAACCTCTTCTCTTCCCCCTCTTTGATTGCAGCAAAAATTTCGGTGGAGAAGGTCTCAAAATTGTCTTGTTGAACAACAAGTATTTCATCTTTTGCTTCAGACATTTGGTTGGTAACTTCATTACGCACGATCGGTACCATTTGTTCTTCTATGCTCCATCCTATCATTTCATGGATGAATTGTTAGAGGTCCCTCTGATTAGTGTTGGAGCTAAAGGGCTCAATTGTCATCACGTGGGGTTCCTCTAATAGCACTATTTGATTCTCGGTGGAAGGTGTGCGAACAACGGTAACCAATCCTTGAGAGGAAGTGGAAGGTAGATCAACATGAGTTGATGCAGTAGCTGCATTATCTTTTTTATCTTCTTCTTCATCAATAACAGGGGATGGCGGCCAAACATTCTGCATCCTAGAAGATTTGTTGGCAAGTTGAGTAAGGATTCGTTCCTTAAATTCCAACATTCTCCTCCTTTCCTCTTCTCTTTTGCGTGCAGCTAGTTCTATGGCGAATTTCTTTTTCAGCTCCTCAGCTGCAGCCTTTTGTCTTCTAGTGGCAAGAGATTTAAAAACCTGGGTGAATGGTGGAGAGTCTTCAACAGCATATTCGGATGGTGGCAGCGAGTGATCTCCAGTGGCTACTCTGTGAGCCCTGATCTTCTGCAGTCTTGCAGCGACCTGCTTCTCTGTATACTATTGCTTAGATGTCTGATCCATCCAATCGTCTGCCCATTCTTCTTCATTCCTCCAGTAGTTGAGACCCATCCTAGCGATCAACATTGAGCGGTCCTCATAATGTAGTTCATGAGTGGCATAGTTGAAAATCGCCATCTCTTGAACTCTGTTATCAACCATTCTTGATCGGATGACTCGCCTTCTAGTTCTGCAAGGTATGAATTCTTAACTTCTGCAGCAGCTTGAGCGTCTATGAAATACAAATATCCTTTTCCCAGGAGTTGAGATCATCGTTCTTCTCATCCTTCACCGTGACAGGAGGACACCATTGTGCAATCCTTTTTGCCTTGTAGTTCCTGTCGGGTAGTCCTTCCATGGGCACTCATAGTGTTTCTTCTCGGAATACAGATTCTCCATCTGTGACAGTTCCTGCATCTTCCTCATTATTAGAGCTGGGAATATCACTGAAGGATATACCTAAAACTTCTGGAGAGCTGGGAATCGGAATGCGTCATTGCCAAATGGATTCAATGGTTCTCTCAAGCACACTTGTAGTATCGGCAGCAGTATTCCATCCTGGAACTGTTGATGGATCCATCCCCAATCTGCGTAGATGCTTTTCATTCCTTGTTCGCACACTTGCAGTGAGCTGTGATTGTAATCGTGCTCAAGTTGCAACATCCATGGAGGTAGTTGTTGCAGCTTGTGTTGGCGTCTCTTCTTCAGTGGTTGCATCATCATGTGTTCTGTCGGTTGTGATGATGATCTGCTAGACGTTATCTTGTATAACCACCCCTGGTTGCTGCGAACCCTTGTCCTCTTCGCTTTCCTTAAGGTGAGCATTCTACCCCTCTACTACCTTATCTCCTGAATCTGCAGTCGGAATCTTGGTTCACTCTTGCACGAGATTGACTTCTGCCATGATTGTAACAACTTGGCTTCTTTCTTGCACAGCTAATTGTTCCTTCTCAATTTCCTTTTCTGCAACAGAACTGTTTTCATCTTGCATAGCAGTCTGTATCAACCTTCTTTCAGAAAACTCTTCAGCACTTATGCTTCCACCTTGATCGGTGGAGGGCTTAATTGGTATAACATCAGAACTCCTTTCTCCGGGTGCGGGAGTCTGCAATCTTCTGGATTCTTTCACAGCTTCTTTCATCTGTCTTTTCTCAAGATCGGTGGCTGATTCGACATCCTCAACAAACGTGACCTTGCTTTCCCATTGTCGGCTTGTGCATTCTCAATATCCCTTCGAGTAATACGACCAATTTCTTCTCCAGCTTGAATCTTGGCATTTCGCTCTGCGTAGATTGCCATGACTTTTTCGTAGTGAGAGTCCCTCTCATCAAGAGTCATCTACAATCTAAACTTGGCATAGTCTCTTTGTTCTTGTGCCCTCTGAAGTGCTTTCTGTTTTTGCCTCTTCTTCCATTATTCTTCCGTACCAGATTCAAGCCTTCGCTTTGCGGTTGCATCTGTTGTTTCGGTCGTTGTTTCCTTGATGACATCTGGGATTGGTAGAGAAGTGTCTACCTGTGTCATTATGACCTGTATGGTTGTGCCTTGGAATCTGTTGTGCTTACCCTTATTTTTGGTTTGTTCGTCATCATCTGCTAGCTTCTTCCTTCTTTGCTGAGGGCTTCTCTGTGAACACCTTCTCTTCACAATGAGTTGCTCAGGGGGTTGACCAGTTTCCTGTGATGCATTGTCAACCAAATTTTCAAGTTCAATGAACATGGCATCTTGTTCTGCTTTTCGCCTCTCTTCTTCAACTTCTTCGGCGGTAAGCGGAACTGCAGTAGGCATGACAACATTTCCTTGGTGGGGATCCTCTTTGTCAGAACATGGATCATGAGGATTTACATTGCTCTTTCCCTTCGGAATCAAAGGATCTTTGAAACTCTTCGGAGTAGATCAAATCCTCACCGCGGCAGTGTCTTCATTTTGGTATAATTCCTTCCAAAAAGTGGCTTATCTTCAATCCAAAGCCCACATCTTGAGTGAATGTGTGATATTTCTTCACATTCTTGTTTTTGTAGACATGCGCTAGCCATTTGGTTTAGATGAACTTCGCCCAATTTCCACGAATTTGATCATCAATTGCCATCATGACTGCAAGCTTCATAGCACTTAGTTCAGAAAGCGAACCAACTTCACCTACTAACATCCTTATGACAACCTGTGCTAAGCTCTTCATTGGTTCTTCCAGTGACCTTAGTAGTGCAGCTATCTTCCATGGCTCTTTGAAGGTTTCCGTCTTCCATCGCACCCATCTTCTTTCCATTTTGGCTTCATCTTTGATTTTGTAGTTGGCCACATCTTCACCATCGTTCCGAAGTCCGTACGTCTTCTCCAAAACTTCTGGGCTTACTACAATCTTGGTACCCAAAGCACTTGTGGTGAAGTACTTCTCTTCCTTATCAACTACTGCGCGAGCGAAGAATTCTACCACTATGTGCGGACGAAATTTCTTTGGTTCTGCAAATAGATATCTCAACAGGTTCTCTCGGTCCAGTTTGCCTATGAGAACTTCACACCAGTGCTTTCTAAATAGCGGCTCATAGAATATCTTGTCCTTCTTGACTTGAGCGACTCTCCTCTACTCGTGGGTGAGTTCACCGGTCACCTTACCATGACTTATGGAAACTACGCGATAGTAAGAAACGGATTCATCAATATCTTATGTCATGTAGATGCCTGTGAATGTCGGTTGAAATTGTTCAGGCTCTTCGAGCATGTTGGGCTGTCCGGATGACTCTGCAGGGGAACTAGTGCGGTTGGAAGATTATGCCATTGATGTTTCTTCTGAGAGGTTTAGAAAGTGTCGTGCAGAAGAAATTTTGAAATTAGAAGATATGGAAGTGTTTGGGTTAAAAAAATCCCAAACCAAACTTCCTATATACGATCCCAAGTAACCGACTTTACTATGAGCGGTTGGATCTCTCCTTCTGATATGGATGAATCGACGGTTGGGCAGTTGGTGACGGTTTGTCTTACGTCCCATGAAATTGGAACTTTGAGCGTGGCTGACGTGTCTCCTTGGTATTCGTCTCCGCCCTAAGCTAGAGTGTCCTCTACAATTAATGCGGACTCTGTAGCTTTTGCCGTCACAAGATAATCCTGCCTTTTGAGATATTTGAAATGATTATCTCTTCCTCTTTTGCTGGCCAACATGAAAATGTGCATTTGCTGTGGATAGCATATCCAGCAGTGTGAAAGGCTTATGTTGAGAGCTTAGACTCAGCATTCGATTATTTGTAATACTCCTTTATAAGAATGTAGTAGATCACCTAATTTGTTGAGAGCTTGGACTCAGCATTTAACTTCTTGAGTCTGCTGTGATCTATTCATTCCTTAGACCTTGTTTGCTTTGGACTTAGCATTCATCTAGGAAGGTCCATCATTCAGTAGATGCTTATAGTCTGCTGAGAGCTTGGACTCGACAGTTTTCAGGAGGTATCCTTCGCAATCTATAGATGTCTGCTGAGAGCTTGTGCTCAGCATTCTTTGGGGTTCTACCGAGAGCTTGAACTCAGTAGACAATATCGACTCTTGTAGTATTTTTGAACTTTTAAGAACAAAGAGTCTCTTTACTGAAAGCTTGGACTCAGTAAATGCTTTTCGGTTCTTGTTTGCTATAGTCAAATAGCAATCTTCATTAATTTGCTGAGAGCTTGGACTTAGCATTTACCGGATATATGCTGAAAGCTTGGATTCAGCGGTACTTCTAGACTCTTTTAAATTCAATGAACTGTTTAAGTTCAAGAGTCCTTTTACTGAGAGCTCAAACTCAGTATTCGTCGGGAATCTGCTGAGAGCTTGGACTCAGCAGTTAGCAGAGAGTAATTTGCTTGATTTAATTCTCCATTTCAGTTTTCAAGCACTCTGCTTCCGACGGGGTTAGGGAGACCTTAAGAAATTCCTATCATCTGATTTTTCCTTAAATTTTCATTATTTTTCACAGAAAATCATCTAATTTATGATAGGATTCTAAGTACACAAAGAGTGTATTGATCTAGCATTTTGACTTAGGCGTTTATATTATTTGAGACAACAGAGTATTGTCATCAAATTGAGCATTTTATTGATATCATTGATTTACAAGAGTTAAACTTCGCAAAGTATAATTTTACAAGTTTACAATGACCAATTTGTCTTCAGACTGCTCTAAATAACGCCTTTTCTAGATCTACTCCTTCTTGGTCTTTTCCCTGAGCTCATTGTTGCAAGCCTCCTTGCTTACACAGCAATGTCCTTGTTCCAAGGCTGAGAGATATCCAGCTTCAATTTCATCCTATGCCCTTTTGAACTTGCGCTCCCTCCTGGATATCTCTTCGGCTTTCAGCCTTCTTATTCTCCGATGATAGCACACGGAAGAAAATCCAAATCCATCAGATCTCGCCATCTGCTCAGATTGGTGCTCTTGTTCATTTCTCTTATCAGCACCTGGCACTTTACAGATGTTTCCTTTGAGTAGGATGGGTACCATCTTTGATGCCAGCATACTTTGCTGTCCTGGATGCCAAGCAGATGCATTCGAGTTGTGTCAACTCCATCCACAGACATATACTCCATCTTTCTTCTTCGTCTCCATTTTCCGACGTTAGAGCATGGAAGAAGAGATTAGGTTTAGTTATTTGAGAACCCCTACCCAAAGGTATTCTCAAATCTTTTGACTAAAGAATATCCATCTTCAGACCCACCTGACAAATTTATATCTCTCCAACGAGAAAACTGTCATGGCCTGATAGAATGGACCTCTTATCTCCATTCGGTTCTAATATGAGAAAACTCATCATCCATGGTGAACCGAGAATTGAGATAATCTTCTTGGATGTGATCTCTGTGAAGATTACGATTCTTGCTCTCAATTTGGAGACTTCCAAGTCACGTTGCTCGAACCCATTTTGGAGGTATTTTGGTGAGATGGTAAAGAACGACATTTCTGATCTCTTCGAGCAGGGTTAAAAAATGGGAGTGGAAGGCAGGTGATAGATCTAGGGTTTTGGGATTTTGGGATATGGTTTTCTAAGGAAGACAACCTCTCTTAAATAGACGTAATCCCTCCTAGAGACTTATTCTTCTAATCACCTCATCTGCCTAGGGAACTGACGGTTTCGCAATGACTTCCACGTGGCGACTATTTTCAGAGCAAAATTGTCTCAAGCCTTGAACGAGATCTTCGGTATTGATAGCGAATATGTATTGTCGCTTCGTCATTGATGATGATTCTAATTAATACGTCAGTTGAGTATCACAATTTTTATTCCCATATTTGATCAACTTCCCAAGATTGATTCAGCATGTATTGATTAAGCAGTGTCTTTTCTTCTGCTGAGAGCTGGGACTCAGCAATCTCCCGACTTATTCTGCTGGAATCAGTAATGATATATATATATATAGGGGTGCATTCTAGGCTGAACTCATCTTCCTAAATGAACTATGAACTTTCATTGTTGTGTGTTGATCATTATTGTATGTATGATATCTCATTACAGTATCATATACACTACAATGATCAATTACACACACAACAATGAAGTATCATAATTAAGTACTATAATGAACTATCATATAAACTACAATGATCAATTATACATACAACAATGAAAAGTTCATAGTTCATTCAGGACATTTAGTTCGGATTTGAACGCTACTCTATATATATATATATATATATAGGCGTAATCATATCACAAGTCTCATTTAGATGGGAGATGAGAATGAATCTCATCCTTCTATTTCTCAAATTAAGGGGTCCAGATTTAAGATTACAAATATTATAATTTATTATTTTATTAATTAATTTAATGTAATAAGGGTTGTTTGGTATTTTTGCATTTGATTTAGATTCTTTCCTAACTAATTTTGCTGAGATTGTGGAAAGTATGATCCTCTCTATCTTTCCATTTGCTATTCGTATCTCCATTCCTACAATTCAACACGTTTGAAAAAAATCAATATGTATCTTCTTTCATACAATTCAAAACGATTGAAGAAAATAAATCTGTATGTTCGTTCTCCCACCATCCGCCGACATTGTCGTCCTCTTTCTCTTCCGCTAGTGACGACGTCGCCATCCCACCCCACCACATTTTAACCTATCTGCAACAAAGAAAATGAAGATGGTGCAACGAGATCGGTGGAAAAGAGTACAAATGGTTGCAAAACTAAACCAATTCATTCAAGAATCTCTTACAATGGTCTTCCCAACTAAACAAGATGTTCAGAATTTGATATTGCAGTTATCAACACCAAAATCGAAGAAACAACTCGACAAATGAGTGAGTGTTGTTAATTTTTGCCTCAACAGTTTAATTGTTTATTCAGGGACTTTTTTTATTTTTTAGATATAAGTTGCATTATTTAAGCCTGTAAATTTGCATTATATACGCCTGCAAAGTTGCAGTATTTTTAATGGAATGATTAAAGTTTTTAGAATATAGTTATATAATTCTTTGATTTAAGTTGCATTATTTAAGCCTGTAAATTTGCATTATATACGTTTATACAGTTGCAGTATCTTTAATGGGATGATTGAAGTTTTTAGAATATAGTTGTTTATTTCTTTGATGTAAGTTGCATTATTTAAGCCTGTAAATTTGCATTATATACGCTTGTAAATTTGCATTATATGCGCATGTAAAGTTGTAGTATTTCATAGATTGATTGAGGTTTTAGAAAAACTTAAAACACTGTTTCTGCAACCCAAATAATCTATTAAACTATTGAATGTGATATTTTTTACCTGTTCTACGAAATTCTTCTGGGTTTTAGTTTTTTCCCTATGCTCGAATGCAGTTTTGAGAAGAAACTCAGAAATCGGGGTCAATTTACGCAAGATAATTTGAGAGAAATATCAAATCGGATTTTTTTGGGGGAAATTTGGTTTTCATAATCTATATTTTCGGAATGAAAATCCCACGCACGAAATCAGCGCAAATTTCAAGGGATTTGAATTAATTCCTGGTAGTTGTGTTTGCATCTTTACATAAATACCCTTACTCTGCATCTTTTTTTCATTACCGAATGCAACTTTTTAATTTTGCCCATCAAATTGATCTCAACCGTCCGAACACATATTTGGATGTACAGGATTCATTCTCATCTCCCATCTAAGAGACCACTTGTGATTTTAACGCACCTATATATATATATATATATAGGGGTGCATTCAAGGCTGAACATGTGTCCATGGATGAACAGAGACCAAAATCTAGCCCTTGATTTTGAAAATAGACGTCTCATATTTTTTGTTGTCATTTATCATTGTTGATAGCTTCTTCTATCATTAAAAGGGCAAATTAGTCCTAAACGGGAAAAATTAAAATGGAATTGAATTTGCATGCTGATTTTTCGGATTCGGTTACCTAATCAAATCCCCACAATTTTTTCCATTATTATCATATAAATTGGAAAGAGAAATAAGATCATGTTGCATATTTTTGGGGTGCGGTTACCAAAAAAATTACACCACGATTTATTCCATAATCCTAAATTAATCGTTATCATTGTTTATGGCTTTGTATGTCATTGTAAGCTGATTTATCGGGTGCGGTTTTAACTTCCACTAATCTATTATCATTAAATGCATAAACAAGTTTAATTATTCGTACAATGATATTTTATAAGGATAACAATGATCTTAGAGGTGTATTAAAAATCAATTGAGATTAAACCGACAAATTTTGATAAAATGATATTGAATACAAGTAACAATGATAATGTCAACATCGTACGATGATATTTAATAAGGATAACAATGATCTTAAAGTTGTATTTAAAATCAATTAAGATTAAACCGAAAATTTTGATATAATGATATTTAATACAAGTTACAATGATAATATCAACAACGTACAATGCTATATATTAACTGAGTTCACACAATGTAGAAAATAAATAAACAATTAACAAGCAATCCGCGGTTACAAATCTGGAACAATGATGAACTTCAAGAAAATATCTTACTAATGAATAATGACATTACATTATATAAATGATGACACAAATCTAAAACATTAATGAACTTCGAGAAACATAATAAAAAAAGCCCTACATGATAAAAAAACCCTATATGACTGTAATGATCAAGGCGCTCTAGGGAATAAGTCGGAGATCTTATCCATCTTCTACCCGTTAGCAGGGACGATCACACAAAATCAAGTACTAGACCCTTCCTTTTTGTGAGATTTACTATTGGGAACCAAGAACAGGGGGGATTTGAAAAGAAAAAGAAAAGGTGCTCTTATCTATGAGCTATGACCAGCATCTCTATAAACCTCAATACATCAAACCTTGGCGACTCGGAGTCCCAATACTCCATAGGGCGGATGACATTGACGTCGGCATAGACCCGTGCCTTTGACAGGGCTCCAGACCGCCTAATCGCTTTCGATCCCGATCTAGCAAGGAGCTGCGGCTGACGAAGGCTAACTGTTGGGGCGACGGTTGATTTTCTCCTTTCGGGTGGTCGTGGTGGATATTCTGGTGGATCTATTGAGCGGGCGGGGAGGGCAGCAACGGAGACAGCTATGATGCCCAATTCTTAATGATTGCTTGATATAAAAACCCTAAATATTTCCGCGATAAATCTGGGAAAGAGAAACGAAATATGATTTAAATATATGCTAACAAATAAAATCCCATGAAATTAGTAACTACCATAATTATCAAATCTATAAAAAATGTAACTACCTAAAACACCCTTTCAATTAAATTAAAAAAAAAAATTATCTACCACATGTCATTATTGTAGCCATCGGATCAAAAAATGAACGCCTGAATCATAGATCATTGTTCATTCAGGACATATAGTTCAGATTTGAACATAACTCAATATATATATATATATATATCAATCTAATATACTAAATGAGAGTAGCCATCAACACTGTAGTAGGCTCACTTTAGGCGCCAATTTAGTCCGCCCAAAACTATAAAAGCAAAAAGCCATGCAGTTGCCATAAATAAGCCTAATTCAGTAATTTTATCTATTATTTTTTTAAAAATGTGATTCATTTTTTATTATTCAGGATTCAAATAAAAATTATTTCAGCTTTTTTCTCGAAACTCGAGTCAAGTTTGAAATTCAAATGAATTTTTTTTCAGTCAAATCTCTCTCATTTCAGCTTTTTTCTGGAAATTCGAATCAAATTTGAAATTCAAATGTAAGAGCTATTTTTAATTTTCTTCCATTTTGAAATCTCTCTATTCCATTTTATGTTTGCACTCATCTTCTCTTTTGTTTTTCCTTTTTCATGAGCAGGTTCCATCAATTTCTTTTGCATTCAAGCATTTTATAATCTCTCTATTCCATTTTATGTTACTAATCTTCTTCTTTTTTTCCCTTTTCATGAGCAGACTACTCCATCAATTTCTTTTGCATTCAAGCTCACTCTGCAACAGCTACAAATAAAACAACAGGACAACAAACTTTTAGTGAAGTAAGCTCATTTACATTCATATATATATATATATATATATATGATAATACATGCTATTTTTTTATAGAATTTGGTGGGATTATATTTTAACACCTATATATGATAATAAATTCCTGCTTATTTTTCGTGTATACTGTATAGTATCTATTAAAAAAATTAAAGAACCTAAAGGCCAACCATTTCAGATGCACACACCGCATATTAATCCGGCGAAAGGCAGTTGTAAGAGGAGTGAAAAGGCTCTCCGTGGCCGGCCCTACTGTGAATAAAATAAATAAATAAATAAAAAGAGAGACGAAGGAGAGAGAGTGTGTGAAAAAGGAAAAATAAAAAAAGTGAAGATGTTGATGAGTACCATTAAAATAATCAAAGAAGTAAAATAAAAATAAAGAGAGGAAGGAGAGAGGGAGAAAATGACAGCTGCATTGAGATGAGAATTGGGAAACGTCTATGAAAGAAAAAAGTTACGTGTGTATGTGTCAGGCAAGACAGAGGTGAAGTAATTGAGGATATGTGCAACAGTATATCTAGAAATGTTCATGAAAAAATTGTTTTAATTTAATCAGAATTACAATTATAATTATTATGTTTGAATTGTTAATTAATTTTGTAGTTTATTGGTAATTTTTCATAGGCGTCCATGTATGTTTATTTTATTGTTATTGTAATTTTATATTGTAACCTTAAAATAGTATTTACTAATTTTTGTGTTTGTTACATATACTCTTACTAATTAAAATATTAATATAATTTTTATTGCTTGCAAATTCAACACAAACAGAAACTTTACTAATAATTTAACTTTAACAAGAAGTTTGGAGTAAAAAAAATCCTTAATTACTCATCATTTTATATTAAGTCTATTAAATATTTTTAATGTAACATGTATGACATGATGCAAGAGTCTTCAAACTTTAACTTACGTATTTGAGGATATCAAGAATATGTTTACTCAAAATAAATATTTTCGAAAGTAAAGTTAATATATATATATATAAGGATACATTATAGTGGCAACCACCTTTTAGATGTGAAATAAGACCTAATTTGGATCATTGATTAATTGTATGAACGCACAAGATTATTTCTTTTTTAAAAAAAAATTCGGTACCGCAAAAGAGTTAAAAATTTGTATATAAGAATATTAGTATCTTTAAACATTAAATTAAATCTTCCCACATATTTCCCTACCGAATTTAATGGGATGTGGTTGCATGATTTACGGTTTTTAAATTTTTAACCTACCAAACACATTATTCCGAAATAAAAAAAGTTGCAGTATTTAAAGACAAAAGTTTCATTTTGTTGAAGAAAAAGTTGCAATATTTGGTGGGTTTCTTTTTTGTGACTAGAATTATATATGCACTATTTTTTTCCTAATTTCGTGAAATTTGATTCCTAAAATACTATATTTTAAAATTAACTTCAACTTCCTTCCTAGTTTTATGGGATCCAATCAGCATCGATCGACGCCATCCAGGAACTCACGTCGATCGACGTGGATCAGCCACGATCGACGCGAGATGTCTGCTGGAGCGGAAATTCGAGGAAATTCGGATTTATTCATATCTTTAGCCCTAGATTTGATAGGATACACATCCACCCCTATAAATACCTAATTAAATTCGACTTTTTGAGGCATGCAATCATATTTTAGAGTTTTTAGAGTTTGGAGACTTGGGAAACATGAAACCCTTTTATTTTCTTGTAAGTTCTTTATGTTTATGCAATTTAATATGTTTTCTTTTGGATTTCTATCTAGGATGAGTGGCTATAAACCCTAGCGGGTTCTAGGGGTTGATATTATTATGGATGCATGTTAGGATTAATTAATTAGGTTCATGATTCCTGCGTTTATTTCATAATTCTAGATTAATTCAAGGACCGAGAGGTGACGATTAATTTAGATGTCTAGCTATTGATAGAAGGACCGAGAGGTGAATATTAATAGTGGGAATAGGAATACATGAAACGATCTACACTATCAAAATAGAAGTACTAGATGTAGGAATTGAACTGATTTGCTTATCGGATTGACTAATTTGGTGTACTTTGAGACCGAGCGGAGATGAGTCACTAATTAGTAATCTAGGTTATATTTGCCAAACAAGGAAATATAGCATTGTTGCAGTATTCCAAATGTTAAATTAATTGATTCCTACATGTTATCCATAATAAGAGTTCTTCCCTAGAATCTGTGTCCTTTTAATTTTCTTTCAAAACTCCTTTAATTTTCAAGTATTGTTATCTTTATTTTCCAAATCAAAACCCTAATTTTCTGTTCACTCAAACAATGAATTTTAGAATCATGATTAGTACATAAGATAATTTCCCCACACAATTCCCCTGGATCGATAACCTTAGGGTTTACAAATTTATTTGTCGCTGTTATTATAATTAATCTGTTAGAAATAGCAGTGATCAAATTTGCGCCGTTGTCGGGGAGTTGCTAGATTTTATCTTGTTACTAGTTCGTTCTAAGATTTGCTGGATTGAGTTTTAATTTTCTGTACGTGTGCGTGTGAGAGTTTTCTTGTCTACGTCTCGCGTCGATCGACGCCACCTAGCGTCGATCGACGTCGATCACTTTGCAGCATCGATCGACGGACACCTTTAGTCGATTGACGCCGACCACTCTTTTGCGACGATCGACGTGAATCCACGTCGATCGACGCCGAACTGATTCTACTTATTTCCTATGTAGGTGCATGAACACGCGAGCCAAAGGAAAAACACTCGAGGCCTTTGTCCCTGAAATTGAAGCAACCTGCAGGAAAATCAAGAAGAAAGGAAAAGACAAACAACGAGAGATGGCTGAAAATCCTGAAGCACCTCTGCAAAATATGACTCCCGAGGAGCAGAGGCAATTTGTGAATGAAGTACATCAGCTGAGAGCACAACTACAAGCAGCCCAAGCTACTCAGGGGAACAAGCTGCAAGACTGGCAGAGTTGAACGATAGGCAGGTTGTGATCCCACAAAGGTCCATCTTGGATCGATTTCTTCCACAGCAAGCGGAGGCCGGATTCAGAGTTGGCATTGATGCCAACAACTTTGAGCTACGCACAAGCCTTATTCAGATGGTGCAGTAAAACCAGTTTGGGGGAAGAGCTGTAGAAGATCCTTATACCCACCTCAACCAATTCATTGAGGTGTGTAACACTGTGAAGCAGAATGGAGTAACCCAAGATGTGATCAGGATGAGACTGTTCTCGTTCTCACTCAGAGACGAGGCACGGTCTTAGTTTGCTGGACTGGATAAGAGCAAATCGGGACATGGGAGGAGCTTCGAGCAGAGTTTCTTACCAACTACTTCCCACCGAGCCTGCTGCTGAAGAGGAAAGCTGCCATTACTACTTTCAAGCAGATGTATGACGAGTCACTTTACGAGTCCTAGAAGAGATACAAAGAGCTTTTACGACTCTGTCCTGGGCATGGCATCAATCTGGAGATGCAAGTGTGTCATTTTTATGAGGGACTGAACCCTCACATGAAGGAACTGGTTGATGCATCTGCTGGAGGAATACCGATGAAGAAGAGTGGTGCAGAGAGTATGAGGTTGCTGGCTGATATGGCGCTGAATAGCCACCAATGGCCAACTGATAGGCAGCTACCAGTCAAAGCAGTCGAGACAAAGCCAGAATTCAACATGGTCGCTGAGGTGAAAAAGCTCCGGGAGGAGATTGAAAAATTGGGCACAACACAAGCTGCATCTGTTGCAGAGCCAAGCATGGCCATAGTACCCGTGGAGGCTGACTACATCAACAGGGAAGCAAGCAGTTCGTCTGGAACTGCCGGTACGGAGGTGAACTACATTGGCGGTGGTTATCACAATAACTACCGAGGCAATCAAGGGTATTAGTACAACCATGGGCGATCTCACCCTGGTTTTTCATATGCTAACCCTTCTGCTGTAGAACACCCTCCGCCTGGTTTTGATGCAGGTACTGGAGGAGAGATCGTGGAAAGGAAGAAATCCGTGCTAGAGGAGACGCTCGAGAAATTCATCGAGAGCTCGGATAACCGGTTTGGGAAAGTAGAAACCGAGGTGAAGGGAATGTCCAACCACATGCAGCTGATGACGAAACATCTTCAGTTGATGGACACACAATTAAGCCAGATTGCCACCACACTCGGCAACCAACACAAGCCTGGACAGCTTCCGAGCACAACTGGGGTGAACCCAAAAGCCCAAAAAGACTGCAAAGCCGTTACTCTGAGGTATGGGACGAGCTACAAGGGTCCCGAGATGGCTGTAGACGATTCTGAAGGCGAAAAGGAGCAACAATGGACAGGAGATGAGTCCACGTCGATCGACACACCATCCTCGTCGATCGACGCAGAAGATGAAGCACCGTCGATCGATGCTACCCTACGTCGATCGACGCCAAAGTCTGTTCCAGCCGAAAAACTGAAGCAGTCTCAAGATCAACCCCCTCCTTTGCCATTCCCACAGAGGTTTGCGAAGCAGAAAGAGGACGAGAAGTTCTCCAGATTTGTGGAGAACCTGAAGAAGGTCAGCATCAACATCCCGCTGATCGAAGCACTAAAGGAAATCCCGGGGTACATGAAGTACCTCCGAAAACTGGTGAGTGGAAAGAAGCAGTTCGTGGAGAATGAGACGGTGAAGATCCACGAGCAGTGCAGCCTGCTACTTCAAAAGCAGGTGCCCATCAAGAGAAGCGATCCTGGATGCTTCTCTATTCCGGTTGAGATTGGGGGACACACATTCGAGAGAGTACTTTGTGATACTGGGTCCAGTATCAATCTGATGTCGTACTCCATTTACAAGCGTCTCAACATCGGAGAGATGAGGCCCACGACAATCACCCTGCAGATGGCGGACCGGTCTGTGTCCCGCCGGAAAGGTATACTAGAAGATGTGCTCATTCGAGTGGGCCATCTCATTTTTCCTGCAGATTTTGTGGTGCACGAGATGAAGGAGGACGAGAATATGCCCATGATCTTGGGGCGTGAGTTTCTCGACACTAGCGCTGCTCTCATTGACTATCGAGGCGGCGAGATCACACTCCAAGCAAATGACGAGAAGATCACCTTTGTGATCAACAAGAACAAGAAGAAGGCGGAGTGTAATCGAATCTCCACTACTGACGAAGGAGATGAATCTGAAGAGGAAGAAGCCGCTGCCATTGAGTGGGAGCGAGGAAACGAAAGGGTAGCAGTGTCAACTGCGCCACCTTTTTCTACCCTCACCACCATTGTCAAAGACCGGAAGATTTACATGGTGGATGCCAAGGGTCGGCGAGTCTGGACCCGACCTCCGTGGCAGTGATTTGAGGTATCGTCGAGCTGCGACGTTAAATCAAGCACTTGTTGGGAGGTAACCCAACATTTTCCGTATTTTCTTTTTAATTTTTGTTTTTTTATTTATTTTATTTCGAATTTCCATTATTTTTCCATTAACATTTATTTTTCAGTTAATTAAAAAAAAATTGGAGATCGGCTCGACGTCGATTGATGCAGCTTGGCGTCGATCGACTCCGAGCAGCCCAGCGTGATACACTTCGATCCACGAAGGGATCGACAAGAAGGCTTCAAGTCAATCGACGCGAAGTGCCAACAACCACTATTTCACGCCGCGCAATGTTCGAAGACTCCGGGGATAAAAAGTTGATGTTTGAGATCAACTACCAGGTATCGTTCCCTCTTTTGTCTGATTTTCAAACTTATTCCACTCTTCGAGTTGGAAATAAGTTTGGGGGGATGTGGACAAGAGATGGAACATTCTATCTTTTATTTATTCTGCTTTCCGTATTTAAATTTTGCCTTAAATTTTAAAATTTTATTCTATTTTGTGTGGAAAATTTTTGAGTTTTGATATAACCCGAATGAGATTGTGAGATTAGAATTGATTGAAGGTTGAGTTGAATTTATTTTGATTGTGGTTAGATGCCTATGAATGTAGAATACCGCATGATAGGATTGATTTGACACTTATATTTGCATGCTGATTGAGCTGATTTGAAATTGACTGTGGAAGAAAAATTTTGAACCCTTGTGTGAGAAATTTGAGCCTTTATTCGTTTGATGTGAGATTCACATGCGTGTTTTTATTTCTCTAGAACTTGCCTATTTTCTGTGTTGAGGCTGCATAGTGTGCACGAGTTTAGAAAATGATCTTAGGCCATCTTTGATAGCCCAATTCCCTAAACACTGTCCCTTCACATTGAATTTTCCCTAGTTAGCCACTTTTGAGCCTATACAAAAATTTTCTTTCCTTGTCTATGAGATTAAGAAAAAGTTCTGGTTTCCTCTTGTCTATAAGAGATGGTGGTGAATAAGGGTGAAATGATTGTGAGATGGAGATAAGAAAATACAAATTAGTGGTGAAAAGATGTGTGAAAAAGAAGCTCAAAGAAATAATTAGAATTCTCATAAGCTCTCTGAAAAGAAAAGAATACAAAATTATGTAAAGAGCATAAGAGATTCAAAATGAGCTAGATAAAAAAAGAAAAAAAGAAAAGAAAAAAAAGAAAAAGAGAGGTTGTGTATTTGTTGATATATTTGAGGAGAAGGGTGAATGAACTTAGATGGTGGTTTGGATTGATTGAGGAAGTACAACTTGATTGATTTTAGTCACTTGGCCATTTTTTCCTACCCCTCACAAAAGCCTACATTACAACCTTATGAAAGTCCTTTTTGATTCTAGACTTGTGTGCACATTCTAGCAGTGGAGATATTAGAAAATTTGCAAGCCTATGGTAGAAATTTCTTCATACATGTTGTTGAGTGCTTTCATCTATACCTTAAACACTTGAGAGTTGAGCGATACACTTCCTGTGAGTTCTTCCACGGTTGATGAATTTTCTGTCTCTTTCAAATTGCTTGTGTGTAGTGGATTTTCGACCCTTGACTGTGATGAATCTTGTGAGGCATTGCACTCTAATCGCATGATCTTTTGATTTCTTTCTTACCTATTGATTGAGGATAATCAAACGTTCAAGTTTGGGGGGTTTGATAAGCTCATTATTTTACTCGCTTATCTATATTATTTTCTACTATTTTATGTAGTTTTATTGAGTTTATATATATATTATGTGCATGAGTCTATATTAGGTGGTATTATGCGCGTTTTGGTGTTTTTGTAGGGTTTTAGGCCTAAATTCACGAGAAATCCATTCCGGAAGCAGTGACATGTAAGAGTAGCAGTGACGATTTTTTCCACAAGAGGAATTCGAGCTATTGGCACATGGAAATGGATGATGCTTTCAGTTAGCTCTCCAACGCAACTGGAATCGGGTCAATCGGAGTTCGAGAGAGAAAGTTATGGCCAAAACCGTGAGACCGCGCAGGAGGGGCGAGAAGCTGCGTCGACAGATGCCAATCAGCATCGATCGACGCCATCTAGGAACTCACGTCGATCGACGTGGATCAGCCACGATCGACGCGTGATGTCTGCTGGATCGGAAATTCGAGGAAATTCGGATTTATTCATATCTTTAGCCCTAGATTTGATAGGATACACATCCACCCCTATAAATACCTAATTAAATTCGACTTTTTGAGGCATGCAATCATATTTTAGAGTTTTTAGAGTTTGGAGACTTGGGAAATACGAAACCCTTTTATTTTCTTGTAAGTTCTTTATGTTTATGAAATTTAATATGTTTTCTTTTGGATTTCTATCTACGATGAGTGGCTAGAAACCCTAGCGGGTTCTAGGGGTTGATATTATTATGGATGAATATTAGGATTAATTAATTAGGTTCATGATTCCTGCATTTATTTCATAATTCTAGATTAATTCAAGGACCGAGAGGTGACGATTAATTTAGATGTCTAGCTATTGATAGAAGGACCGAGAGGTGAATATTAATAGTGGGAATAGGAATACATGATACGATCTACACTATCCAAACAGATGTACTAGATGTAGGAATTGAACTGATTTGCTTATCGGATTGACTAATTTGGTGTACTTTGAGACCGAGCGGAGATGAGTCACTAATTAGTAATCTAGGTTATATTTGCCAAACAAGGAAATATGGCATTGTTGCAGTATTCCACCGGTTAAATTAATTGATTCCTACATGTTATCCATAATAAGAGTTCTTCCCTAGAATATGTGTCCTTTTAATTTGCTTTCAAAACTCCTTTAATTTTCAAGTATTGTTATCTTTATTTTCCAAATCAAAACCCTAATTTTTTGTTCACTCAAACAATGAATTTTAGAATCATGATTAGTACATAAGATAATTTCCCCACAAAATTCCCCTGGATCGATAACCTTAGGGTTTACAAATTTATTTGCCGCTGTTATTATAATTAATCTGTTAGAAATAGCAGTGATCAGTACTGCAACTATTATATCGTTATACTGCACATTTTCAGGCGTAAAATCTGCAATAATTCAAACTAAAAAAAAGGATGGCGAAAGAAACAGAGAATTTTTCAATTTCAAGAAATTTCCAATATATTTCAATCAACAAATATAAGAAATCTGGAAAAAAAATGGGGGGAGGGAGAGAGATAATAAAATAGTCTAACTATCGTTACAAATTATAAACCTTGGATGCTGCAATCTTCAATTTGATCCATAATCTCATTTTCACAGCGGTGAAGACATAGAGATCCATCTCCAACTAAAAAATAAATAAATTGCAACACAACTCAACAATTTTTCTCATCTTCTTTCCAATTTTCTTTACCTCTCCTTCCTCCGCGACACTACTCTGCGCTTGCGCAATCCAGGCATCCAACAAACTCTCTCTCTCTATGGCAATCGTCCTCTTCTTTTTACATGGTATGGAGTTTTGAAAAAATTTACTCAGTGAGATACGATAAGTATCGTTGCCTATATGGAATAGATAAAAGAAAAAAAAACGTGATATAAGGTTAAGATATGGAGTAATATTAGGAGACAGTTAAGGAATTATTTAAACTACCAAATTATAATTCCAAAAATACCCACCAATTAAATTAAAAATAGAAGATAATAATCAATAATAAAAGTCAATCAAATAATCTGGGCCATTAAATCTTTAAAATAGAGGCTTGAGATTTAGTCTTATATCTCATCTAGAAGGTGGTTCACGTATGATTACAACTCTATATATATATATATATATATATAGAGTAGTGATCATATGAGAATAGTTTTTAGTATGAGAAATAAGAATAAATCTTAGCCTTTGATTTTGTGATTTCAACGCTCATGATCTATTTTACTCCATGTGCAGTTTTCCTCGATTATCCTGCAGTTTTGCAAAATTAAGGTTATTTTTGTAATTTTAGCTTTTTTTAAATCTGAAATAGTATCTCATTAGATTTTTTATTCCTTTCTTTGCGCGATTTGATTTCTTCTTCCTTCTTTGTTCGAATTGATTTATATTTCTTTTGTCGATCAGATT
>JAPKLW010000263.1:40925-94035 GCA_026898455.1 Plectranthus barbatus | reverse complement strand
TTAGAATAAAAATGCATCTTATTCAAGTTAATAATGCATCATTTGATGCAAAAAATGCAGATATTTTGGAACATTTTTTATGCGCAATTTATGGATTTTTTATCCTGAACGTAAATATAATGAAGAACATATACCAGCTGAATATAAAATCATGATTTTCGTGCGAATCTTCTAAATTTAACATATCCAATATGGATATCATATGAATCGTCGTAAAAATACGTTTAATTTGATATATGATTCGTAAAAAATAGATTTAAATCGAGAAAGATATAATCGTTTGATTATAATGGGAGGAAAGAGAAAATTAGGAGAGAGAGTATTTAGATCTAAAATAGAGGAGATGGTTACCAAAATTAAAACAGCAATTACTACCTTAGAGCATCCACTATCATACTACCTCTTACTAACTCCACATATGTGCCACGTCAGCAACTACCTCCATTTCAAATTATTTCAAATTTTCGTCCACTATCATACTACCTCACTTTTAACTATTTATAGGACCCACGTGTCATAACACCAATATATATATATATATATATATAATCAAATTAATTAATTTATTTGATTAAATAATAATTACAAAATTAATAATATGCTTGCCATTAAAAAAACTAGAAAATAAGAAGAGATTAAAAATTTAAAATCATAACATTCATAAAAAAGTGCTTAAATTATAATATGCTCAAATTAATTATAAAAGTTTAACCAATTTAAAAGTAAGCGTAATTAATTAAAAAAAGTTTAATACATTAATTAATTATAATGTATCAAAACTGTAAAGCTTAAAATTAAAATAAAAGATAAATTTATTAAATAAATTAAAAAAATAAATAAAAAAATTAAAATTAAAAAAAATGAGAAAAAATAAAGGAATACTCTCACAGTGAGCGTGTGTAATACACGCACCACAAATGTGAGAGATTTAGGCATGTGCGTGTCACCGGCGAGTGGCTTCGGGTATGTGGTGGGGCCCACCGTTCTGCATCTACCTGGGTAGCAAATTTGCTACCTCTCCCTCCTCTCTCTTCCCCTTCTCTCCTCCACCTCACTATTTCTCTCTCTGCCATCTCACCTTCTACGTCAAAAAAACACACCGTAGTGGATGCTCTTACCCTTATTTCCATAATGATGCGTGAATTAATGAAGGAGTAGTTTAAATCTGAAGCGTCGATCTATATAAATAAACAGCCCAGATTTATTCTCATTTAGCATGGAAAACTCACTTATTATATGATCACTACTCTATATATATATATATATATATATATATCAAAATTTCATCATTAGATTTTCTGCATCCAAAGTACGATATCCACTGCATTATTGATTGCTGCCAACCTCTATGAACCGATGATGAGGCGAACTCAACGATCGTTGATTTTTGTTCAAAGGTAACTAAGATAATTGAACAATGCCCTACGTCATGGAAGAGATTTTTGTAGAACTTCTTAAATTCCAAGATCGAATAGTCCGAACAGTCTTGGTTGAGGCGATCAAGTTTCATCATTATAATCTCTGGCGCTAATGAAAGATATGGACTAAGATTTAAAATTAATTGGATTAATATATCATATTTATTAATTAGATTAATATATAGTTGATAATATATTAGTAATTGAATTATTAATAATTATAATTGATATGGAAACAAATAGATTCCAAATCTTATTAGATAAGATATGTGGATTATTTATTCTATAAGAATAAATAACACACATCAATAATTAAGGAGAAGGAAGAAATAATTTGTTTCCAACACAGTTCAAATCAAATACACAAAATCTAGGGTTTTGAGTTCTACGTCTAAATAATTCTCTGGGAATTCCTAGCTTTCCTGGTTTGAATATACATCGCGAATTGGATTCTGCGCCTAATTGATTCCACACGTGACAAGTCAGAATCACTTGTGCTATATGGAAGAAACTGTAAGTTTTTCCATTTGCTTCACGTTAAATCTCTACGCATGATATTAATTATAAATTTAGATCTGATCATTGATAAACTATTCCACTGCGTTCATTAGATGAAATCAACGAAACCCAACAGTGGTATTAGAGTGAGGTTCGATTTATAATTATTATGTATGTAATTAAATCTAAGGGTTAAATAAAAAATTTAAAAAAAAGGTACGAAGTGTTTTCGAAACAATTGCTGAATGAAATTGGATATTTGATATTCAATTAATAATTAAAAAAATGACTTGCGCTTTAAATCAGCGAAACTCGCTTGAATTGAAATCGACAAAATCAAATTGGTTTCGAACCAATTTGATGAAGTTTCATTATTATTGTTCTCGAAATAATAATAATAATAGAATATATTAATTTGGAATTAATAAAAATTCTAACCCATAAATTTAATTAAATAAAATATGTTAATTGGTTTAATATATTTTATTCGTAGAGATTATATGTTTGTATATTGTGCTGAACATAATATTTGTTTATAATTTGATTATATTATTTATTATGGTTTAACTACGTTAGTTAGAGACCGCTATACATGTTTGGGTAGGCGGCGCCCAATATTTATGGTCCGCATTAATATGCCTAGGTAGGCGGCGCCCAGTAATTATTTTTCAGAACCAATATTTGATATGGGTTTAAAATAATTAGTATCACATGGTAATCCCCTATTAAAATATAAGTCTATTTCGGAAATACGCATCGTCCATCATAGTTGTTTGAGTGTCAAAAACCTCTTCGGTCTGGACTATTTACACCCTAGTGTTTGCTCTGACTCGATGAGGCTAAGGCTCACTCATAGGTGCATGGTTGGCATCGTGTGATGGGGTTGACTTGCTTAAATTATCTTGGCGCCCTAGCGTGCAAGGTAATTTAAGGATGCAGATTAATTGGATTATTCAGCCAAGAGTTGCAAAATAGTTTTGCAATTGGCTTGGAGGCCTACTAAGTGATGTTATTGCAGTTATCAGCCCTAGCAAACGTTGTGATAATATTGACTTGGGTCTTAGTCCACTAAAATTTATATTTGATATAAATTCGTATTTTGTGTTTGGGGTCACAAAGTATGTTAAAATTAGTGGGAGCTAATCATAACAAAAGGCATTGTTTGATTTGTCATGTGAATGTGATGTTTTACTCAGTTCTGATTTTCTTTTGAATTATTTTATTATCAGATTAAAATGTCGAACTTGCCTGTGAAGTGTTTGTTGGAAACGAATGTATTGACTGGGTCAAACATTTCTGGATTGGATCCGATCTGGTGTTGAAACTGGAACATATTGAATATGTGTTGGACAAAGACATTTGTTCCATCTTCGATAAAGGATCTGATGACTTTGTTGAGTTGGACGAGGCAAGTCATAAGAAATATATTGAGGATGTCACTAAGGCGAAATGTGTTATGTTATCCTCTATGACTATGGAGTTACAGAGGCAGTATGAGCACATGTACCCTTATGAAATGCTTAGACACATGAATAGAGACTTCGCAAGTTTGAAGGCACAAGGTGCTCACGCTGCAAGCTCAGGTGTGTTTGTTATTGAGATAAACATGTCTATTACGAACTCACATTCCTGGGTATTAGATATCGGATGCGGCTCACACATTTGCAATAATGCGCACGGGCTAAGTGAAAGTAGGAAAATGAGACCCAGAGAGATAGACCTATGTGTAGGAAACGGAGCAGAAGTTGCTGCTGAACGTGTAGGGATATGTAGATTAGATCTATCATCTGGAAATAGACTGATTTTGCATAATTGTTACTTTGTTCCATCGATATCAAGGAATATTATATATGTTCCTATGTTAGACATAGAAGGGTTTTCGTTTGCTTTTGGAAATGGATTTTGTTCATTTTCATTAAATGGAATTGTTTATGGAAGTGCAACCCTATCGAACGGATTGCATTTGCTTAATTGTGAACGGAGTATTCTCAATATTGAAAACAAAAGACCTAAGCTAGGTAATGCGAATAATCCTACCTATCTTTGGCATTGTAGGCTTGGTCACATTAATGATAAAAGGATAGCAAGATTGAGAAAGTTAGACTACCTCACATCATTTGATTTCGAATCTTTTCTTAGAGGAAAGATGACCAATAAGCCACTTTCTGGGAAAGGAATACGAGCTAAACATATGCTTGAGTTGATTCACACTGATGTGTGTGGACCATTATCCACTCAAGCTAGAGGTGGATATTCGTACTTCATAACTTTTACTGATGATTTTTCAAGGTATGGATACGTGTATCTTCTGAAACACAAATCTGAGGCCTTTGAAAATTTTAAAGAGTTTAAGTTGGAAGTTGAAAAACAACTAGGCAAGAATATCAAAGTTCTACGATCGGATTGTGGAGAAGAATACTTAAGTCTGGAGTTTATCAATTACCTGAAATCACATAGAATCCGTTCAGAATGGACACCTCCCGGAACACCTCAAATGAATGGGGTATCTGAAAGGAGGAATCGAACATTGTTAGACATGGTTCGATCCATGATGAGTTTCACTAGTCTCCCTTTATTCATTTGGGGCTATGCTTAGCATAGTGTTGCATATATTCTGAACAGAGTTCCATCTAAATCAGTTGACAAAACACCATATGAATTATTGGTATGGCAAGAAGCCTTGTCTTGGGTATTTGCGAACCTGGGGTTGTCCTGCATTTCTTAATAAAATGTTGACTGATAAATTGGAATCTAAAAGTGAGAAAGCTTATTTTGTGGGATTGATAAGCTCATTATTTTACTCGCTTATCTATATTAATTTCTACTATTTTATGTAGTTTTATTGAGTTTACATATATATTCTATGCATGAGTCTATATTAGGTGGTATTATGCGCATCTTGGTGTTTTTTGCAGGTTTTAGGCCTACATTCACAAGAAAATCGTTCCGAAAGCAGTGACATGTAAGAGTAGCAGTGAAGAGTTCTTCCACAAAGGGAATTCGGGCTATTGGCACATGGAAATGGATGATGCTTTGAGTTAGCTCTCCAACGCAACTGGAATCGGGTCAATCGGAGTTCGGGAGAGGAAGTTATGGCCAAAACCGTGAGACCGCGCAGAAGGGGTGAGAGACCACGTCGATCAACGCCAATCAGCATCGATCAACGCCGAGGAGTTGGCCACATTCATCGACGCCAATCAGCCACGATCGACGCGAGCGAGTCTGCTGGAGCGGAAATTCGATGAAATCGGATTTATTCATATCTTTAGCCCTAGATTTGATAGGATACACATCCACCCCTATAAATACCTAATTAAATTCGACTTTTTGAGGCATGCAATCATATTTTTCAGTTTTTAGAGTTTGGAGACTTGGGAAACACGAAACCCTTTTATTTTTCTTGTAAGTTCTTTACTTTTATGCAATTTAATATGTTTTCTTTTGGATTTCTATCTGCGATGAGTGGCTAGAAACTCTAGCGGGTTCTAGGGTTTGAATATTATTATGGATGCATGTTAGGATTAATTAATTAGGTTCATGATTCCTGTGTTTATTTCATAATTCTAGATTAATTCAAGGACCGAGAGGTGACGATTAATTTAGATGTATAGCTATTGATAGAAGGACCGAGAGGTGAATATTAATAGTGGGATTAGGAATGCATGATACTATCTACACTATCCAAACAGATGTACTAGACTGTAGGAATAGAACTGATTTGCTAATCAGATTGACTAATTTGGTGTACTTTGAGACCGAGCGGAGTCACTAATTAGTAATCTAGGTTATCTTTGCCAAACAAGGAAATATAGCATTGCTGCAGTATTCCACTTATTAAATTAATTGATTCCTGCATGTTATCCATAATAAGAATTCTTCCCTTGAATCTATGTTCCTTTAATTTGCTTTCAAAACATCTTTAAATTTCAAGTATTGTTATCTTTATTTTCCAAATCAAAACCCTAATTTTTTGTTCACTCAAACAATGAATCTTAGGATCATAGCTAGTACATAGGATAGTTTCCCCACACAATTCCCCTGGACCGATAACCTTAGGGTTTACAAATTTATTTGCCGCTGTTATTATAATTAATCTGTTAGAAATAACAGTGATCAGGGATATCCTAAACAAACTAGAGGATATTACTTTTACACATCTAGTTATCACAAGGTGATAGTATCTAGAAATGCAACATTTCTTGAAGATGAATTTGTCTTCAAGGAACAAGGTTGCAGTGTAGTAGATCTTGATGAAGTTCAAGAACCACAAAATAATGAAGAGGATGAAATGTTGTTTGATAATCAAGACAAGAATTTAGTGGGAGTATTTGATGCTCTATTGGATGGGGGTATATCTCTGGGTAGACAACCTTCGAATAATGAGAGTCATCAAATAGAGAGTGATACAATAGTTGCATCACCTCATCTATAGGAACTTCATGAAAATGAGATTCCTGATGACTCCCATAATATTGGACAAGAACCACCTCACTTTCAGAATGATGAGAATCAACAAGCGCAGAACCAACTCAATAGGCCTCAAAGAACTCATCGGCCACCTAATAGGCTCAATCTTCTGGTTGAGAACCAAGAAGATATAGAGATGGTTTGATCGCTAAAACTATTTGACTAGTGACTTAGCAAAGCTAATAATATAGCGGCAAATAAAATTATCGAATCTCAGAGGAGTGAAGTAACGAATAAACCCTAAGTACAAAATCAATCGTTTTTGGAATATTGGTTAGGAAAATAGAAAACAAGATTTTGTGGTTCGAATTATAAAATTAAAATAAAACAGCAAATTGTGAAAGGTTTCAAATTTTGAATATGAGAAACATAGATCCTAGGGCTTTCTACCTATTATGCCATACATATAATTATGAATCAATTAATTACCAATTTTCATTCTTCTTCGTAGTGGAACATTGGAAGCATATTATGAATTTCTGGTGAGGACAATTCACAAAGTTGATTAATTAATTTACTCTACCTTTTCAGTCGCGAGAAAATATAATTAACTCCAATTAGATCTACAGATTTATTCCTACAATCGATTCTCTCTTTTCAGACAAGAAAAATAGTTTGTATTATGAAAACCATGTTTCATTGAAATTTATCACGTTTTGAGTCTATAAAATCCAACTAATTTAATCTTAAAATTATGGCCAGTAAATCAAGATCGTAACAAGTCCTAGTTTTCATAAACTACGAATCAGAAAGGCAATTAATTCAATTCACTCATATATAAGCTTAATATTCTAAACCCTAGAATCTACAGAGAATTTAGCTATGCAAAAACATAATCAGAAGTAACATAAAAAGATAAAACATGAAATAATCTTGCATAAAGAAAAACTCGAATCTGGAATAATCTTGAGTTGTTGCCACAATGTAATCCAAATGCGAAAATGAACTCAAAATACTAAATTGCTGCTATAGTCTTTTTCTCTAATTAAATCTCAAATCTAACACACTAATTTTAGACCTAGAAAGGGCTTTTTATAGTTGTCTTGGATGTATCCTGTCAGGCTTAGGATTTAAGATACAAATCTATCTTAAAACCAAGAAAAATCCACCAGATATGGGTTGGCATCGACCGACGTGCCTTCATGTTGGTCGACGTAGAAGTTCGGATCGACCTTCACTTTGATTCTGGAATTTCCGTCGACTTTGATCGACGCACGCCGGCGTCGATCAAGGTGGAACCCTTCATGCCGATCGCTTATTGCTCTCGACTTCGATCGATGCAGGTCTGCATCAATTGAAGCTGAGACTTCTTCCTCGGGCTTCATTCCTTCCTTAGTTGTTTTTAATCCGAAAACCTGCAAAACACACCATCACGAGCATCTACAAGAGAAATACATTGATAAGTTGGTGCAAATACAAACTTATCAACTCCCCCCAAACTTGAACTATTGTTCGTCCTCCATCAATCTATAGATAGGAATTCAAATCAAGTGCAGATACGAGCGTGCAATGCCTCACAAGTCTCCTACTCTCCAAATCTCACTCATTCACATAAATCACTCAGTCAAGACATTATTCAAATTATCAGATTGTTTGAAGAGAAACCTCACTGGAAAGTGTTTGTACTCATCACTCAATTGTTTAATAGGGTTTAATTTCTTTCTTTTTCTCACCTCAAAGTTATAGCTCAACTTACAATAAGTTTGACAAGTTTCTCCTCTCTCCACCGCTATATGGCATAGCTTTTCAAGGAATCAAATAGGTCTTTGTTTAGTTCTATTGTGGCTGACCTAAAAGGTAGGGTATATTTGACTAAGTGACTTAAACTCTTCAACAATCCTTAACCCAACCAACTATACTCCTCACACATTCAACTCCCTTCCTTTCTTATTTCTTTTTGTACATCAATTTTTTTTCTAAGGTCCCCTTCTTCTCTCTTTTTCTTTTTCATATTTCATATGATCTCACACAGTCGTTTCTTTGTTCAATTCACTGTTCATATTTATTTTTTTTCTACTCATGGGACCCTTAGTCATTCTAGCACATGGAACTCACATTTTCAGTTCCCAACAACGCATTCAATCATTCACATCCTCACATCACTTCCTAACTTATCTGAAATTCCAACCAAAACTCCTTCCATTCATTACCCATTCTAAACAAGAAAAACAAAATTCAAGGCTCAAAATAGGCTTCAAGTGGATATTGAGGGTTAGTGTATGGATAATAGGCTATGAAAGAACGTGCCTATGATCATTTTCCCCTATTACTACACTTAATGCAATCTCGAGAGAGAAACTCGTCAAATTCTAGAAGTTTATTGCTAAAACCTTGTCCTACATCAAACAAAAAAAATCAGGCTCAAAACTCTCACACAAGGTTCAAATTTGCTCCTTTTCACAATCATCCAATTTAAACTTAGTCTATCATGCACAATTCATGCTTCAAAGATCAATTTCTCAAGTAATCAACTCCTATCATAGGCTGCTCTATCACACAAATAATCAATCAAGATCCACAAAAGATCAATTATGAACCAATCATTCTCATTCAAGGGATAGACGAGTCAATTTTAAAACCAACATAATCAATTTGTTCCGACTGTCCGATGTTCAAAGCTCCCCTAAAACAATTGTCTAGACTCCATAGATCAGAACTAGTACCACAAATAAGGAATTCAAAATACTGGTTTGAGTGAAAAGCCTTGCAGAGAGAAATTGTTCACATTGCAGCAAAAGAACAAGGATGGTCCTAAATTCTATATGCAGCAAATACTAAGACCTAAAATGCAAAAAAAATACCAAAATAAATAAATAAAGTGAATAAAATGTTTTCTTTTTTCGAGTCCTCATCCCCCAAAACTTATTTCACTCAAAGGAGTGAAAAAGTTTGCAAGTCAGACATGAAAAAGAAAAATGGTACCTCAGGACTGTTCGGAGGGACCAATGTCATCCTCATCTCTCCGTCGCCTCTGCCAGCAGTAGGCAACCACAGGCTCAATGCAGAGCTGGATATCATCCATCCACTCGATCATGTGCTGTAGCTGGGCATTCACGGACATGCGATGGGTGGCGCTGACTGCCCGCTCCTCCTCGAAGGACGTACGGATGTCCTCGAAGGATGTGCGCTGCTGATCCATGAACAACTGTTGCTGCTCCTGGAAAGCCCGCTGCTGTGCGGCCAACTGCTACTGCTACTGCATGAATACCGCAAACTGAGTCCAATCGGGCTGTGATGAACTCGATCCCTCTCCAGAAAAATGCCCCGGTCCCTGATCCTGAGGGTGTCCTCTGCTGCGTGCACGATCTGTCGATGGAGCAGTCGTTGCTCCTCCTCCTCACGCTCCTGCTCGAGAGTCAGGACATGTTGATCGGCCCTTAATCGGCGACTCCGATCCCTGAGGCGGTAGGTAGGCTCACCCCGCCCCCTCGGGCCCTTTGTGTGTTCCATGTGAGCCTCGGTCGACATAAACCAATTGTCAAGGGACTCATAGTCCATGACATGTGTCGGTGCAGGCTGGACAGATGGAAGAAGTCCCCGTTCCAAAATTTCCAGAACCATCTGCCATGTGGCTGGCGAGCAAGAGACTGCATCTGGATGAGCTGCTGAATATCCAAGCCCATGGGGGTGGACAATCCTCTAAGTCCACCGTCGGAATCCCAAGAACGTCGACGATAGGGGTGATCAAGCCCCCACTCCTCAAAGTATTGGGCTTGGCCTTCGCCTGTCTCTCCCAGTTGTCCATCACAAGCCCAGCCATGCTCACTCTGGTCCGTGTGAGCATCCCCCAGAGCACCAGGAGCTCCTAAAAATGCACCTTGCCACTTTCGTTTCGGCCAGCAAGGGAGAGTCCAAGGCATCGCAGAATGTAGCGGAAGGCGGGGTTATTGACTGAGGTGGCTTTAAGAGCCCCTAAATCAAGATCCCCCGTATCCTCCGCCTCTGAAGCAATCTATCAAAAGAAAGTCGTCAAGCTGAACTCCTCGGGAAAGCGAAAACAGCCTCCAACCGGACACCCCAGAATCTCATCAAGCTGATTCCGAGTCAAGGTGTGCCTCTGACCGCCCAACTAAAATTGAATGGAGAGTGGCTCCACTTGCTGGGATGTTCATCACCTTGAGGATGGCAAGAATTCTTGGACAAGGACTGGGTATGTGGCCCATTGAGCCGTCATCCACCTCCTCTATCGGATCCGTCGGAGTAGAGCCTCCACGTCGACACCAATGCCGAGCTGTGCCATGGTGTCGGGGCACGGGCACTGATAAGCTCATTATTTTACTCGCTTATCTATATTAGTTTTATTGAGTTTATATATATATTTTATGCATGAGTCTATATTGGGTGGTATTATGCGTACTTTGGTGTTTTTGCAGGTTTTAGGCCTAAGTTCACGAGAAAGCTGTTCCGAAAGCAGTGACGTGGAAGAGTAGAAGTGAAGAGTTCTTCCACAAGAGGAATTCGGGCTATTGGCGCATGGCAATGGATGAAGCTTTGAGTTAATCTCCAATGCAACTGGAATCAGGTAAATCGGAGTTTGGGAGAGGAAGTTATGGCCAAAACCGTGAGACTACGCAGAAGGGGCGAGAGACCACGTCGATCGACGCGAATCCACATTGATCGACGCCAAAGAGAGAGCCACGTCAATCGATGCCAATCCACATCGATCGACGCAGGTCTGCTGGCACGGGAATTTGATGAAAATCAGATTTATTCATATCTTTAGCCCTAGATTTGATAGGATACACATCCACCCCTATAAATACTTAGTAAATTAGACTTTTTCAGGGCAGCTATCATAGGAATCATCATATTTTCCAGTTTTTAGAGTTTTGAGAGTTGGGAAACACGAAACCCTTTTATTTTTCTTGTATGTTCTTTATTTTTATGCAATTTAATATGTTTTCTTTTGGATTTCTATCTGCGATGAGTGGCTAGAAACCCTAGCGGTTTCTAGGGTTTGATATTATTATGGATGCATGTTAGGATTAATTAATTAGGTTCATGATTCCTGTGTTTATTTTATAATTCGAATTTAATTCAAGGACCGAGAGGTGACGATTAATTTAGATGTCTAGCTATTGATAGAAGGACCGAGAGGTGAATATTGATAGTGGGATTAGGAATCATAATTAGTACATAGGATTCGATAACCTTAGGGTTTACAAATTTATTTGCCACTGTTGCTATAATTAATCTGTAGATATTACAGTGATCAGGTACCTGGATTGGCGAATGTCGGCCTAGAGAAACCTGTTGCAAGCCGTTAATTTTGCATTTGATTGGAATGTTGGTCGTCCGGCCATCTTCGTGCTTGTGTAGAATCGGTGCTTGAAGGTGAAGGGATGGAGGGTTTTTGTGTTTGGGAGTGTTTGGTGTCATGTGTGAAGTGAGGGAGGGGAAGGGTTTTTAAATTAAAAACTTACCTGTCCGTTCCGCATGTCTGAAGCTTCGACTTTGACCAACGCGGGTTTGCATCGATCGATATCGAGCCAAAATTACCTTGGTCCTGAGTCGTCGACTTTGATCGATGCTGACCGACTTCGATCGATGCTGGTCTGCGTCGATCGAAGTCGACACCAATTCGCTTCCTGTGAAATTAGACATGTACGAAAAAAAGGCAACACTCAATAATTCTAAGTTCGTCTGGAAATTAAAATTAAAAAATTCTAACAAAAATAAAAAAGAAAAAAAAGTAAAAGTAAATAAATCGTTGGGTTACCTCCCAATAAGTGCTTGTTTTTACGTCGCTAGCTCGACGATACCTTACTTCATGGATGATCCAAGTAGTACACCTCTACAACACCAACTTGAAGTGGTGTGTAATACGATTTCAGCCTTTGTTCGTTGACCTTGAAAGTTTTGCCATGTTGACCGGCCAGTTCTACTACGCCATTAGGAAATTGGCAGACCACAGTGTATAGACCGGTCCACTTCGATTGCAACTTCCCAGACATGAAACGGAGGCAGGAATTGAAGAGGAGGACTTTGTCGTCAGAGTTAAAGACATGCTGGCGAATTCCTTTGTCATGAAACCTCTTAGCACGCTTCTTGTAGATGACATTGTTCTCGTATGCCTCATTTTGAAAATCCTCGAGCTCTTTCAGTGCCATGACTCGATCAGCAGCAGCCAGCTTCCAATCCAAGTTGAGCTCCTTAATTGCTCTCCATGCCCTATGCTCCATCTCAACGGGAAGGTTACATGACTTCCCAAACACCAGCTGATATGGGGATGTACCAATGGGCGTCTTGTAGGCAGTGCGATATGCCCATAGTGCATCATCAAGCTTCACAGCCCAATCTTTCCTTTGTTTCACCGTCTTTTCTAAAATCTGCTTGATCTCTCGATTGGATAGCTCAGTCAGACCGTTCCCTTGAGGATGATATGGTGTAGTGACTCGGTGCTTGACTCCATATCTTGCGAGTAGGGAAGCTAATAATTTGTTGCAGAAGTGAGACCCCCCCCCCCCATCGCTCATCAGAGCTTTAGGCATCCCAAACCTTGTTACTAGCTTTTGCAGGAAGTTGACGATGACCTTGGAATCATTCGTGATAGCTTCCACCCACCGCAATATATAGTCCACCGCTAGCAGAATGTAAGAGAAACCATGGGATGATGGAAAGGGTCCCATGAAGTCTATCCCCCATACATCAAATATTTCAACTTCTATCACCGGGGTCTGTGGCATCTCATCCCTCCGCGAGATATTGTCGGTCTGTTGGCAACGATCACAACCTGTAATCCACCCACAATAGATCCCGTGGATAGAAGGCTAGTAGAAACCGCTTGCTAGAATCTTGAAGGTGGTCCGATTGGCTGAGTGGTGACCGCCGCTAGGAGAAAAGTGGCACGCCTCGTAGATCTGCCACCACTCTGACTGGGGAACACATCGGCGAATAATTTCATCAGCACATCATCGCATTAGGTAGGGATCCTCCCAATAGTAGAATCTGACGTCATGCAAGAATTTCTTCTTGGCATATGGGGAGGAATCTGGTGGAAGAACGCCAGTCACTAGGTAGTTAGCATAATCTGCATATCACAGTGTCTTTGACTCATACATCTCTCGCAGATCCTGAATGGCATAAATCTGCTCATCAGGAAAGGTCTCTAGGATTTGTACTTATCGATCGTCTCCCTCAATCAGTTGTTCTAACCGCGGTAAGTGATCGGCTATCACGTTCTCGCTCCCCTTCCTATCTTTGATATCCAAGTTAAATACTCCCAGCAACAGAATCAATCTGATGAGGCAGGGCTTAGCATCTTGCTTCGCGAACAGATATCTAATAGCAGCATGGTCCGTGTATACGACTGTTTTTGAACCTATCAGATAGGACCAAAACTTGTCAAATACATAGACCACCGCGAGCATTTCCTTCTCAATGGTGGTGTAGTTACACTGCACCGGGTTCATGCTTTTGCTGGCGTAGTGGATAACATGGAAGAGTCTCCCCTTTAGCAATCCTAGAACTGCCCCCGCTGCAAAGTCGTTGGCGTCACACATCAAGATGAACGGCTCTCCCCAATCTGGCGATGTAAGGACCAGCGCAGTCACCAAGGCCTTGTTTAGTCTCTCGAATGCCTGCAAACACTCTTCATCAAATACGAAGGATACGTCCTTTTCCAATATGTTGCACAGAGGTCTGGAAATCTTCGAGAAGTCCTTGATGAACCTCCTGTAGAATCCAACGTGTCCAAGAAAACTTCTGACTCCTTTGACATTTGATGGTGGTGGCATCTTTTCAATTGCTGCCACCTTTGCTCTATCCACCTCCAATCCTTCGGAGAATATCCTATGTCCCAGCACAATGCCTTCTCATACCATGAAGTGGCACTTCTCCCAATTGAGGCACAGATTGGTCTCAATGCATCTCTCCAGTATAGTAGCTAGATTTTGCAAGCAAAAATCATTGGAGCTACCAAATACTGAAAAATCGTCCATGAATACCTCCATAACCTCTTCGATCAAGTCGTGGAAGATGTCCATCATCCACCGTTGGAAGGTTGCAGGCGCATTACAATGCCCAAACGGCATTCATCGGTAGGCAAACACTCCGTAGGGATAGGTGAATGTCATCTTGTGCTGGTCCTCTGGTGCTACTGTAGTCTAATTATATCCAGAATAACCGTCAAGAAAGCAATAGTAAGGAAAACCGGATAACCTGTCCAGCATCTAGTCAATGAATGGAAGTGGGAAGTGGTCCTTGCAAGTGGTGTTATTGAGAACCCGGTAGTCGATGCAGAACTGCCATCCTGTGACAAGTCGTGTCTCTAGCTCTTCTCCGTTATCCTCCTTTACAATTTGCATCCCCCCTTTCTTTGCTACCACCTGAGTGGGGCTGACCCATTTGCTGTCACAGATGGGGTACATCATGTCGTGGTCTAGGAGCTTCAGAACTTCCTTCTTCACGGCCTCCTGCATGATAGGATTCAGTCTTCGTTGTGCCTGTCTCTTACCAAAGTATTGATAGGAATACTGGGGGTTCGAATCCCTCTCCATCCGCGAGGTCATAAGTTATCTCTTGCCTTACCTATAGATAATAATGAATCGGATCGACCCGACTAATATGATAGATGGAATGGTAGTTTTCAATATTGTTTGAGTAGGTGAGAAGTATCAGGCTTTCACCCGATTTGTTATGGATTGGATGATGGAAAAACCAGCAAGTAAGGTCTTGCCTAGGTTGAAGATGCAACTAAAGGGCACCGCTATGTAATAACTCACTAAATTGACTTCATCATTCCTAGTAGGCGTCAGAAAGAAAAAGAAGTAGCCGACCTCTATAAAATATAGCCTTCTTCCTTCTTGTTCCTAGGGCGGGTTGGGACAACTAAGATATTATCAGTGGTAGCAAAAAAGGTTTTTCTTAATTTATATTCTGAAATAAAGGGCATTTTTGGCACCGTTTTAGGACCCTCAATCACCCATAAACAAGGGGTATCAGCCTCGTCTTTCGTTTCCCTAAGGCTTATTGGTTTTGCATCTTCTTCCAGTATGATCTTGTGCATACACAGTGAAGGACCGATCCCTTTGATATCTCCTAAAGTCCAACCGATCGCGAACTTGTACTTCCTTAGGACTCTCAGTAGTTTCTCTAACTCAACCTGTGTCAGAAAAGAAGACACGCTGGGTAAGTATCATCAGAACCCAAATATGCATACCTGAGGTGTTCGGGTAGAGGTTTGAGGTCCAGGACAGGCGGATCGAAGTTGGAACTCGTCAGGTTTCTCTCGACTTCGATCGATGCTGAATCGACGTCGATCGAAGTTTGTGTTTTCGTCGAGCTCCCTTTTCCACGTCTCGCGTCCCTTTTTTGTTCGACCAAACTGTCGACTTCGATCGATGCAAAGTCAACGTCAATCAACGCAGGGGTTTTCCACGCCTCGATCGATTCACAGCGAGCATCGGTCAAAATTGAGACCTTCCCTCGACTTCCTTTGGCGATTTTGTGATATTTGAGTGGTAATTTCTCCCTCTTTTCTTCCAATGCTCTTCGAACTTCTTCTCTTACATTCAGCTCCATGATTACATCAACAAGTTCATCCTCACCTGTATCCAAATCTGAAAAAGAAAACAACGAATGTCGTAAACAATTCTCTAAATAATCTTGATTAGATTTAAGAGAAGAAAAGGGAGAGGAGATCATCGGATCGAAGCAGTTGATCATGTGGAATTCCTCCTCGTAGCTCCCATCGTTGTGTTTCTGCATCGACTTGTAGATAGAGAAGGTGAAAGATTCATTGTTGACACGAAACGTTAGTTTCCCGTCTTGGATATCTATCAGAGCTCCCCCAGTCTTCAAAAAGGGTCTTCCTAAAATCAGTGGAATGTTGTGGTCCTCTTCCATATCTAGAACCACAAAATCAGCTGGTATGATGAAATCCTTCACTTTTATGAACACATCCTCCACGATCCCCTTTGGGTAGGAGACAGAATAATCCTCCATCTGCAGTGATATGGTAGTCGGCTTGATGCTTCCGATGGCCAGCCTCTTGAAAATTGAAAGCGACATCAAGTTGATGGATGCTCCCGAGTAGCATAGAACCTTCCCGAATGTCTCTCCTCTGCTGATGCAGGATATAGTGAAGGACACCGGGTCTTCTCTCTTCTGTGGCATCTTCCTCTGAATTACCGTGTTGCATTCCTCGAAGAGGTTTACCATCTCGTGCTCCATGAATGGTCATTTTTGTGAGACCATGTCTTTTAGGAATTTGATGTATCCAGGCATCTCCTGCAGTGCTTCAACCAAGGGAATGTAGATGCGCACCTTCTTCATGTTCTTGAGGAAATGTGCATATCGCTCGTGCTCCTTGGTCTTTGCTAACCGCTGAGGGAATGGCATCGGTGGCTTTTTCGGAGCCGGACCTGGCATCGACTTTGACCGATGCGGGGTCTTGATTGGTTACCACGGTCGAGCCTCAACTTCGATCGACGTGCTCGGCGTCGATCAAAGTCAAGGACAATTCTGCGTCCTCTCCTTCCTTTTTGCCTTCGTCGATCTCTTGTGGGTCTATATCTAGATGTTTTGGCCTGTCATAGGACTTATCCCCTCTCAGTGTGATGGCATTCACTTGATTCCTCTGATTCTAATTTTTGGGGTTTACTTGTGTGTTTCTTGGAAGCTGTTCGGGCTTGTGCTGGGCTCCGAGGGCATTGGTGATCAAACTGACCTGTGTCTCAATGATTTGCATATGCTTCTCCACACGGTCTACTTTAGTGTTAACTCCTGAGATATCATGTTCCAGTTGGCTCACTTATCAGTGGGCCCTGCATAAACTTAGTCAAAATCTCCTCGAGATTAGACTTCTTCTTCTCCACCACTGCTCCATCTTGTACTGCAAATCCAGGTGGTGGCTGCTCCGCAGCTTGAGGGTTCGCGTAGGAAAACCCAGGGTGGTTCCTAGCGTGATTGTAGTTGTAGAACTGATTGTGCTGCTGGTTGTGCTGTTGATATCCTCCGCGGTAATTATTCTGATAACCACCCCTTTGGATGAAGTTTGCATCGGCACAGTCCACTTCAACCAGAGCTTGCACTGGCTCCACCATTGCAACAGTCTACTCCACTTTCAGAGTAGCGAAGTCTTCCCGCAGTTTCTTCACCTCAGCTGCCAAATCAGGTTCTTCGGCGACCTTCTCCACTACTTTCTCAACAGCCTTCACAGGTCGATGTTGACTCGAGGACCAATGTTGATTGTTGTTGGCCATCTTTTGGAAGAATTCCATGGCTTTCTTTTCGCTTTTCGTCATGATGGTGTCGCCCAGTGTGGTATCCACCAACTCAACGGTCCACTCATTGAGCCCTTCGTAGAATGCCTCTGCCTGCTCTCCTAGGGGTACACCATGACCTGGGCAAGATCTCAGCAACTCCTTGTAACGTTCCCAAGCTTCATAGAAGCTCTCTTCAGGCCTTTGAGCAAAACAAATGATTTCCTTCCTTCTCTGCCTGATGATGTTTGGAGGGAAAAAGTTTTCTAGGGATTCATTCTGTAGCTCCGTCCATGTACTGATGCTCCCCTTGTCCAGTGCAGTAAAACAGGATTGCGCCTTGTCCCTCAGAGAGAATGCGAACAGACGCATTCTGATGGCACTCTTGCTGACCCCTCCGATCTTGAAATTATTGCAGAGCATAAGAAATTTATCTAGATGTGCGTATGGATCCTCAGTTGCTCTCCCGCCGAATTAGTTTTGCTGCACCATTTGCACCAATCCGGTCTTCAGCTCGAAGTTATTGGCGTTGATGCCAATTTTGAAGTCTGTCTCTTTGAACTGAGGTCGATACCGCTTCTGCATGGCTTCCTCTTCCTCATCATCATCTGTCCCTCTGTCTGATCCTAATCTTCTTCCCCATCATCATCAGGAATGTTATCAAATAGTGGGTTGCGGCGAAGATACCGGTTATTCTGATGGTTCCTCTCAAGATTCAGCTGCTAAAGTTGTGCCCTCATGGCTTTAACTTCTTGGACAAGCACGGTTTGCTCCTCCGGGGTTAGTTGCGGTGAAGGCAGTGGGTATATTGGCGGTGGATGTTGTCGGCCATCGCTTGGTTACTCGAGCTTCCTTGTTCCTGCTTCTTCCTTCGGTTCTTTCGGCAAGTAGCTTCAATTTCCAGATCGTAGTCTAGCAGGTCCTTTTCTTTAGCTCTTGTACTCATGCACTACCTATACAGCAAAGGAGGTAGTGAGGTTAAACTGGAAAAGAAAAACGAAAATACAAAACAAGATGAAAATAACAAAAATTGCGTCGACTTCGATCGATGCTCCTAGACGTTGATCGAAGTCGAAACTAAGAACTTGAAAAATACAATAAAATAAAATTAAACTTGCGAATTTTAAATCCTAAATCAAAATTCCAAGCATAGAAATAATAGTAAGGCTTAATTCTATTCACTCCCCGGCAACGACGCCAAAATTTGATCGCTAAAATTATTTTACTAGGGACTTAGCAAAGCTAATAATATAGCGGCAAATAAAATTATCGAATCCCAGAGGAGTGAAGTAATGAATAAACCCTAAGTACTAAATCAATCGTTTTTGGAATATTGGTTAGGAAAATAGAAAACAAGATTTTGTGGTTCGAATTCTAAAATTAAAAAATAAAATAGTAAATTGTGAAAGGTTTTGAAATTCGAATATGAGAAACATAGATCCTAGGGCTTTCTACCTATTATGCCATAAATGTAATTATGAATCAATTAATTGCCAATTTTCATTCTTCTTCGTAGTGGAACATTGGAAACGTATTATGAATTTCTGGTGAGGACAATTCACAAAGTTGATTAATTAATTTACTCTACCTTTTTAGTCTCGAGAAAATATAATTAACTCCAATTAGATCTACAGATTAATTCTTACAATCGATTCTCTCTTTTCAGACAAGAAAAACAGTTTGTATTATGAAAACCATGTTCCATTGAAATCTATCACCTTTTGAGTCTCTAAATTCCAACTAATTTAATCCTAACTTATGGCCAGTAAATCATGATCGTAACAAGTCCTAGTTTTCATAAATTACGAATCAGAAAGGCAATTAATTCAATTCACTCATACATAGGCATAATATTTGAAACCCTAGAATCTACAGAGAATTTAGCTATGCAAAAACATAATCAGAAGTAACATAAAAGAAAAAACCTGAAATAATCTTGCATAAAGAAAAACTCGAATCCGGAATAATCTTGAGTTGTTGCCACAATGTAACTCAAATGCGAAAATAAACTCAAAATACTAAATTGCTGCTATAGTCTTTTTCTCTAATAAAATCTCAAATCTAACACATTAATTTTCGACCAAGAAAGGGCTTTTTATAGTTGTCTTGGATGTATCCTGTTAGGCTTAGGATATAAGATATAAATCTATCTTAAAACCAAGAAAAATCCGCCAGATATGGGTCGGCATCGACCAACGTGGCTTCACGTCGGTCAACGTAGAAGTTCGGATCGACCTTCACTTTGATCCTGGAATTTCTGTCAACTTCGATCAACGCACGCCGGCGCGATCGAGGTGCAACCCTTCATGTCGATCGCTCCTCACTCTCGACTTCGATCGACGCGGGTCTGCGTCGATCAAAGCCGAGACTTCTTCCTCGGCCTTCATTCCTTCTTTAGTCGTTATTCATCCAAAAACCTGCAAAAAACACCATCACGAGCATCTAACGTGCAATAACCCTATCATGCATGCAAAAGTGAATAAACTACTCTAAAAACACTAAAATACCAGAGACACACAATGATAAGTTAGTTAAAATACGAACTTATCAATGGTGGATGGTGATGATCCGAGGACCTATACCGAAGCGTTGTTGGACACTGCATCGGAGAAGTGGCGTATAGCCATGGATTCTGAAATGGACTCTATGTATGCAAATAAAGTTTGGGTATTAATTGATTTGCCAGATGGAGTAAAACCTATTGGATTCAAATGGGTCTTCAAGAAGAAGATCGATGCAAATGGCAAGATCCAAACTTACAATGCTAGGCTTGTGGCAAAAGGGTATAGTCAACGTGAAGGCGTTGACTATGATGAAACATTTTCACCAGTTGCTAAGATCAGGTCCATTCGAATTATACTTGCTATAGCTGCATACTATGATTATAACATTTGGCAGATGGATGTGAAAACTACTTTTTTAAATGGAGAATTAGAAGGTGATGTCTATATGACTCAACCTGAGGGTTACAAATCAAAATCCAGGCCAAATGCAGTATGCAAATTGCAGAAATCCATTTACGGATTGAAGCAAGCTTCTAGGAGTTGGAACATTTGCTTCCACAAAGCAATTAAAGAGTTTCATTTTATCAGAAGCAATGAGGGTCCCTGTCTTTATAGTAAACGCAAGAATGAGAACATAATTTTTATTATCATTTATGTGGATGACATTCTGATAATGTGAAACGATGTGTCTCTTATGCAATCTGTGAAAGACTGGTTGTCTAGTTCCTTCATGATAAAGGACTTAGGTGAAGCCTCCTATATTCTTGGAATGAGAATATACATGGTGATAGATCTAAGAGATTATTGGGGCTCTCACAATCTACCTACATAGACAAGGTGCTAAGGCGTTTCTCTATGGAAAACTCTAAGAGAGGTGAACTTCCTACGAGACATGGCATCACATTGTCCAAGTAGGATTTTCCTTCGAGCGACAAAGAGATTGAATACATGAATAAGATACCATATGCCTCAGCTATAGGTTCGATCATGTATGCCATGGTATGTACTAGACCAGATGTGGCCTATGCGCTTAGCATTGTTGGCAGATTTCAACAAAATCCCGGTGAGGAACATTGGAAGGCTGCGAAGAATATTCTCAAGTACCTTAGACGGACTAGAGAGTATTTCTTGGTCTATGGTGGACAACCAGAGCTATCAGTGACTGGGTACACTGATGCTAGTTTCCAAACAGACCATGATGATTATAAGTCGCAGGCTGGCTCCAAGGTGGTGCAGTCAGTTGGAATAGTTCCAAGCAGAGTACCACTGCAAACTCAACCACTGAAGCCGAGTATATTGCTGCATCTGAAGCTGTCGAGGAATCTGTTGCTGTGTTGGAGTTCTTGAAAGAGCTGGGCGTCGTTCCTAGTGCAAGCAAACCTATTCCAATGTATTGTGACAATATTGGGGCAGCTGTACAAGCGAAAGAGCCAAGGGCTACGAACAGAAACAAATATATTCCAAGAAGATATCATCTGATAAGAGAAATAATAGAAAGGGGTGATGTAAAGTTAGAACGAGTACCCACTGATGATAACTTAGCTGAACCATTTACGAAGCATATGTGTGTTGCAAAACACAATAGACACTTCGAAAGTTTGGGTATTAGATATGTTGGTGATTGGTTTTAGGTTAGTGGGAGTTTTGAGGTAGTATGTCTTAGAAACATTTTTTGAAAGAGACATTTATGTGAATCACATTCAATTTTATTCATTGTGAATTTTAAGGCTTGCACATTATTTTGAATAATAATTTATTTGTTTGTTATTATTTATAAATGAATGTTACGTTGAGTTAATATTGTTATTAATGATGTGAGACATTAATGATAAGATATAACTCTAAAATGCCCCAACCAAGGATCATCAAGAGAGGGATATTGATGATATGTGATAGGTTAGCATGTGGTCTGCATCACATTCTTAGAGAATGTAGTTGATCTCACGACTACGAAACATTTGATGTTCGTGATGGACACATGGATACTTTAGAGAATATTGGTATACCCTACCTTTAAATCATTTGTTTCCAAGTGTCTATGGTTTATTGGTAAGTGGAGTATATAACGGTCCTAACACCTGAGGTCAATACTCATTTTATTTACAAAGTGGTGTGCTTTGACCAAGTACAACGCTTGCACTCCAATAAAGGGGTAGATACGGCTTGTATTGGGTACATCACGATGTAGATGAAAATGGTAGTTGAGTCAAGATGAGATTCATTACTCGATTGGACTTCAAGAAGAACACTCAGGTTCTCCATATTATATGATTGCTAAGTCACTGGCCAGTGCAAGACATATATTCAATTATAGTAATTGAATATGATGTATATGAATCATATAATGAATGTGAGATGAATTAATTAAGTTATTGGGATAGACACATGGCAAATCCTAGACTTAATTGAGTGGTTCGTGAATGAAGGGATGTTATATAAACTTCACGAAATGTTATGTTTACTAAATCCTCGTAAACGTTCTCCATATATCAAGTTCGCTACACAACGCAGTCTAAGAGTTTTGTGTTTGAATATGGTTTGTAATGGAGGCCTACAGGGTCACACTATAAGTGTTGGATTAATCAGTTTAAGGGTGTAAAAGATGGTGTTGATTTCTTAGATCAAAATCATAGTCCAAGTGGGAGATTGAAATATATGGACTAAGATTTAATACTAATTGGATTAGTATATGATATATTAATTAGATTAATATATAGTTGATAATATATTAATAATTGGATTATTAATAATTATAATTGATATGGAAACAAATATATTCCAAATCTTATTAGATAAGATATGCGGATTATTTATTCTATAAGAATAAATAACACACGTCAATAATTAAGGAGAAGGAAGAAATAATTTGTTTCTAACACAGTTCAAATCAAATACACAAAACCTAGGGTTTTGAGTTCTACGTCTCAATAATACTCTCTGAGAACTCCTAGCATTCCTGGTTTGAATATACACCGTGAATTGGATTCTGCACCTGATTGATTCGACACGTGGATACTTTTAGTAGTGGATTCGCGCTGTAGGACAAGTCAGAATCACTTGTGCTATATGGAAGAAACTGTGAGTTTTTCCTTTTATTTCACGTTGAATCTCTACACATGATATTAATAATAAATCTAGATCTGTTCGTTGATAAACTATTCCGTTGCGGTCATTAGATGAAATCAACGAAACCCAACAGCCACTACCATAGCTTTGAGGATATGATCTTTCTCCTCAGGAAGCTCGAGTTGACATTCTAAAGAGAAGAGAGGGTGATTAGATAGAAAAGCATTAAAAGCATTAAATATAAATCATCGACACAACCAACATGAATAAATTTTAAAGTTTATCAATGCATTTAAATAAAGTTCAAAATTTTCTAAGGAAAGTCAGTTGTCACCCGCTGGTTGTTGTCTATCATCTTACGAGCTTGCTCATGAGTCTAACACTATAAAATTTAGGTTTTGTTCGTTTAATAAATGAGTTTTATCATATTTCACTACAAGAAATTCGCGTTTTTGCGACCGACAAATCGGTTGCAAATCGGTCACAAACTACTGTTTTGCGACCGATTTTGTCTGTCGCAAAAACCTTGGTCGCAAAAAAAATTGCGACCGAAAATTGAATCCGTCGCAAACTTTTGCGACCGACTTTTCGGTTGCAAATCGGTCGCAAAAAAAATTCCTTCAAAAAATAAATTTTAAATTTTTTTTGAACCAGTTTTGAACCGGCCGGTCCAACCATCAAATCTGGTGGCTTGCATCCAAGAGGGTTCGAACTCAGCACCTCCCGCATGCGTGCCGCGCGCGTTACCACTGGACCAAACAATAATCTCATTCTTTATACCTACTAAAAAATATGTTTTTTTTTTAAGGAATTTTGCGACCGAATTTTCGGTCGCAAAATTTAGCGACCGAAAATTCGGTCGCAAATCGGTCGCAAAAAATCTGCGACAGAATATTCCTATTCGGTCGCAATTCCGTTGTTAGTCGGTCGCAAAATTGCGACCCTTTTTTTTTTTGTCGCAAATCGGTCGCAAATTTGCAATTTTTTAGTAGTGTTTAGATTCGAGTAATTCATACATGATTTGATTCATTTACAACCCAAGTTTTGATATTTAAACTATAACTTCTTTATTATTCCTAGATTGCAAATTTGACTCTAGTAGGTAAAATATTTTTTCGTATTTTCAAATTTTTGCGTTGGTTCATGATATATAATATGAATGCATGATTCTTTTTAAATAGTACTTCCTTCGTCCCATTACAATCGTCACCTTTCTTTACGGCACGGAAATTAGGAGTTGTGAGTGTAGAATGAGTTAGTGAGATTATTATTTTATTGTTGAGTGTGAAAAAGCTACCATTTTTAAAAATGTGAGAATTTGGTTGGGACAGCCAATTTGGTAAGTGTGACAATTCAAGTGGGACGGATGGAGCAGTACATTAATTAAATACACACACTCACTACACTCCGAGCAAAAGGACTGTGATTTTATTGTCTCTAATGAAGCTCGAACTTATAACCACTCAGTTACATTGGTTACAAGCAAGATAATTTGACAACTATACATCGAGTGAAGAGACTGTAATTTTATCAATGAATCTTGCTTATTTTTAAATTAAAATTAAAAGCTAAAAACAATTAATCAGTAATGTGCATTTATTTTATTTAAAAGATGTAAAACTCAAACGTATTCAATTCGTACAACGGCACCAATGAAACATGAACTCGGTCCTAAATTTGCACAATTTAGATATTTAAATCTTATATTTTATAATACTTCCATCCCGTACTAATTGTATACTCTTTTTAAGTACGGGAATTAAAAAATATGAGTATAAAATAAGTTGAGTAAAATTAATATTTTATTGTTAAATGTGAAAAAATATTATTTTTAAAAATGGGCCAATTCGATTTGGATGTCCGATTTAGTAAGTGGATAAATTCTATCGGGGCAGACTATATTTAAAGATTTAATAATTCGAAAGAGCAGGAAATTACACTTAAAAAGATGAGGAAAAAGAGTGAATCAAACATCTAGAGCATAATAGAGGTGACATTCAATTGCAACGACAGAGAACCCCAATAAACAACGAATCGTGTATCATAGTATACCCGGTGGCATTTTCCGAGAAACACCACCATTTTAATGTTTGAGACCATACAAATCAAGAAAACCTCTCACTATAAACCTGTATATGAGCAAAAGTTCAATAGCTATGATCTAATCAAAGAACATCATCTGATATGATCTTTAGAGGGGAATGGAATTAAGTAAATAGGGGCCCTATATATATATAAATATATGTATGTATCCAAAACATGCGACGAATAGCACAAGCAAATCAGTAAACAGGGGCTCGCCGCTTAAGAGATACATTGGAGAATACACCTATGTTACCCAGCCAGAAAATAACTAAAATAATGATGCTTGTGATTCCCACCCACATCCACTGCTGCAGTTTCTTCTTGTTCCTATTACGAAGAGGTGGAGGGATAGATTTTGTCTTACTCTGCTTTGACGCCGACCGAGGCTTTTTAGCTGCTGCCGGAGGCGTATCTTTGACATCTATCTCCTTGCTATTTTCAGCAGCGCTTTCAGAACTTGGTGCTGTTTCACAATTGTTGTTGGTATCATTAACATCCATGGCACCAGCTTTCTTCCTTTCCTTTTTTCTCAGTCTCTTCTCCCTCTCCTGAGTGATATATTAGGATTAAGCAATCATGGTAAGACTTTTGCTACTATATTCTACAGAAAGGACCAAAAAATATAATAGTTTCACCTTTTCTCTCTGCTCTGCCTCCTTCTGTGATTTCAGTTCTGCTCTTTGCTGCAACTTCTCTGCTTGCCGCTTCTTCCTCTCGCGTGCCTCGTTAGCCTTCTCAAGTGCCTCCAATCGGCGTTGCTCTTTCAAATTTGCTTCTGCTTTCTCTCTTTTTATTTCTTCTGCCTTCCTCGTCGACTCAATCTCATCCCTTGAATTAATGGGCTCCTCATGCACCTCATCAGAATGAGCATAACCATTTACTTGTGTATTAATAGCAGACCCATTCATTAATTTCTGACTTTTGTGTTCCGTCACTTTCTTAATTGATTTATAGTCTGAATTCACATTTTCACCAGGTGTTTTTTGCTTCAGCTCCACACTTGAAATTTGAGGTACCTGATCAACCTCTGCTGGTGTTGTGGCCATCCTATTTTTACCTCTCTCATCAGCAAAACTGGGTTTTGCAGGTGGCTCCTCATCAGGTCCAAGAGAACGACAATCCAAAGTTCCAAATCTCCGGATATTGCTCCTTGCATTGAACTTGACATACTCTCTACGGAACTCAGGATTTGTGTTCCACAGCTCCATAAAACTTCGCACCTATAAAATCAAGATTCCTGAAGAAAGTTAGGAAACCAAACTGAAACATCATTCGGTAGGAGTTTAACATCAAAACTTACCTGGTTGGTGCACAAGCGATAAAGGGCTTCTGTATCCCTGCTAAATGAATAGTTGCTGGCTACAGCAGCATCATCCTTGTACTTGAAAAAGTATTTACTCTGCCGTTACAGTTAATAACAGTCACTTTACCATTATTTCACCAAAACATTAAAAGGTATCCTATTCAGGTAAACTTCTCTTTGACATCGATTTACGAGAACTAATCCAACTAGCCATACATTCTCAGCTCCTGATCTCCACACACCAGGCCAACTAATTCATTCCTAACCTTCAAAGAGAATTTATTGACTAGTCTTTCTAACGAGCTTCATACAGGCTATATTTCACTTCCCTTAGACATGCACCCTTGAGCTTTTACAGCTTTCTAAAGTCTTTATATTATTTAAGGGTCACTTCACGCTTCTTTAAGTAACCATTTCCTCGATATAACATCTTTATGTACTTCAATTAATAACAGCAAGCTCCAATAAACAGTGTTGCTCTTTTTATGGCCAAAACGAATTTTGAACATGGAATTTTCATATGATCAGGTCTTTCTCGATTTTAATGATTACATTATTCTAATGAAACACTGGAAACATAGAAATCATTTTATATTTTCTTAGTTAAAGGAAGCAGAAGAGATTGATCAAGTTTAATGAACACTCGATTTATGAAACACAAAATTGACATACATATATTACCACCCTTATCTACCAAATTGTATTACAATTTCATACTCCCTCTGTCCCAAGGGAATTGTCCCCTTGGGACATGGCACAATAACCAATGTAGTGGAATGTGGTAGAGATAGATAAAATTATTATTTTATTAGTTAGTGTGTAGAAACTTTCCATTTTAGGTAAGGGGACAATTCGTGTGGGACGGACGAAAAAGGAAAGACCAGAGCCGCGATTTCTTGTTCGGAAGAAAGTTAGCATTTTTATGATTGAAATAATTATAAAACCTAACTTGATAATCAATTTCATTCTGTTTGCTTTGATTCTTCAAATATTACAAAATGGCTGACTGTGGATGGATATGCCTACATTAATTAGATCTAACATAATATATACTTTTGCGGCATTGTCTGCGCACAACACAGGCAATTTTTCATACTAAAATATTTAAAGTTTGGTTGAGAGATTCCCCTTACCTTCTTTGAAAGTTCTTTTCTCAAATTCTGCCACTGAGCATATGCTGCTTGGCGAACATCATCAGCAGCTCTAAATTGAGCTTGAAGTTCCTTAACTTTTCTGTGTTCATCATCGTATTTCTTCTCAGCTTCTGCAGCAGTTGCTTCAGCTTTTAAGACTCTATTTTTTAGAATATCAAGTTCTTTCCTTAGAATCTGCAACACACCCAGTCCACATTAGAAACTCACAACAGATTAGGCCTTTCACCGTGAACAGCCTTTGCACTCACTAAACTGTCACAATAATATAACTGTGAATATTAAGCCTTTTATGCAAGTTCAGGTCTTATAAAAAAGGAGGGGTATAAAATAAAGCACCGTAAATGTATTTCATAAAAAAAGATATAATCAAACCTTTAAGCGCTCTTCAATCTCCTCTCTCTGTTCAAGAGCCTGTTTGATTTCATCTTGGCTACCCATGTTAGAAGACAATTGTTCGCGCAGTTGCTTCAGTTGTTTGATTTCACGAATGAGTTGTTTTTCTTCCTTCAAGGGAAGAGTCTCGTGTTGTATCATACGTTCCATTTTGTGTATCTGCAAAAAAAATGTACTGGAACTGATCAATCCCATTCAATATTAATACACGCTTAGGTGGGGGCAGGAGAATGCATACCTGGCTATCAATATCCTCAATAGATAATGCATTCTTGGCTTTGTTGATTACAGATTGAAGAGAATCTATTTCCATGCGTTTTGCCCTCACCAACTTCCGTGCACTCCTTCCTTCACCCTTGGAAAACTCATAATCAATACCATTAATCTGACTGTTGGCCTGCTAAGTGAGAAAATACAATAACATAAGCCTTTTGTCCTTGAAATCAAATAAAAGGGAAAGTTAAGTGATAAATGTCTTACTCTTTTCTCTTGGATTTGATGTTGAATAATATCCCTTAGTTTTGTCTTCTCATCAACTTGCAGTTTTGCGAGTCTGATTTGTTCTCTAAGATCTTCATCATCAAATCTTGGAGTCCTGATCAAAAAATAGAATGGCTTCGTTTTAGTTTTAATACTTTCGTCTTCTCCACCAGCCGTATTTGTAGAAGCCACACAGGTTTCTTCATTCTGAGAATTTCCGGAGTTAACATTCTCTTGGATGAACATGTTCTCTTTACGCTTTCCTGCAGCACCATCAAACTTATCCCCCATATCTTCAACAACATCTACTTCCAACTCGATGTTTGCTGCACCATCCAAGTTAAGATTAAAGCTATCGGAAGTATCTGTTCTACAAGGGACAGCCACATCATCACTCTTTTCTCCACTGATTCTGACAGAATAGTCGTGAACATGACTATCAGGTTCCAGTTTTACACCAAGAGTTCTGGGTGTGCTGTCTCCATCTTCGGATTTCCCACCCGAAATTTCAGTTTTAGAATGGGTCTCATCACCACCTTCAAAAGAAATATCCTTCTCTGGTACCATGTCAACAGCACAGTTGGTTCCTGAGCTTGCCTCATCAGGAGTAAACATTACCACACTATCATGACTAGGTACTATTTTCTCAATAATTTGTGATTCCTGACCAACAAGAGAAGAAGAGACTGTATCAATTTCTTCAACATCAGAAACCTCAGTTACACTTTGAGATGCACAAGCATTTTGGCCTGGATCGGTTTGAGTTAGAACAAAAGCAGCAGTCATTATTTGATTTGGCGTAGTATCATGAGATGCTCCACACCTATCAGGTTCTTCCTGATATTCTTCAGGATATTCAGAACCATTTGCATCTTCAGATACAGATGAGTCCTCATCTTTTTCTTCTAGAACCAAGTCACAAGTAATTTGCACGTGAGAATCAGTACTACTCACCAAAGGTTGTTCCTGAGATTCTTCATGATCTTGAGAAACATTTTCAACTTCAGATACAGATGAGTCCTCATCCTTTTCTACAATCAAATCATGACTAATTAGCAAATTAGAATCAGTAATACTCACCACAGGCTGTTCCTGAGATTCTTCATGGTATTGAGCAACATTTTCAACTTCAGATACAGATGAGACCTCATCTTTATCTACGACCAAATCATGAGTAATTTGTAAATGAGAATCAGTACTACTTAGCACAGGCTGTGCCTGAGATTCTTCATCAAATTGATCATCATTTTCAGATACATATGAGTCCTCATTTTTCACTTCTAAAGCCAAGTCACAAGTAGTTTGCACTTGAGAATCACTACTACTCCCCACAGGTTGTTCCCGAGATTCTTCGTGATATTGAGCACCATTTTCAACTTCAGATGTAGATGAGCCCTCGTTTTTTTCTTCTAAAACCAAGTCATGAGTAGTTTGAACATGAGAAATGCAGCTACTGCCCACAGGTTGTTTCTGAGATTTTTCATGATATTGAGAACCATTTTCAACTTCATTTCTTTCTTCCAAAACCAAATCACGAGTATTTTGCTCCAGAGAGTCACTACTCCCCACAGGTTGTTCCTGAGATTGAGCACCATTTTCAACCTCAGATACAGACGAGTCCTCATTTTTTACTTCAGAAGCCAAGCCACAAGTAATTTGGATTTGAGAATCACTACAACTCCCCACAGATTTTGATTCATCTGTCTCTACCCCCATATCTTGAAAAATGTTGCTAGCCCCAGTGTCACCCACTTGATTTTCAATTGCATTCAAGCTCAAATCTATCTTTGCCTCCTCTTCAAGTGTCTTATCCTTGCTGTCAATTGGGAACGACTCTGAACACAGTGAAGTTGATGAGGGAACTTCATGTTCTGTTACTTCTGCAAGTTCTCTGGTTGACTTCACCTCATCCTCAGCCTCCACACCAACACTTTGCAATTCATGCTCATCTAAATCCATAATTACGTCATCAGATCTTTGTTTTGCTTCCAATGCCTCAGCTACACTTGTCCTACTTTGATCCTCACCACCATTAGCACTGTTATAGCTATTGCTGTTCAAAAAAGCATTATTTGATTCTCTATATTCTCCTATTTCTGCTACTAACTCCAAATCCGTAACTTTAGATTCCTGATTCTCAGCAGGACAAAGTGGGGGCTCTGCTACTGTAACTCCATCTGAATCCTCTGGTTGGCCTTCTACCACACCGTCAGTTTCTCCATTTTGATCCACAGCCTTATCAAACTCAGCTTCTGAAATACTTCCAGTTTCACTTTCTGAATCCTCAACTTGTTCAACATCTGCTTCTACCACAATTTTAGTTCTCTCCGTATGCACCTCTAGGGAATCGACAACAGGAACTTGTTCAACTTCAGCTTCAGGAGAAGTTTCATTTTTATAAGTCTGCACCAACGGAGAATCAGAGACAGGGAATTGGACCCCCTCTTTATCCTCAAAGGAACTCTCATGCTTGCAGGCTTCACAACTTAAAATGTCGCCAACACTCGCACTCACTCCGTCATTCAGGTGATGGGCCGCACCAACATTTTGTGAACCATCATTAAAACCTCCAACAACCACATCATTATCACCGACAGCACCATCAGCCCCGGTAACAAAAACATATGAGTTATCAAGATCATTGACTTGGTTATGGTGGTTGGTCCCGTTGCAATCGGATTTGGGTAGGTTCTGGTAAGAGATCTCGTCCAGCCCACATTTCTCCTCAATAGCAATTATCTTCGAAACCTCCGTTTCAGCCATTGTTTTCTGAATTCCACCAATTGAAGATCAGAATTAACAGTAAAGAGACAATGCATTGGCAAACACATAATATCACAAATGTAAAAACATTCAAGATCCATCTAATATTCAAAAAAGTAAAACCAGAAATAAAAAGTAACCAGAAACTGAGATTGCTATTTTTTTTTGTTTTGCTTAAGATTCAATATCACTGATGCAAAATCATCCAACGAACATTAAAATAAGTACGAGCAAAAAAAAAAACTAACCAGGAAAAAGTGAAACTTAGACGGAAATATTTATTTAGTTTTTCTCCCTCCATCTCCTTGATAAATATTGACGCCGACGCTCTCCATATGGGTTTTGACATTTTACTACTCTTTTGTTTTTTGGTCTTATATATTCACCGTTGGTCACAAAATTGATAGAGGGAGGTAGCAATCAGAGAAAAAAGATTAGGAAATAAATCCTGAAATCTATCATAAATGATAAATCTTCTAATTTTATATTAAGTAATTAGAATTTACACCAAGGAAATAAATCTTTATATTTAAGGGCGGGGTGGACAGAATAATTTTAAAAAACATTTAGGGTTCGTTCTATGGGTTTAATAGTAGAATGAATGGATATGAATTTAATTTTTGGGAATCATTCTCAATTCTGATGTTTGTTTTACGAGATGGATTTTAGAATCATTTCTAATTCTGATGATTGATATTTTAACTTTATAAATTTATAAAATAATTAAAATATTATACATTTAATAATAAAAAATAAAAAAATAAAATCATATTAAAATAAATAAATAATATATTTATCTTCTTATTTGTTTTATAAAATATAAAATTAAGATACAAATAAATAATTAATATAATAATATTATTATTTTAATATATTAAAAAGAATTATATATAATTATAATAACATATAATATTATAAAATAATATAATTATCATAATATTTTAGAGTAATATTATAAAAATTAATAAATAAGAAAGTAATTATAAAATAATATGAAATAAATAATTTTGATAATTGATATGGGAATGAAAATGAAACTCATCATTTTGGAGGGTTTTGGTGATTCCCAAGTATTTGGGTATCATTCCCAATTTTTAATTATCATACCCTTTAACCAAACGGTTGGTTTCGGAATGATTCCATTCCCTCATTTCGAAACCCACCAACCAAATGCCCCTTAATTATGCTAATAAAGTATATCTATATTTCAATTCAAACCTTCCCAGTTCCCATCCACAACTAAATACTAATAGATCTTACCCATGCCTTATTTCGCCTATAAAAATCTGCAAGCGTTTGAATTAACTGTCAAGAATTATAAGAACTGTCGAGAATTATAAGTATAAGTTTGATAGTAAATGAGTAAGTATCAGTTTAATTTTTGCGAACCATTCTCAATTATGATATTTAGTTTATTAGATGGGGTTTGAAATTATTTTTAATTCTAATGATTGATTTTTTAAGTTAATAATTAAAATATCATATAAATAATAATTAATTTAATAATTAAAATCAAGAAGATAAAATCATATTAAAAAATAAATAATCTATTTTTCTTATTTATCTAATAAAAATTAAGATACAAAAAAATGATTAATTCAATAATATTAATATTTTAATATATTAAAAATAATAATTATATATAATTATATTAACATATATATTATAATTAATATTATGTAATAATATAATTATTATAATGTTTTAGAACAAATATCATAAAAATAAATGAATAAGAAAATAATTATAAAATAACATGCAATGAAAAAATAAGAAATAAATAATTTTGGTAATGAGATTTGGGAATGAGAATGAAACTCATAATTTTGGATGGTTTTGGTGATTTTCAAATACTCCCTCCGTCCTATTGGAATGAGGAAATTTTTTTCCATTTTAAAAGATAAAATTAATCTGGCGGGACGAATGAAAATAGAAAAAAAGAACTAATTTAGCATAACGGAATAAATATTTAAATATCATTCTCATTTTTTCCGTTCACATAATCTTCAACTAAACGGTATTTTCAAAATCATTTCATTCTGTCATTTTTAAACCCGTCAACGAACCAAACCCTCAATTTCTTTATTAAATGGGACGCCAAATAATTAATAAATTAAGTGCACATCAATAAAAATATACAAAGCACTTCATTATTTAATTGACACGCCATGATTTTAGTTTTTGTGAACAGTTTGGAATGAGTTTTTCTTTTTCCGTTCAAAATACTCAATTTTCGTTTATTCTTAAAACTATTGCAATTTAGTAACTAAGAAAATCGACATAAATATAAAACTTGAACTATCATGTCAATCAGATCCTTATAGTGTTGACAGTGGAGGATTTAAGGTTGAACTAGATTTTATATGACGAAAAAAAAAACACAATTAATTTACTTCAAAATATATTTTAGCTTCTCTTCATCTTAAACTCCCACAACCCTCTTCTTCTTTATATTCAGCTCCATTTTCTTCTTCATAACTTATTCATGACGGGACTAACTCATAAAAATATTCGATCACCATAATATTAAAACTAAAAAAAAAAAATTGGTTAGAGGGAGCTCCATTTTCTTTTTCATTACATGTGCATCCGCCGGTGCGTGTTGATATGTTATCGATATGATCTGTTAAGACCAAATTCATATCTAATTCGTAAAGAAACATCTAAATCGATATTAGTATTCGATCTACTAAGCTCAAATCCAAAATAGTGTGAATCCGAAAAGGAACCATTAATGATTTGATCCGAATGATTGATAAAAATCTGATCCGATTCGACTGTTAAGCTAAGAATTCAAAAAAAAATCATTAAATAATGTTAGTTTGAAGAAAAGTATGAAAATTAAATTATTATATTAAAACTAAATCTATTATCTATACTAAAAGAATTTCGTCACATTTTTCGAGAATTTTCGCCTAAAATTAATGCTCATGCAAAGTCGTTAAAAAAGTAATATTTGAGAGAAAAAAAAGTACTTGAAAAACCCAAAAGTTCATGCAAAGTTGTATTACCTAGGGTTATAGGTTAGTTTTTCTTGAGATATATCATATCTTTGTATATATTGTAGTATATATCTTCATATTTTCTAGATTAGATTCACTTGTACATGCATAAATACTCCTCTTGTAATTCATAATTCATCGAGTGAAATAAGAGTTAATATTCTCTACATGATATCAACCAAATATTGGCCAAAATCCTATTTTTTTATTTCGTCATTTTTTTCTCCTGCTCGTTCCTTGCCTCTGCCATGGCCGATCGACAGGACCCCGACGAACTACCAACTCTTCCATGATTCACATGGTGAACATTAAACTTACCGCCGCAAATTACATGCTCCGGCACGCTCAGATTGAACCTCTTCTGATTACTCAGGATTTTTTGTCGTTCATAGATGGTTCCAATCCACCTCCGCCGCATCACCTGCCAAACACCTCCGGCGCTCTCACGCTGAATCCAGACTTCTCAAAGTGGTATTCACGAGATCAGATAATCAAGTTGTTTCTGATTTCAACTTTGACAGAGGAGTCTGTGGCTATCATCATCGGCTGCAAATCATCTAGCGAAGTCTGGGATGCTTTATCTCGGACGTATAGTCATCGCTCCAAGGCCAGAGAACTGAGTTTGAGAGAACTAAGTTTGAAAGATGATTTGTTATCCCTCAAATGTGGAGATTTATCCGTTGCTGATTATGGTCGCCGCTACAAGTCCATATGTGATCAACTTGCTGTGATTGGGTGCTCTCTTGACGTCTCCGACAAGTCTCAATGGTTCTTGTGCGGTTCGGGTCCTGATTTTGCGATTTTCACGGCTGCACAATGGACTCAGGATCCGCTTCCAGAATTAAATACTTTGCTCGCCCTCGCTCAAAACCATGAACTCTTCCAGAAGTCGTCTGATTTCTCCCCATCATCGCAGACGGCTGCCTTTCACACGGCTTAGAAGCCTCGCGACTCATCCGGAAAGAGTCAATCAAATAAAGGCCATGGTCAGAATCAAAATTCTTCTCGGCAGCACGGCAGCGCCGCAAGCCCTGGTGCTATTTCTATCGCTTGAATGATCACAATGCGTTCGATTGCCCTCACCGGTTCGATAGGAATTTTATGCGCAACTCTTGCCCTCCGCAGTCTGCCTAGCTAGCTAAAGATTTCTTGCAAACTGCAATATTTCCCCGACATCCACCTCCGATTGGTATTTGGACACCGATGCCACAACTCATATCTCGAACGATGCATCTAACCTTGATAATATTTCCAGCTATTTTGGTTCGGACCATGTCACCGTTGGTAATGATAATCATCTTCGTATTACTCATACTGGCTCTCTTTGTCTCTCAAATAATATTTGTTTGAATGACGTTCTGATTGTTCCTGAAATTGCGGAGAATTTGTTATCTGTCAGCAAGCTCACCAGTGATCTTCCTGTTCGTGTCTTGTTTCATGACTCCCGATTCTAGATTCAGCATCGGGACAGCGGTCGGACAATGGCAAGCGACATGCGTAGGAATGGTCTATACGTGCTTGTCTCCCAACAATCGGCGTTCACGACTACCGCAAGATCCAAGCCACCCTCTACCACCTTCGATCTTTGGCATTCCCGCCTCGGTCACGCTGCTCCATCCGTTCTCAATTCATTACGAAGTCTTCATTTACTTTCGTTCCCGTCATCGAGTCACAGTTCATGTCTATGTCCGTCGTGTCAATTAGCTAAAAACGGTCATTTACCTTTCTCATCTTCCAGTAAACGTGCATCTCATGTACTCGAACTCATTCATTGTGATTTATGGGGCCCTACCCCGATAACCTCATCTATGAATTTTTGCTATTATGTCGTTTTTATTGATGATTTCTCTAGATTTTCGTGGTTCTATCCTCTCCGTACTAAGTTTGAATTCTTTGACGTCTTCATTCGTTTTAAGAACTTTGTTGAAACTCAATTTTCTTGCAAAATAAAAAGGTTTCAAAGTGACGGCGGGACTCAATTTACAAACAACCATCTTCAGTCTCTACTTACTCAATCAGGCATACATCACCTTATCCCCTGTCCTTACACATCCTCTCAAGATGGTCGCGATGAGCGCAAACATCATCATATCACCAAAATGGGTCCTTACCATGCTCTTTCATTCCTCTACTCCTCTGTCCTTTTGGGTAGAAGTCTTTAGTACAACCATCTATACCATAAATCGCCTCCCTTCCGCCTTTCTTCAGGGCAAATCCCCCTTCGAGTTATTATACCACCAAACACCATCCTATGATTCCTTCCAACCCTTTGGGTGTCGCATTTTTCCCTATCTTCGTGACTGCACCAAAAAACAATTTTCAACCACTTAACGCTCTTAGTGTCTTTTGATGGATTTATATACTGAAAGCATTATGATTGGTATATTATGTACAAGTTCGATTGGTTAATATACTGGGAATCATAAATGTTGTATGTTCATCTCCTGTCTGAATTAACAAACATGTGTCGCAAATGCAATTATCCTCTTATCTCGTCGATAGGGAGATCATACGGTGTGTAGAAGATCACGGAAGATCGTATAGATCGTTTGACCTAGCGAGATATAAATAGTTATCACAGCTGAGACAGTTCCAGGACAAACTGTCGGTGTAGGCTGCAGCATACGCAGTAATAAGCATCTTATCTTGGATGGCTTGGTATACTGGTGTGGGGAACATATTGATAAGAACCTAAGTCGAGATCGATTCTTTTATCTGACATCAAAGAATATAGATCTCTATGGCTTGACGAGATCCTAAGTCTAAATGAAGGTACAAAAGTATATGCAGATTGTGTATTACTTTGAGTTGCAGTGAAAGGCTCTAGTTGAGCTTGTATATCTGTATCTTGGGTAATAGCAGTTTGTGTATGACGGTCTGGTACTGGAACTAGGTAACCACATCCAGTATAGGATGGTGACATTCCCTGAACAGCTCAAAAGGTTCGTTATGCTAAGTCCTGCAGGTTGATTAAGTTCAAGCATAAGTGAAAAGGTTTGAGTGGATTGATTCAGGAATATAAGATGTTAATTAATTAAATAGCTTGTCAGAGCTTAAATTAATTAACGAATGTCTGTAACCTTAAATGTGGGGATATACCGAGCTCATGCAACCCGTACCTCAAAACGTGGTAGCAAATAGGTAGGACAGTATTGATTCTCTGGTGGAATGAATCAATATTAATTAATTAATTATATTCTGGGTTGAATATGAGAATTAATTAATTGATAGGCCTTTTTTGCTATTTGCATTTTGGTCCCTGGTCTGGCCCATGAAACTCAAGCCCAATAGGAGTCCAGTATTTTCCTATAAATAGGCCTCAGTTCCTCAGATCTCAACACAACACAAGATCATAAGTTGCACACAGCAAATCAGGTTTTGGGAGCTGTGGTGATCGACTAAAATCTAAGAACGATGAGGAAATTCTGCTTCTCAACTGGGCAAGGGATCTGATAGAGAATCTTCACCAGATTTTCAGATCGAGTTGGGATACAGATCAGAAGATCAAATCAGGAGGATTTTTCTTCTTCTCTCTCTCCTTTGTTTTCAAAAATATTATTATTATTTACATAGATTTATTTCCCCAATCTGTTAGGAAATTAAATCTTTGTGCGTGGGAAAGATCAAAGGACATCTCCGTGCACAGGTTCTTCAGAGTTCATCAATTCAGGTATTCCGCATAAACCTTCTTATGCATAATAATATAGGAGCATGCTAGGATTGTTCATAGGCATAGAAATTTATTTTGATATTCCAATTAACGATCCTTGGCAAACGGACTTCGTGATTCAGTTCACGAATCCCTTCATCTTTCTAGGTTACAGCTCTTCTACTCCTTGCCCTATCTGCCCAACACCTGGTGATCCGCCTTTGCCTGCCATACATCCAGCACCCAACCTCGCACAGCCAACTGTCGTTGTGCCCAATCCGCCATCCCCGCCTACTCCGCCACCTCGCGTGCATCGCATGCAGACGCGATCACAATTCGGTATATTTAAACCACGCTATCTTATTGATGCGAACTTGGTTTCTACTTATTCAGCTAGCACAGTCGTTCCAGAACCACGTGGGATTATCTCGACTCTCAAAGTTCCAGAATGGACACAGGCAATGCGCGAGGAAATGGCTGCACTTCACTCGAACAAGACACGGGTTCTTGTTCCGCGTCCTACCAGACAAAATGTAGTAGGCTCCACATGGGTTTATCACACCAAGTTACTTGCCGATGGCTTAGTCGATCGCTATAAAGCACACCTTGTCGCACAGGGTTTTAGTCAAGTTCCTGGGTTCGATTTCACTCACACCTTCAGTCCAGTGGTAAAAGCATCCATAGTACGTATTATTTTGTCTGTTGCAGTTATGCATAGCTGGCCTCTTCACCAACTGGATGTGAAAAATGCATTTCTTAACGGTATTCTTACAACACCAGTGTTTATGGAACAACCGCCGAGATTTATTGACAACAAATATCCTTCCCATGTGTGCAAATTACAGAAAGCTATTTATGGTCTTCGTCAAGCCCCACTTGCCTGGTATCAGCGCTTTCGGAATTTTCTTCTAACACTTGGTTTCTGCTGCAATGCTTCAGATACTTCTTTATTTGTTCTTTGTAGCAAGTCAACTATCATTTACTTGCTAGTCTATGTAGACGATACAATGATTACTGGGAACAATACTGTGGCTATATCCAAGCTCATGTCACGCTTGAACTCGGAATTCTCCACCAAAATCTTGGTCGCCTTGGTTATTTTCTAGGACTGGAAGCATATTATCCCTCTGACTGTTTGTTTCTCTGTCAAACGAAATATGCGCTTGACATATTGTGCCACTCTGACATGCTGCATGCCAAGCCTATTTCGACGTCGTTACCTCCTGGAATCACGTTCTCAAAAGATAGTTCACCATTTGAAAATCCAACTCTCTATCAGTCTATTCTTGGCGCTCTCCGGTATTTGACAATTACGCGTCCGAATCTCGCTTATTCAGTCAATATTATGAGCCAGTATCAGCAACACCCTACCGTTGATCACTATGCTGCCCTTAAACGTATCTTAAGATATGTCAAAGGGACAATTGGTTTTGGTTTATTCTTTTCTCCTGGATTGCCTAAGCTCATCGCTTATTCAAATGCGAATTGGACACGCTATACTGATACGCGATGATCGAGGTACGATTTCTTTATTTTCTTGGGATTTCTGGAGCTCTATCCAGCTATGAATCTGAGCATATCGCCATTGGCAACACTGCTTCAGAACTCCGTTGGGTGATCAACAAGCTCCGTGATCTACATGTTATGCCCGTCCTTTTCCTCACTCAGAATCCGGTTTCTCATAAGCGCGCTAAGCACATTGACATTGACTACCATTTTGTTTGAGAGTTGGTGGATTCAAAGCAGCTCGTGATGCGTTTTGTGCCTTCTGAAGACCAAATCGCCAATATATTTACAAAGAGTCTATCACGTTCTTTATTTGAACATTTTCGGACCAAGCTTCGTCTATCGTCGACTTCGCTTGGGGAGGTCTTGAGATATATCATATCTTTGTATATATTGTAGTATATATCTTCATATTTTCTAGATTAGATTCACTTGTACATGTATAAATACTCCTCTTGTAATTCATAATTCATTGAGTGAAATAAGAGTTAATATTCTCTACAGTTTTAATTCAAAGTTTCACAATTAAAATTGAGTTTTTTTAATTTAAAAGCATTAGAATTAAAAACAATAGATCTTCCAATTTTTTTTTTCAATTATCAAATATTAATCAATGTACATGTATTATTTGCAAAACTCTTAAATATTACATTATATGTAATGCGATTAAAAATTTGTGTTGTAATTATCAATTCACATCTAATAGGAGTATGCATTATTCTTCAACCATTGCTTATAGTATTATTCTCATTTTTTCTTTTCAAAAAATATGTTTTAAAATTGTATATTTTGAAGAATATGGAAGCTTTGATGACTTTACATCGATAATAAAAAGTAAATTTAAAAATAATTATGTTCTCTTTTATTAAAATTTAAAATATATAAAAAATATTTTCATGCAACGTACAAGTATAATTCTAGTTAGTAACAATTATAAGACCCTAATCTTATTAAAATGAGATTGTGAATTATTATATTTTAATATGTAAATAAAAATATAATAATTATTTATTTATTAATAGATATCCGAATTTGGTCCGATTGTCAGATTGTTCAATCCGATCTGAATTTTTTGTGTCCTTATCATGTTAATTCGATAAGGCTCCACATTCGATAAGTCTAAATCCACACCCATTATTATCCTGTTCTGCAAATTCGTGTGAGATTATCGTATCGTGATAAGAATTGTCAATCCTACATAAACACATTATTATATTCTTACAGCTCCAAATTATATTATAATGCCCAAGTTTTCCTTCAATTAGTTCTATTCATTTCAATATTCGATTTGTAAATTATATTTTTCATGAATAATTAAATCTATTCTATTAATATATTAAAATAAAATAGTTTCATTATAATTGTTCCCGTCAAATTATTATTTATTCATTTAATTATATAAAAACATTTAAAATGTAACATATAGTTTAAAATTGATGACAGTCCAATATTGTATTGAGTGTGCTGCAATGTGTACTATCACAATATGTGAAGTTCATATGAATATATTATTTGAATGTAAAAAAACAAAATTATAATCTATTTAATATACTAAATGAGAATAGTTCAATCTTATTATAATTTTGTTATAATATATATCTATTAATATATCAAAGCAAATTTGCTGCAAATAATTACAATTTGGTCAATTTCCTCAAAAAATGTTTCATCCACATAATTTCATTTTTTATTTTATTTATAATTTTTCTATTATAATATAGGTATATGATAACAAATTAAAAATAATAAAAGCCGAACAAAGGTATTTATGTAATTTTTTCTTTAAAATATTACATCTCATCAATTTATTATATATACTATTTTTAAAATAAAACAACTATAATTTGTTTTATGAGATATTATGTGAATTAAATAAATATTGTTGCAAACCTTATGATTGATGTACTTCCATTTTTATTATTAATGTATTGGATTTATAATATAAAGAATATTTATATTATAATATATAATATTGATGATTAAAAAATAATTTTATTTAAAAATTACTCTATATATATATATATATACATTATTTCATTAGGTATGTTTTGATATTAAAAATAAAACATCACGTACTTAATCTACAGATTGCGTATGCGTTAATCTAGTAGTAAACTCAAATCAAATCGCGCATGGGTTGCGATAAACATGAGTAATAGTAACGTTGTTCTAAAAAAAAAAATATGTGGACCAGTCTTTAGTACTAATTTCAGCTTCCACTTTTTCTATTTTGTGGCAAAATTTTGGTTTTATCGTGGTCCCGAAACTGATAAATAAAAACTAGAAAAGGGCTCACCTTTTTGCCTATCTAGATCTCAGCACACTCGCAAATGCAGAATATTAAATGATTCAAGATGTATATTTATTTTAATGAATGTATGAAATCCATATCCTGTATGTACTTCTTCAATTATTATATTACTTTAACAAGAAATAATTTATATAGACGAATATAAAAATAATAATAATTCTTTCTTCATGTTCACATAAAGAAACTAGGAAATATTCAGTAATAAATCCACTTTTTCGAATTTCGACGTGTTTTTTAAAAACTACTAATTCCAAAGAATTGTGTTTCAAGAGATTAGAATAGAACGGATACGTTAATTAACATTGAATGGTGGGATATTCGCTGACAATCATGCCCTCTTAATTCAACTCATAATTTGTAGCTGGAAATAAAACCAAAATTCTAACTAGCCGCCCCCAACTAGTAGTCTATAGCATTAGAATGTCAACTTTGCCTAACAAACCAAAAAGTAAACTAGGGTTAAGTATTTTAAACCAACTAAAATTAACCCGAAGACTAATAGAGTTGAGTCCAAACACGAAAGATAGACTCGATTGACCCAAGTTAGTTTGTCATTAACATTTTAGGAGTATTATCAATTGCAAATTTAAAAGATAATTTAATTATCAATTTAAGACACATCAATTCAGAACCCGAAAGATTATAAAATTCTTAATTCATGACCTTAATATCATATATTCCATTAAAATTGTATGATCTTTTAAATTCCTAATTGATAATTCATTTTCCGGATCTCAAATTGATAATTCAATTATCTTTCAAATGTTGATTACCAAGATGTTTTATAATATTTAAGATCGCATTTTTAAGTTAAGTTGTATATTTAGTTTAAATATTTTTTTAAAGGATGCAAAACAAGGATCCTTAAAAGTTATTTAATTATGAAATCAAAATGTTATCTATTCAATATTTAAATTGATTAATGAAACATAAAGATTGCGATGTGTTCTTAAATTTTTATTAAAATTAAAATTTGTTATATTTTTATTATTTAGAAAATCAGAAGAAAATAAAAAATAAATCTTATAAAATATTTAAAATAAAAAGAATTCTGAAATTCATCAGCAAACAATCTAAACCAAAAATCCAAGGATTTAAATTAAGATTCTTCAACTCAATTGCTGTCCGAATAGCCCACCCACTACAAAAAACCTGACCCCATTGATATTGATTAGGGAAGAGAGAGGAGGAAAATGGAAAGAGAGCAGGCAGGATGTGGGCCCCCGGCATTTCACGAGGTTTTCTCCACCGCCATATTCCCATCTATTTATTCTCGAATAAAATACTGATGTGCGATGACTTGAGATTTGGTCAAAGAACGAAAAAACGAAGTGATGTATATTAACAACCATTAAAGCTTATATTAACTTTACATAGTGTGAATTCTATCTAGACTACCTACAAGAATTTACTCTAACTCCACAACATTACATATTGACAAATTTTAGATGTTTTGTATTTCTTATTATTTGAATTACGCGTTTTTGGATTACTTAGATCTGCTTTTTTAACAGAATGGCTACAGATCACAAGGCTAAGGCCCACCAAATTTATTAATTAATGTTTCTTGATTTTCTGACGGATTATATCGATACGAAGGTGAGAAACGAGTGATCGAATTAATGTAGTTATCTTCTACATTGGAAACAAAATCCTATTTCCCTACGATGCGATGATATCTGACTACCCCCATTCTGTTCAGCTACACATAAAATAGACCTATGCATTCATATTAAAATCTCAAAATGTAAACCTTCACACAAACAAAAACACCGCCGATCATCAACGAAAGCAAGATCACGCACACAAACTCGAAATTAAAACTCAATTCAGACGGAAATCAAACAAAATGCCAAAGGAAAAAGTGAATTCATAAGATTGCATGAATCGGTGGATGCTGGGGAGGGAAAATTGAATGAATTTACTCACCGTGAAATGTACGATCCCGATGCGAAGAATCCAGATCCGATTGAGAACTTGAGTGCAGAGATCAGGACAGCCAATGGCGATGGAATTTTGAATTGGACTCTATATCACTTAATATAATTCAAATATATATACCAGTCACCTTCTTTGCCTCTCAACAAACACAGACAATAATACACAGTGGTGGGCAGCCGAGGGAAGAAGATGGCGGAGCAGTTTTGGGAGTGAGGGGCCTGGCGGTGTGTTAAGAAGGTGTTCGAAATAAGATCTATTACAGTTATAAATAGGGATACGAAGGCTGCATTTTTTTTTTAAAAACCAATTGTTTTTATTTATTTGTATTATTTTTTTTTTCAAACAACTAAAATGGCTTTTACCTGTTACTACAAGTCTACAATAGCTATTCATTTTTCTTTTTTTTTAATTTATTAATTGTGATTGCGGGAATTTCATTTGACCTTTATTAGTTGACTTTTTTGTTTTCCATTGGGCTAGAGTGTTTTATTTACATTAAAAACTCCGACCTTGTTTGGTACAATAGCAAAAGTATCTAATATATAACTAATAAAATATATATTCGAACTTTCTTAAGATATTAAGTGTGTGAAATTAAATTAAATTTCTCTCACTTCAAAGCACAATTATTAAGTATTTTATTTAGAATGATTCTAAACATAGACATCTTTTTAACTTCTCGTTATTTTTAAAAATAAAATTATTATTATCTAATATTAATATTTTACCCTTAAAATCTTTAATTTAAAATATCAGCCAAATATATAAAAAAAAATGAATATTACCCTTAAGTGGAATGTTTATAAATAAATTGAATATTACCCTTAAGCTCGGCCCCGCCCCACTCGAGTTCATTGAAGGTTTTCTTGACTACGGTAGTGCACTGAAAAAGACGAAGTTGTTTCACCATTGGAGACAGACCGCACATTACACTCTTGCAGGAAGAGTGTCTACCTGACTCGACTCTATCTACATTTGTTCTTTGTAGTTTCTTTTATTAAAGTTTTTGGCACTCTACAACTTTCGGAATTGTAACTTCAAACTATATATACTACAAATTGACACACAAAAAGTTATATATAATTTGACAACATCAACATTCTAGCCTGTGGAAACAGTGCTACCAATCAAACCAATCCTCTTAATGTTGCTGTTGTGGGTGGTTCAAAGACCCAAATACCTAGCTATGATCATAATGTGTAGAAGTCCTTCACTTTCAGTGCTAAAGCCGATAAGCCCTTTAAACTCGATGGTGGATTTTAAAATGTGGCAAAAGAAAATACTATTCTATCTTACCAAGTTAGGCTGATCAACTACTTGAACGAGGACAAGTCAACCTATGTCGATGACGAGCCCAATGTCAACAAGAGGATCACCTTCACCAATTGGTGCCACATAGACTTTCTTTGTCATAATATCATTTTAAATGTCTTCGTAGATACATTGTATTGCATTTAAATTATTGTAACAATTACCAAAGAAATATGAGAATGGAAGTACAAGACTGAGGACATAATTACTATAAAGTATGATGTGACCAAGTACTTGGCATACCAAATAGTAGACAATTAATGTGTGGTCGAACAAGTGTAAGAGTTTTAACTCATTTTTTCACAATATTCGTGCTAAGGGGATGGTTCTCCCCCATGCGTTCAATATCGTTGCCATCATTGAAAAACTCTCCGTTAGAACTACCTTAAGAATAAACAAAAGGTTATGAAGCTTGAAGATTTATTTTTCAAGCTTCACATTGAAGAAAATAATCATTAGGCTTGAAAGGTTATATATCACGTTCTATAATTTTTTAACATATAGAAAATACTAATTTAAGTAGAAAAAAAATCAAATTAATTAACATATTTTATATATTTCAACATAAAATAAAAAAATACTAAATTAAATAAAAGAAAAAAAGTCAACATGTGCACTATTTAAGTATAGTTACGGTTACGATTTTATATCTCATTTTTTATAATTCTTCATATAATTATATTGGTGAATTGCTTTTATTATAATACATATTATATATTATTTAATATTTAAAATTATAAAAAAACAATTAATCTGTGTAGAATTAATATATATGGCAAACTCTCAGATGAGACGGTCTCATCATTTTTATTGTGAGAGGAATTTAATGAAATGATGTATTTTTTTTATTGCAAATGATGTTTCACCATTTTTATTTTGATATGAGTTTAATGAAATAATGTATTTCTTTATTGCAAATGATGTATTTCTTTGTTGCAAATAATGTAATTCTTAAAAATGAAATGATGTATTTAATTTATTGAAATGATGTATTAAGGTCCGTCTCACAATAAAAAAATAGTGAGATCGTCTCTCAGGAGAACAACTCAATATATATATTATAGAAGGTTATGCATAACATTATATTATTCTATTTTGCAAATTTATTAATATCATTATTAAACTTTACTATTTTTTGTGATGTTTGGAAAATAATATATAAAATATTATTGTTGGTAATTATCATTCAATTTTCTATATTATTATTTAAATTTAATTGTAGTTCATGTGATTAATGAATTTATATAAATTATAGACTATCGAGATTCTGGTAAAAAATAATTTTTTTTAAATAATTAATCAATATAATTTTTTATAAGTATGAGATATAAAATTGAAAAGAAATTTTGAGATATTTATTATAAAAAATTGATTATAATGATTAGTATTAATTAATAATTATTCACTTAAATCATAATTTATTTAAATAAAATAAAATAATAATTTATTTGCTGAAAATAACTGTTCCCGCCTTTTTTTTTCTTAATCACTTTGTTTTAGTATATATATAGATATAAATATTCATTTTTCTGAAATTTAGTATAAGCCATCATATTTCTCAATTGAATAGCCAAATTATTATAATTTATACAAATATAATATTGATTTTTTTTTAAGGAAAACTGATTATGCGTACCGAAAATTCATATTTTTAATAAAATTCCCAAAGGTATTATACAAAAGAAAATAAAATTTGTAATTAAAAAAAATTATGTTGAAAAAAAAAAAAAGATAAGAGTTCTACAATTTTCAACACAACCTTTTTTGTTTTCAACACAAGTTACACAATCCTAAGGTTTTTTTTTTTTTTTTGTTTCAACACAATCTTCTAAAATTAAAATTTATTTTATTTTTTTATAATATAGGTGGTATTTTTATTAAATAACATATACTTCTTTCGAGCATCTTTGGGTTTCAGTTGTTGAAAAAATCCAATCCTTTATTTATATAATTTAGAATATTTTGATTATTTAATTTAAAACTAGTAATTTTGACCTAAGTTATATATTCCACATATGGTGATGATGTATTTACTTAATTTAAAATATATAATAACTTAATTTAAATTATAAACTTTATCACTAAAATTTATCTTAAACGATAAGATTTGTGATATGATCTCACAAATATATTTTCATTAATTAATATAATCTATTAAATATTAAGTAGAGTATGGGCCAGTAGTGCGAATAACATGCGTATGATTTTCCAAATCATGTTCTATTTTCGTAAAACTGAATTGATCCATGTTGACTTGAGCAGAATTTAAAATTCAAAGTGGCTATTTATTTATACTATTAAAAAATGTATCTTTCAATATTCTCTGTTTGATGTTATGCTTTTCTCTTTATTAGCTGATGAAGACATACAACTAAGCTATTACTTTGAAAAATTTTGTAGGGGTAGGCAGATCTTGGCAACCTCTAATTTTCTTAGAAAACAGAATATATTTAAAACTTAAATTTACAAGGTATCTTAAATTTATGATTTTTTTTAATAATAAATATGTCACTTTTACCACTATTCTCAAGTGATGGATTAAATTTATTTTCCAAATAAGTTCTCTGTAATAAAATTAGATTAGATTGTTCGTCAGAATTCAAATGTTTGTACGTGATTTTAATGTAAATAAGAATCGGAAAAAAACTAAAACGATAATATAGAAATCGTAATCTTGTTACTTTTGAACTAGGGGTGGCAATTTTTTATCCGATCCGATAATCCGACACGAATCCGCACGATAATAACGGATACGGATTGAGGCTTATCGGATATGAATCCTTATCGGATCGACACGATAAGGACACGAAAATTTCGGATCGGATTCGGATCGGATCGGATAATTCATTAAACGGATCGGATTCGGATCGGATACGGATATCCTTTAATAAATTAATAAAAATTATTTATTTTTAAATATAATAATTAATTAATTAATTTTAATATATTAATATAGATTTAAAGTTCTTTTAAAAATTCAAATCTCTTGGTTCTTTATTGTTCGTGTCCCATTTTATTAATTCACAACCAAAAACATGTATTTATTTATTATGTTTTTTAATATTTATTTTCTTCTACTATCAAAATTTAATAACTTTCTTTTTTTCTCAACTTCAAGTTTTCAATTAAGGTGTATCAACGGATTAAATCTAAAATTTTAATGTTGATGAAAGTATTTTAGATTCTCATTCATTGTCTCAACTCTTTCAATTTCACCATGATAGATTAAAAGTATTTATTATAAGTTATTTTATTTGTTATAAATCTTAAAGTCTTAATTAATATTTTTCTCCCACAAAATTATAAGTGGAGCATTGACAACTAAGGTGAAAGATTGATCAGTATTTAGAAATGAGCATGTTTGATCACTAGAATTGGAATTTAAGATTAATCAATGTATTTTCGGATATTTGATTGAGGATTTTAGTTTCAAATGAAGTTACAGTTTTATCTATTTATCAAACACATTATTTGAACAATCAAATATGAATATTTTGTATTATCTTATCAATTTTTTATTGGATTATAATTGTGTTTATTGAAACAGATTCGTATTGAATTAATCCAATTTGGATTCTTATCGGATCGGATACATAACGGATCATTCGGATTGGATACTTATTGGATCATTAACGCATACGGATCGGATTCGGGCGGATACGGATTTGAGCTTAACGGATCGGATACGGATACGAATTTTGATTTTTCTTAACGGACCGGATACGAATTTGACCTTAACGGATCGGATCGATAACGGATTGACACGATAAGTATCCAATCCGCACGAATTGCCACCTCTATTTTGAACTGTATGAATTATAATGTTGTGACTATGAAAGATATTATTTATCCATATTAGATTAAATTTTAGATTAAATTTAATTAGTTTATGAAGATATATGAAATTATATTTCACTATGGATTGTTGGGATTATAGAGATTTGATCAATTTCAGAACTTACAAATAAGTTGACAAATGTATAGAACTGAGTCAACTAACATCGAATATATCTTATAAATAATTACATAACTTATTGAGTGTAATAATTTAGGCCCGACTAACCAACAATTTTTAATGACCGATCTAAAGAAAACTCGATCATTCAAAGTTGAAGATGAAGCTGTGAGAAAAGGGAAATTGGCAGATAGGAGAACTAATCAGTCGAGAAAAGAGAAACTGACAGATAAGAGAACTGACTAGTTGAGAAGAGCTCAACTGACAGTTCAGAGGAACTGATAAATGGAGCAAAAAGATATGAACTCAACTGACGAATGATTAATTGACGTGTTCAGTCAAATCAAGTCTCAAATTCAAACTGTTGGGGAGCTAGACAACACAGTTGTACCAAGATTAACCTACTAAAGATGATATAGTCCATTTCAATTCAAATTTCAACAAATTATTTCCAAAGGAGACTATAAATACCAACATATGATGAAAAAAGAGTAGCGGACAATATAAAATATGGATGAAAAGGAGGAGAAGAAGACAAATGATAAGGCGAATGCTCCGAATTGAAGATTTTCTTCTCTAAAGCTCTCCTGAAGCTTGGCGAGTGATCTGCACTAAAGAAGTTATTGGTCCCGAGATCAGAGTTAGTCAAATATGTGCAACGGATGATTAAGAGCGAGTTCTTGCAAATTCAAACTAGTGGTTCTCTACCAGTTTGGTTCTTTGAAAAGTTTATTAGTCCGTGAGCCTCGTTAACGTCAAGTTCGGATATACTCCAACACGAGATAGTGTTGGGTTTAAAATTCTTGCAGGAAATAATTAAACTAGTACAGAACACAAGAATTTGTAGAGGTTTGGACAACTGTCCTACGTCCTCTCTTCAGGCAGTAGCCCATAATATACTAGCCTCAGGATTACAATATGTCCTCACGATCTATCACATGCTGGTGAATGCTCGTGTCCACCAATCAACTTGCTCACTTGCCCAGGGTCTCGTCCTCCTTCGACACTCAGATCGGGAGTGTGGGCACACCATGCAACCGCCTTCTTTGGATGTTGGGAGCTTTGAAGTGTAGGGATTCCATGCAAAATGAATTTCCAAATCCATATAAACCCGGATCGTTCATGAATGTTGAGAACAATTATCAAACGATAAACCATAAGCATGCTCCTATGAATTTAATGCAGTGGATAATGAGTATACCTTAACTCCGTAGTGTCTAATCCAATCTTTTGCGTTTGAATTCCAATCCCTTGATTCACCCACACTATTTGATTAAAATTGCGGAAACATAAATTAGAACCAGATCTAATTTCACGAATTAATCAAAAGAAAAGAGAAGGGAAGAAATCTGTTCTCTAGATTAGATCTTCAGATCTGTATCCCAATGTTGTTCAATCCTGCTACTGGTGAGGATTCCACACGATTGTGAATGTGTAAGCCAGAGTCGAATTTCTCCTCCTCCCAAACACAAAGAGGCGCCGCCCACTCTCTCTCGAAATAAGGGTTTCAACTGATTTAAATTGCGCTATGAACCGTGAGAGAGAACTGTCTATTTATAGACCTAGAGTTGCAAACCCTAATGGGTTACTGGGCTCTTTTCATCATATTTAATTGAGCCAGGCCTGAGACCTAATGCAAATAATAAAGTGGGCATATGAATTAATTAATTCACATGTCCACAACCCAAGAAACAATTAATTAATTACTATTAATTCTTTTTCACCACAGAATTAATATTGACCTACCCCTTTATTACCACGCTATGAGAACGAGTTGCATTTACTTAGAATCCCCATATTTAAGGTTATTGGACATTCATTAATTTATTGGAGCTTCTGAGAGAGTGGAACCACGAGGAAGGTCAAACTTCTGAGAGAAGAAGGCCGGAGTCCAGCAAACCACTTGATTGTCAAAGCAACCCCAAATGGCGTCTTCGGTGGTTTGACACTTAAAGATGAAGCTTTGAAGAGCTCGTTTCTGATAACGTGTTGGCATAGTCATCAGAAACTGTGTTAAGCAACTCTCCTGAAGAATTCCCATAACAGAGTTAGCAACACGACAGTTGCTCCCATACTCAAAATACAACCCTGATTCATGGAGAATCTGGTTGCGAGTTACAGGTAAATCACTTGGAGCAATAGTGATATGATACATTTTGAAACAAGTAAAGAAGAAAGTGCTATGCTATGTGGAATGGAAAAGATGAGATTCAAGCAAACAAGTGAGACGTTATTTATAGCAAGAGCATGGCTCTATCCAGAGTGGGAACACTCTCCCAAAAGTGTCTTATCAACTGAATTCAAAAATCAGAAGAGCGGAAGTCGAGGAGTCTCGACAAAGGGGGAAACGCCACCTGTCTTGATAAGGCTACTTACGGCAAGTCGACCTACCTGAGTATTATGGCGTTCTCTTCCACGAATGCTTAAAACAGACACCAAAGGATATCTCAAATCCCTTGATTGAGATAGAAATCTATCGTCTTAAATGATAGCACTTGATGACATTGAGTGGGGAGTTGTAGACTACATCAGACACAGGAGGATTGCTACAGAGATTCACCACAACCAAAGTGACATTGCTAAGACACTGCTACAAACACATCAGAGACAAAGTATCGAATGAGATATTACTCTATCTTTATTTCTTGGATTTCTTGAAGACATCACTAAGTATCCTAGAGGTTGATTACATCTGCTAAGGATTATTCATTATAGCTATCTGCTAATATTGAAAATGCTGAGCAGAAATCGGTTGAAGATTCTGTTAACAAATGCCAGACAACAAAATGTAGTTGTGGAGTTTTCATACATCCTTTCATTCTCTGACAGACGTCATTACAAAGGAAAATAAGAAAATTGAAAACAACAACATGCTCGCTATTCTAGGGGGAAGAAGGCTTAAACGGGAAGAAGTCCGTCTCTACAAGGTTCGATGGCCCTTCTGCTATCCGAGGGAAGCTCTGCTCCAGCAGCCAACTAAGCTGCATTCCATTCAGCAGAGGCACTGACGGATAATATTGGACACAGTCTCGAACGCTATCATAGACATATTTCGCCCAATCGACCCCGACTCCATCATCAATGGACATCATGATCTGCCACATTTCTTTTGAGAAGAATGTGTGATCACGATCCTCTCCCATCAACATATTGTTAGCAACCCGGAAGAGCACCCAATAAGGAGTCCGCAGGTCATATGCTGAGACAGAAAGGGAAAATTCGGACGAAGGAGATCGTCTCCACTTCTGCCACGCTGACCATTCAGGGGCAATGTCCGTCACACGGTAGTTGAAGACAGAACCAGGACCTCTGGGTAGGCCGAATCGATGAGAAAAGACGTCCAGTGACCAATAGACGAGATTGCCGCGGAAAATACCATAAATGCCCTCTCCCTCTCCCTCGACATCACAATCCTCGATGAATTCTCGAAGAATATCGCCTTGAAAATGTCTGGGAGTAGCAGTGACGAATCGGGTTAATCCACTTCGATTCAACTTCGACATGACAATCTCTGCCACTAGTGGATTGTTATCATATAAGGAGTACAAACCAGACTCATGAAGAATCTGGTTTCGGCGCAATTCTAGAGATTGACCTGGTGAATACATTTTCTTGAAGGAATTTTTTTAAGCAAGAAGAAGTTCAGAAAAGGATTATTGTGGCGATGAAGATATTCACAATTCGCGTATTTATAAAGGAAAAATCTAAATTCCTTTCTTGAAAATCGATTCGATCCAGCCCACAAAGGTTATTAATCATCAGATATTCGATGAATAGTCAGACGCCACGACAGATCGGTCAAAATGTTTCTTGGAAAATGCGATCGACGCTTGGAGAGAAGCATACACTAAAGATCGTCGTTCCATCTGCTAGAGATAAGGTCTCTGCTAGAGAATGAGATCTCTGCTAATGCATAAGGTCTATGCTCGAAGAAAGACACTCTGCTAAGAATTGATATCTCTGCTAGAAGATGGATATTCTGCTAGACACGATATCTCTGCTAGAAGATGGATATCTCTGCCAGAAGATGGATATTCTGCTAGACACGATATCTGTTGGTCCCGGTTTATCAGAGTGTATAACGTTACGCAGCGGAAATA
>JAPKLW010000263.1:0-40915 GCA_026898455.1 Plectranthus barbatus | reverse complement strand
GAGTGCTTCTAGTTCTATAATCTAACAAGTAAGCTACTGAGAGAAAGAAAACTTAGCCAAATTTCCCAACAATATCTCTGCTAGAAGATGGATATCTCTGCTAGAAGATGGATACTCTACTAGAGCTGTTATCTCTGCTAAAGGACGAGCACTCTGCTAAAAATGAAAATTCTGCTTGATGGCGAGAGCACTGCTAGCTGTTTACAAAAGTAGTATCTGCTACATTTTTTTTGCGATACATATATCTTTGCTACAAATCATCGATCTGCTATGATCTTAGCAGAAGCATACTCAGCAGAATTACTACTCAGTTGATTATCAAGGCAATTATCAAGCAGATAATTGATATTGAATGCATTTATATGAGATTGTCTAAATTGAAAATCGACATCTTCTTATATAAATCATCAAAAATAATTACAACAGAGGAATCAATCAAAGGGCGACAAAGGCACAAATGGATAAAAATCGACTCCTCGAAGGTTCGAGGGACCTAGGGTGAGATCGGTGAATCTCTGCTCTAGCAGCCAACTTAAAGGCATCCCAAAAGGAAGGTAAAGATGAGGGAACTGCTGAACACTCTGACGCACCCTTTGGAAGACGAAAGCCGCCCAGTCAACCTCTGCCCGATCATCGATCGCCATCATAACTTTCCAGACTTCACGAGAGAAGACCATGTCATCAGGATCCACTCCCGCCACCATGCCACAAGCTATCTCAAAGAGAACCTGATAACGAGTCTGCAATCCATATGCTGATGGGGTTGGCGAGAACGGAAGCTCAGAAGAACGCCTCCACTTCATCCATGAAGACCACTCCAGAGCTATTTCACCGTTGCGATAGTCCATCACAGAAATTGGACCCCTCGGTAGGCTGAACTCCGAAGCAAAGGAGTCAATCGTCCATCTCACCAACTGGTTCCTGAAGACACCAACAATGGAGTCTCCAATGGCCTTACTCTCACGAACAAAATACTGCAGATGTTCCCTATGGAACGCATGAGGCGTCAAAGAAATGAACTTTGCCACACCACTGGCATGAAGACTGGACATGACCCACTCTGCTATGTGGTACTCTGTTTCGTACTCCTCATACAAACCAGAATCACAAAGGATTCTGTGCCGAGGAACGAAGAGAGTTTGAGTTGGCTCCATAGTTCAGTATCAGTTTTTTTTATTGGGATGAAGAGCAAAAGTCACAAGAAAATGCAGCAAATAAAGTAGTATCAAATGAATCGCTTGCCTATGTCATTTATAGGAAGCCTATGGTGACTGTTCATCTCTGAAGTTGAAGAGTCGTAGTGTGGAATACAGCAATCCATTAATGAAAAGGTCAAATCGGAAGTGATTATGATCCTGCATGAAAAGCGATGCCGGAGGCTAATATGATGATACCATGAAATACGTGGTAGCCTCTGCTTAATTCTATTAATCTCTGCTGCTGAAGATTTCAAATCGGACGTGGGACGTTACTTTTCTATTCGGAGAAACATTTAATGCGTCCAGACGACGGTGACAAATTGGACACTGCCACGTCACCCGCACTCAAGCTCCGAAGGACGTGCATATACCCACGATCTAACTATCAACCCCAACCGTTGATTGCAACTAAAGTGCATTCAATCCTAGTCGTTAATCTCTTCTCGTACTCCGAAATCCTCTAACCCACTAATTAGATTTCAAATCCCTACCAATTTTTTCAGAAACCCCTCACCTCCATCTCTGTAAAACCCTCTCAAAATCCTCAGAAAAACCTACCCAACCATGACTTCAAATCAAGGTTCTTCAACCTCCTCACACCAAGATACAAATCCATCTCTAAATCCCGAATCTTCACCATCCGAAAATTTAGAGACAGTTAACCTTCAACAGCCCTCATTTATCTACCCCTCAGCCACTTGCTCACCCCTACATGTTCGACATGCACCCGAGTTCACTGGCATTGAGAAGAAAGAGGACATTGATGAGTCCATCCCTTACTGCACATTGGTAACCATGGCCAGACAGAAGAAGCTGTCAACGCATTCAGCGGAAAGGAGACGAGTGGCCCAGATTATGAAAGACAGGATTCTGTACATGCCTCTCGCCAACAAACACTTTCCCAAATGGATTTTAAATCTCCTTGATTCCGAATTACTGGTAAAGTATCTCACTTCTGAACCTGATCAATTTCATCCACACATGGTTGCTGAATTCTATGCTAGAGCTGTTATGAGTGATGATCAGAAGTCGTTCAAGACGTGTGTATATGGGAATATTGTAGAAGTTAATGCTGAGCTGCTATCTCGCACTTTTGGACTTCGAAACTATGGTACCAAAATTTCTCAATATAAGGTGAATGATATCGCCGAAATGGAGAGGAAATGGAACCTATGGAAGAAGTCGGGAGAGAAAGGTCACCCAAGTACATTTAAGGTCAACACCTCTATCAACACCTTGACAGAGGAGTAAAAGCTACTTGCGGAGATAGTGATAAAGATGCTCCAGTGCGATGCTGGATCTTACTCAGAGCTCTCTGCCAAGAAGTATGCCGTGATGATGGCATTAAACGATAATATTAAAGGCAATTGGGCCGAATTCATCTTTGAACGATGGGCAGAGCATGCCAAGAAGAATGCACACATGGAAATAGATGGAACATTCTCATCGAATGTAAACTTTGGCCTGAAGATCAGTAAATTCTTGGAGATTTTGTTTACCAACACAGGAGTAGATCGTGGAGTTTCTCTTCTTTCTACAGACTACATTCCTGTAACAAGACACAAGCCTAAGCCGGTCAATACTAGGAATCCTAGGAAGTTAACTGGGAAATCCAATGTGGACAAGGCTAAACCAACATCCCCAGAAGAACCAGATGAATCAAGTTTAGCAGTACCCAGACTCCAACACTCCATTCCCATAACAGAAGAAGAATTAGCAGTGTTAAAGAGGAATGCAGAAATAGATCAGTGTTTCAAAAATCTTGAGGAAATTGAAAAATTAGGAAATCTACCAGTTGATCAGATCAACGACATCATGACTTCGAAGGAAGCAGAACAGCCTCCAACTACTATTGGGGCATTGGCAGTACCAATTCAATCACAGAAGAGAGTTGCAACAACTCCTCCTGCAACTAAGGCAAAGAAGAAGACCAGGAGAAGGTTGGAACTACTTACTGACAAGGAAGCAATGGAAAAAGCAGAGGCAGAAAACAAGTCTGCTAGAACTGCTGAAAGAGAACTTACAGCAGAGAACGCATCTAATGAGACTGATATTGAGAATACCTCTGATCCAGACTATATCCCAAAGTCACTCAGAACTGTAGAAGAGCACAGTCTGGAAACAAGGAAAGCGAAGAGAAAACACATAGCCACTCTAAAGGAACTCGAGAAAAGAGATTACCAAAAATTCATCAGTAATCTCACTTTCGAAGGAAGAGACAGAAACTTCGAACGAGTCAAATCTGTTGCTGAAGAATTTATGGCCCAGAAGCGAGCTGCAAAACAGGCACAATTAGAAACACATATAGTTCAGCAAAAGGAAAGCACCGTAGGAGATGCAGTGCTCGAGGAACAATCACCAGCAGTGGAGACTGTTGCTGAAGGTAACCCAACTTCAGCAGAGGACGAGAGAACGACAACCATTCACGCAGATATCACCATGATGAATGAAGATGAAGCTTCTGCTGATGCACTGCAACACCTAGCAGATGAGGCCAAAAGGCGAGGAAAAGGGAAAGCTACTTGAGAAGAGGAACCCAATCTCAATCCCTCCTCTGACTCGCAGATAAACCTAGCAGAAGAAGGACTATCAGATAAAGCATTCTCGAAATTATTGAGGTCTGGAGCCTTCACTGATGCAGAATCAAGTAGAGGAAGAAATACTGAAGACCAGATCGACTCACTTCTTCATGATCCACACTCACCTGAAGAAGAGATTGATTCTCTGCTCACTGATCTTGAATCCTGCATCTCTGAATCCGATGGAGAATCTGAAGAAATTTTTAATGCCAAATGCCTTAGGAAAGTACCATCTGGAACAGACACTCCCCTCCGAGTGCCTCTTAATGGTCTGCCTGGACCACGTTACCTTCTTCAAAGAATAGGTCAATGGTGTGCACCGGTCCACCCTGAAGAAAGGCCCAACTCAGATTTCACCCCTATGGCTGAAGAGATCGAATTGTTTGTGGAATCCGAAACAGAGAGAGCCATTGCCGATCTATTCCATACTGAATTGGATGAATCGACACCGGAAGGACGCTTGTTAGCAGAAGAATTCCGACGATGGAAGAAGTGTGACTATATTATGCATCAACTCTGCTTTGAAGAGAAAGCACTGGTCTTTAAAGGCTTAAACTTTTGGAGACGTGAGGAACGCTGGTGCTTCGATTGGATTGATCAAGTTCCGGGGATGAAACAGTTCTCAGATAAACAGGTGATGTGCAGACTTCAAGCCATCCGAGAACACCGTTTTCTCTCAAAGACTGCGGGACTACCTAAATCCACCTTCGCACCCGATGGATACTCTGATGCCAGAGTTGAATTGTCTAAGCGTCAAGCCAGAGCTGCTGTTGCTTACAAGAAACGTCAGATGGAGTATAAAATTCAACAGGCAGAGAAACTCAAAGCTCGAATAGCGGCACAAGCCACTGAGCGTGTTGCTCAGGAATTCGATTCTCGCGATATGCTGTTGGTTAAGTTCCTGGACATTGATATTCAGGACATAATTGAGGAAGCTCAATTTGCTGAAGCTCAGATTGTCCAGGAGACCGCACAAGTTCTGGATGCAGCCCATCGGATATTGCATGAGGAATTATGCTATCAGGAGTATGTTGCTGCGAATACCAGTCACGCACAGCAACCATATATTCCAACGAGTCGAGAACTCGTCACGACTACCTCCTTCAATGCCACTCCCATAACCTCACTGCAGATACCCTTTCCATTGACTGCGGAAATAGTTGAAGCTTTTAACTCTTATTTGCAAACAGCCATTGATGGAAGAGTAGAAGCAGCTACCACTCATTTGAGAAGAGAAGTTGATGAGATACGGGGAGATGTGTCTCATGTACAAACAGAGGTCGCTGAAAACAAGTTGGCTATTTCTGAGAATAGGAGAAGACTTGAGGTTGTTCAAAAGGATTTAGCAGACACCAAGACTACCCTAGAAGACACGGTGGTGACCTATGGTACAAACTTTTTGGCTGCAATCAAAGAGGGGGAAGAAAGAAGAAAGGCTGACCAGATAAGAAGAAAGAAAAATGATGAGGAGTTAGCCACAAGGAAAGAAGAAATAAGGAGACAAGAAGAAGAAGCAAAGGATGAGTTAAGACAAAAAGAACTAGAAGCTAGATTAGAGCTGCAAAGAAAGGAACATGAAGCTAAGTTAGAATTGCAGAAAAAGGAACATGAACTTCAACTACAAAAGATTGCTATGGAGCAGGAGAAGCTGGCTAAAGAACTGGAGCGTGAAGCTGCTGAAAGAGAAACAGGAGCAGCTCTTCTGGAGAACTTCATGAAATTTACAATGGAGAAGTTTACTGATATTCAGAAGAACAATTCAGAGGACAGTGGAAAGGACAAACCAGCACCCGCCTCATGAACGACAAGGTCCAAATTTTTTACTTTCTGAATCCAATTTGTACTTAAACTTGCAATATCATATATGAAATTGGATCAGATTTAGACAAAATCTCTTTGTCCACTTCTGAATTTTACTGGTGTGCTGTAGTTGATCTACACTTCTGGTGTACTCAACAAATTTGCATGTGGACATGAAGATTTTGATTGATGAATGCCTGCTGATTTGATGAGTGCTAGAATTTCTAGCATATTGCTTTGTTGCAAACATTTACTCATATTTAATCGAGAAATATTCCCCAGCACCTGTTGAGGGGGAATTTGACTTAAATCATTTCTGTTGCTTGAACCTAATTGGAAAAACTCTGTGTCAGATTGATAGAATAGCATAGACTTGTAAAACACAGACATTCTTCCACTTATGGTCAGCAAATGATAGTAAGCTTTGATCGCACCAAAAAGGGGGAAATTGTTGGGAAATTATCCCTAAAATATCCCTTAGGACTTGTTTGTAAAAGGTTTTGTTGGATCAAACCTTATTTAGTTGGTCGATCATTTGCCGAAATCTAGAGAGTCTAGCACACTTTGAAAGTCCTATATAGATTGAACATTGAGTTGTAATAGACTAGTGTGCTGAGAAGAATCCCTAGCAGACGCAAAGGAGATGACATCAGCATTCGACTTACAAACTGCTAGAGAAGCTAGCCAACAAAGGATCACTAGCAAATGGGGGAAAGCTCGCTAGACAGAATGCTAAGACGTTAGCATTCGGACCTTTCAGCAATGAATATAGAATCGCAAACAACGGAAGTCAAAGGATCAAAAGGAATATACTCTCAGCAGATTCCAGCAAAGCAAAAGAATCAAATCTGAAGCTGGACTGCGACTCTGACAAAAAGCTCACGCAAAAGGATAAGACTTTCTCGAAATGGTTAGGAAAGTACAAGTCAAAAGGAAAAGCGAATGTCACAGACCAAACACTCTCGGATCAAGGAGCCGTTGAGTCTAACGGATATGGAGATTCAAAGTTTGAATCTCCACCTATAAAAGACAGATTCGAAAGTGGAGACAAAAACTACTGCTTCAATCACTACCGACATTCGCAAATCGCACAAGTGTGAGAATTCTTTAACAGAGCGAACCAGTGAAAAGTAGTCAGTTGAGAGCCGCGTGAAAGCACATTCAAAAGCTCCCAACAACCAGAAGTGTCTCTCATTTGTTATACTGACACTTCATTGAAGTTATTCTTGATAGCAATCAAGAATAGTTCAATCATTGGGATTCCTTTCTTTTCAGAAAGAATCCAACAGTCGAACACCTGAAAAGGTTAAGACTCACACGGGCTGTAGCCACACATACACTTATAGGGTTCAGGGGCAAACTATAAAAGCCTCAACAGCGAAGGACAAGTTTTACGAAGGTGTGCCCTTGACTTGACCGGAGCTGCGAACGGAGAAGTTCAGATCAACGGAGGATAGCTGTTAAGGAGCCAGGCCGAAAGCTCACTGCCTACTTAACTGGAAAGGTGAATCCTTGTAATCTGTATACTTTTCTAGTGAAAATCTTAGCGTTTCGGCTAAGGAGTGGACGTAAATCATTTGGATCGAACCACTATAAAACTCTGTGTTCATTTACAGTTTTATTAGCTTACTGTTCAAAGTTTGTTTTGAAACCTAGCAACAGAGTTGCTAGAGTATATCTGAAGATAAACTTAAGATATAACTTGAACGAATTAACTTTGGAAAACAACGATAAGTGCAAGTGACATTAATCTATTTCGCTGCATTTCGTGTTAAGTTATCAACACGACGACTCTGATATTTCGGGACCAACAGTCAACCCATGCATACCCCTGAACCTTTGTTAGGGTTTGGACTCAAACAAGATCGAGATCTTGTATTCTCTGATGTCAGACAGAAGAATAAATCTCACTGTGGTCCAATCAATACACAACCGTACGCACTAGCATATCAAGTGATCAAGATAGGTCTGTTGGTCCCAGACCAGAGTACAAACAATGTGCAGCAGAAGTAATTATTCAAATAAATACACTCTAAGTATAGACAGTTTAGTTTCTGTTTCTATTTGTTGTTAGCAGTTTTTGTTATGAAACTCAGTTAAGGTTTAGCCAGCAGATTAGAGAAACAACTTTACAAGTTTTAATCATAGACAGTTTATACGCTTCAATACTTACACAGTAAGTATTGAAGGTTTCAAAGTATCTTAAAAAACTGTAAAGTGCAAAATGTAAATAAAACTGTAAACGACACAGGATATTATAGTGGTTAGGAGCCTAAAGTCCTACGTCCACTCTTCGGATATTAGATCCAGTAATTCACTAATTTATGAAGATACAATCCTCATGATCTATAGCCAGCTGCTGTAGAAACCTCTGCCCACAGCACAATGGATCACTCGCCCAGGCAGTTGTTCTTCACTCCTTCTTTAGTCCATCGAAGGCTCTGCATCTTCTCTGTGGACTGGCTCGAAGTTGGACTGAGGACAAACCTCCCTTTTCCTTCTTCGGTAGGTTGGATGATTTTGTTCTTCCCAGAACGTCGACTGATCGGCGGTAGCCCGTGATAACCTGTTCATCCTTTGCAAATACCATGCTGCTATATTCTTACTTGGAAAGTAAGAACACCAAGATACTAGAGTAAGTCTGCTGACTTAGTCCTAGTATTAACAAACGTCGCACAGTGAATCTCCTCAAACTCTGTAGCAATGAATGCAATGAGCTCAATAAATGAACTACAACAACAATGTCTTCTCTCGAGAGAGTGTTTAATGCTCTTCCTTCAATTTCAGACGAGAGACAATAAAATGTGTTGGAGATTCAAATCAACGTATGTATATCGAATAAGCAGAGAGGCAAATGTCTTTAAGTCTCTGTGGTTCCTGCTATTTATAGGTGACACACCAGAAAATAGCCGGTAGAGACATTTGAGATGATGTCCAATCACAATCCATGCTCTTCTAAAAAGTTGCTTGTCCCTCAGCTTTTTCTGCTACAAGATACTGCTTTTCAGAGCAGTTTGTACTTGTGTATCAGACGTCGAACATTGTACGCCAGTCGCAGCTTCATATTTGTCTGATCTTTATCATTGACTTCTTTGGCGTTCCCTTGCGTCTTGTTCGACATCTTATCGTGTACGTATTTCCTGATGCGAAAACTGTCTTGTTCTGAAATTGCAAGCTCCTCTTAGCAGTTTCCGTGTGAAAACTGTATCCACAGTTTTCGTGACCTTGCTTTGCTCGTCTTCGTCTTCTTAGTCAAGACAACTTTTGTCTGAATGTTCTCTTCTTCAAAACTGTTCCACAGTTTTGTTGACTTCCTTCTTTCTAGACTATTACAACTCAAATATCCTATACAAGGATTACATGAGGTAATAACTCCAAGTCCTAGACTATGGTATGTAGTTTTGACACATCAAAACATCAAATTAAGGTAGGATTTCTACATCAATACCTAACAAGGTCACTTCTTTCTGACTTTGCTGCAGCCTTTACTGACAGACTTATTCTCATACGATGTCTCGGCTGTGATAATATTTATATCTCTCTAGGTCAAGTGATTATACTATCTTCTACGATCTACAACACACAGTATGATTGTCCCAATCGGTGAGATAAGAGGATACCATTGTTACTCGCATGTAAGTTTGTTTAACAGATAGAATATAACGCTGAATGTATACTCATTGTAATAAATGCTTTTTGTATACAAAATCCAACAATCTCCCACATATAATCAAAGCATTACACTTGCTATCCAGAGTATACAGTGTGTCTATCTAGCCTAGCTATTACATTAACCACTACCAGTGGTAGGCATCCACCTCAGACCTAGTCCACGAATATGTCTTTCGTAAAACTTCTATGGTAAGCACTTTGTGAATGGATCAGCTAGGTTGTCTCTAGTGTCAATCTTCTTGATCTACACATCGCCCCTCGATACGATCTCTCGTATGATGTGTTACTTTCTCTCTATGTGTTTGCTTGCCTTGTGAGTCAGTGGTTCTTTCGAGTTTGCCATTGCACCAGAATTATCACAATAGATTATGATACTCTTAGGCAAACTTGGAATCACATCCAACTCCAAAAGGTAATTCTGGAGCCATAACCCTTCTTTCGAATCTTCGGAGGCAGCGACATATTCCGCCTCCATAGTGGATTCAGCAATGCATTTCTGCTTTGCGCTCCTCCAAGATACAGCCCCACCTCCCAAGGTAAACACATAACCTAAGGTCGATTTTTTCTCATCTTGGTCCTCTTGGAAATCCGAATCTGTGTAACACATAGGGCACAATTCCTCACTTTGATAAACCAGGCTGTAATTCTTAGTTCTCTTCAATTACTTGAGGATGTGCTTTACCGTAGTCCAATGCGCCTGTCCAGGGTTAGACTGATATCTTGCTACCATGCTAATGGCATAACAAATATCTTCCATGGTACACAACATAGCATACATGAGGCTACCCACCGCAGATGCGTATGGTACAAGACTCATCTCATCTTTCTCCTTTTATGTCTCAGGATATTGTCCAATAGAAAGATGTACGCTAGGTCTAAAAGGTAGCAAGCCTTTCTTGGCGAGTTGCATGCTGAACCGGGCTATCAAAGTATCGACATAGGATGCCTGGGATAAGCTTATCATCCTTTTCTTACGATCTTGTAAGACTTTAATTCAAAGGATGTACCTAGCTTCTCCCAAATCCTTCGTTTGGAACTGTTTAGATAACCAACTCTTAATTTCCGACATCACCCCCTCATTGTTTCCAAATAGGAGTATGTTGTCCACGTATAGTGCACGGAAAACCACACTCCCACTGACACAAAGTTTGTATACAAAACTTTCATTCTCTAACTGTGAAAATCCATAAGATTTAATCACATCATTGAAACATAAGTTCCACAACCTTGAAGCTTGCTTAAGTCCGTACAAGGACTTCTTAAGCTTCCAGACAAGATGTTCTTCACCCTTGCGCATGTAACCCTCAGTTTGCTGCATATAGATGTCCTTACCTTCTTCAAGGTAACTATTTAGAAAAGCAGTTTTGACATCTATCTGCCAAATCTCGAGGTCCAAATGTGTTTCTATGGCAAGAAAGTATCTGGATGGATTTGATCATGGCTACGGGTGAAAAGGTTGCATCATAATCTTTCCCTTTTTCTAACTATAACCCTTTACCACCAGTCTGGCTTTGAAAGCCGTAATCTCTCCATCCGCTCTCTTCTTTCTCTTGTATATCAACTTGCACCTTATGGCCCTAAAGCCATCAAATAACTCAGCTTTCTTTTATACATCCATAGCGGTTATGGATTCAATCTAAGAATCTAAGGCGATACACCATTTTTCAACATCCTTGTCATGCACTTCCTGCTCGTAGGTCAGTGGGTCAGAGTCTTCATGTCCGTCTTTAGGGTTCAAGTCCGAAGACTCACCCACGAACATGTACCTTTTCGGTTGGAAAATAACTCTCTCACTGCGACAAGGTATCGGTGCTGTGTCAGTAGTTGGTACAACAACTTGTGGTTCTGCACATTGCACTTAAGAACGCTCCGGTGGTGTTGTACCTCTCATAGGTGCACTCACGTTCGCACATTTCCCTTCCATTGGAATCGCATTCTCATCTTCAATTTCTTGAAGAACTATATCACTTCTTGTCTTGTGGTTTCTCACATACTCATCCTCCAAGAATCTAGCGTTGGTGCTAACAACGATTCTCTGACTCTCAGGATAGTAAAAGTAACCCCTTTTCGTTTGCCTGGGATACCCGATAAACAACATTACCTTGGTCCTACTTTCTAAATTATCAGGTTCCTTCATTAGCACGTGTATCGGATAAACCCATACTCTAAACTTGCACAAACTAGGTTTGCGTCCAAGGAAACGTTTACAGGGTGTCTTAGGAACCGATTTAGAAGGCACCAAGTTTAAGATGTAAGCCGTTGTTTCCAATGCGTATCCCCAAAACGAAATAGGTAAGCTTTCATAACTCATCATTGATATCACCATCTCCAAAAGAGTTCTATTTATTCTTTCAGCTACACCATTTTGCTGGGGAGTACCTGGTGCAGTCCATTGGGATGCAATCCCATGTTCTGACAAATATTGCAAGAAGTCGTTCCTGAGGTATTCACCACCACGGTCAGATCGCAATGACTTGATAGTTTTCCCGACCTTCTTTTCTACCTCAACCTTGAACTCTTTGAATTTCTCAAAGTATTCAGACTTGTAGCGAAGCAGGTAAATGTATCCTTATCTCGAGTAGTCATCAATGAAAGTGACGAAGTACTCATACCCTCCACGAGCATGTGTGGACATGGGCCCACATAAGTCGGAATGGATCAATTCCAACACATCCTTTGCTCGATACTGACTAGCCTTAAAAGGCCTAGAAGACATCTTCCCTCGATGCAGGATTCACAGACTTGATAAGGTACAGGATGGACTAAGTCCAATGTAACGTCATCTGCAAGTCGCTGAATCCGCTTCAAGTTGATGTGACCCAGTCTTAAGTGCCAGAGATATGTAAGATCCTCATCAGAAGAAGTAAGCTTTCTCTTTCTAGGACTATCAATTTCAGATGAGTTACATGCAGCATTCTGTTGGGTTTTGTTTACTGAAAGCATTTATTATTAATGAGTATACCATTGACTTTTCTCCTATATGTTAAACAAACTTACATGCACGTAACAATGGTATTCTCGTGTCTCACTAATAGGGACGATCATACGGCGTGTTGTAGATCGCAGAAGACAATATTATCACTTGACTTAGTGAGACATGAATATTATCACAGCCGAGACAGCGATGAGGATACGTCTGTCTGGATGGCTGCAACATAGTCGGAAGAAGTAATCTGTCTTGGTTACTTGATATGCTGGTACACAAATGTGGCGTATTGATAGGACCACATTGAGACGTATTTGTCTGTCTGACATTAGCGAATACAAGATCTCGTTCTTGATTGAGTCCAAACCCTAACGAAGATTCAGGGGTATGCACGAGTTGACTGTTGCTTTGATTTGCCATGGTGGAGAGCCTAAGTAATGTGCTCGTATATCTACATTTTGGGTAGCAGCAGTTCGTGTAGTACAACATGAGACTGAACTTAGGTAACCATATCCGAGTAATATGATGGTGACATTCCATGAGTAGCTCAATAACATTCATCGTGCCAATGTCCTAAAGGCTGGTTAAGTTCAGGCACGAGTGATAAGGTTTGAGTGGTACTGCTCAGGAAAATAAGATATTAATTAATTATAAATAGAGCTTATCAGAAGCTCCGATTAATTAATGAATGTCCGGTAACCTTAAATATGGGGATTCTCAGATAAATGCAGCTCGTTCTCACAACGTGGTAATAAAGACGTAGGCCAGTATTAATTCTGTGGTGAAAAAGAATTAATATTAATTAATTAATTGTGTCCTGGGTTGTGGACATGGGAATTAATTAATTCATAGTCCTACTTTATTATTTGCATTAGATCCCAGGTCTGGCCCAATTAAACATGCTGAATGGAGCCCAGTAGCCCATTAGGGTTAAAACCCTAGGTCTATAAATAGACATCTCTCTCTCTGAAAACCTAGCCACCTTATCATAATTCAAATCGGTTGAAACCGTAGGGTTAGAGAGAGAGGGGGCGGCGCACACTGTAGAGGGAGGAGAAGGAATTTCGACTCTGGCCTACACATCACAGATCCGTGGAATCCTCACCAGTAGCAGATCTGAACAACATTAGGATACAGATCTGAAGATATAATCTGGAGAACAAGATTTCTACTTTCTTTGTTTTTCTTTATTTCAATTAAATCAAGAAATTAGTTTGCTATTTCTATTTCCGCAGATTAATTGAATCGCGTGGTTGAATAGAAAGTTGGATATTCAAACGCGAAAGATCGGATCAGACTTTATGCAATAACGGTAATCCATTTATCCATGCATTAAATTCATAGGAGCATGCTAGGGTTTATGAATTTCCTATCATATTCAATATCCATGATTGGTCCTGCTTATTTGGATTTGGTGATTCGGTTCACGGAAAATCCCTACAATTGGTATCAGAGCGAAGTTCCTGATTCATGAATCTGTTGAATGCGATGTTTTCATTATGCATGTATAAATTTTTATTGTCGTGGATGGTTTTTGTTCCACGTGGCAACCCGTTTGATTTAATCTGCGGTGGTTTATTCGTGTTTGGATTAGATCTGTTTTGTAAAATCACGAGAAAATCCGTGATTAGATTTGAAAGAAAAATTGTAATAGTTTAGTCTATGTATTTTTTTTAAATCTGTAATTTGGATGGGACGAAGACAAGATGAAGATCGGCGGGACGAGGGCAACGCGCACAATGGCGGCAGGCGGCCACGTGCGTGCGACCGCGGTGGCGGCCGGCTGTGCGCATGGCAGCAGGCTGGGCCTGCGCGCATGCGGCCACAGGCGAACGGCGGGCAGTGGTGCACGGCGCGTGCAGCCGCGGGCAGGGCGGCGGCGTACGCGCGGAAGCGCGACACGCGTGCGGGCTGCTGCGGCAGGCAGCGGCGGCTGCTGCTGCTGGCGGCGAGCAGCAGCGGTGGCTATCGTCGGCGGCTGCTGCCCCTGCGGCGGTGGTTCGTGTTTTGGCGGTTGGCCCAATTCGATGTAAATCCCTAGGGTTTGTAGTTGATTTGTGGGGCTAATTCTCAAATCAAAAACCCTAAATGCCAAAAGATTTGGTGGTTGAAGATTTGAAAAGATTTGGAGCTATCCAAAATATAATGACAAACAATTTAAGAAACCTTTTGAATCATAATGACAAGCAATTTGGAAAATATAATGACAATGAAATTATCTTTGTGCGCATTTAAGAAATCTTTTGAATCAAAAATACTAAGCGGATTTTTTAAAAATCAACAGACCTCCACAAAGTGGTCCTAGGCTGTAAGTGCATCTCTCGATTTAGTAAATGTCTACGACTGTAGCTTGCTAATTCTCGGAGGTGCATGGGTACAATTGTTGGGATTTCTAGACAAACAATTTAAATAATGTGAATAGTGGTAGGGTTTTACGTAAATGTATACGAGTGTAGCTTGCGTAGATCTCTTTCATAAGTTTTCTAGGATTGATTTAAATTTTAGATAACAAAGGCTTTAAGGGCTGTGCGGTATTGTTACGTGCCATGCTAAACTGTCTCTTCTGGCTGGAGTTAGAGTTGTGGTTAATCGCTTAGAACCATCTGAGGATATAATGCAGTTGCTGCTTCCATGTTCTTGAAAGATGGCTTGGTCTAAGTTTTATCACTAATTATTAATTTCTAATGTCTAAAGGTTCCTGACACCGTATGAAATTAAAGAATTGGGGCTTAAAACCCACAGTTCTCGTTGAGGGTGACATCATAAACGTCTACGAGTGTAGCTTGTGGTGGCAACTTGATAAGCTCATTATTTTACTCGCTTATCTATATTATTTTCTACTATTTTATGTAATTTTATTGAGTTTATATATATATTCTATGCATGAGTCTATATTGGGTGGTATTATGCGCATCTTGGTGTTTTTGCAGGTTTTAGGCCTAAATTCACTTGAAAAACCGTTCCGGAAGCAGTGACGTGTAAGAGTAGTAGTGAAGAGTTCTTCTGCAAGAAGAATTCGGGCTATTGGCGCATGGCAATGGATGAAGCTTTGAGTTAGCTCTCCAACGCAACTAGAATCGGGTCAATCGGAGTTCGGGAGAGTAAGTTATGGCTGAAACCGTGAGACCGCGCAGAAGGGGCGAGAGACCATGTCGATCGACGTTAATCCACATCGATCGATGCCGAAGATGAAGCCACATCGATCGACGCCAATCAGCAACAATCGACGCGGGTCTGCTGGCGCGGGAATTTGATAAAAATCGGATTTATTCATATATTTAGCCCTAGATTTGATAGAATACACATCCACCCCTATAAATAACCTAGAAAATTCGTCTTTTTGGATCAGCTATCATAGGAATCATCATATTTTTTAGTTTTTAGAGTTTGGAGACTTGGAAAACACGAAACCCTTTATTTTTCTTGTAAGTTCTTTACTTTTATGCAATTTAATATGTTTTCTTTGGATTTCTATCTGCGATGAGTGGCTAGAAACCCTAGCGGTATCTAGGGCTTGATATTATTATGGATGCATGTTAGGATTAATTAATTAGGTTCATAATTCCTGTGTTTATTTTATAATTATAATTTAATTAAAGGAACGAGAGGTGACAATTAATTTAGATGTCTAGCTATTGATAGAAGGACCGAGAGGTGAATATTGATAGTGGGATTAGGAATGCATGATACAATCTACACTATCCAAAAAGATGTACTAGATTGTAGGAATTGAACTGATTTGTTTATCAGATTGACTAATTTGGTATACTTGAGACCGAGCGGAGATAGTCACTAATTAGTAATCTAGGTTATATTTGCCAAACAAGGAAATATAGCATTATTGCAGTATTCCACCTGTTAAATTAATTGATTCCTACATGTTATCCATAATAAGAATTCTTCCCTAGAATCTGTGTTCTTTTAAATTTGCTTTCAAATCCTCTTTAATTTTCAGCATTGTTATCTTTATTTTCCGAATCAAAACCCTAATTTTCTGTTCACTCAAACAATAAATTTTAGGATCATAGTAAGTACATAGGATATTTTCCCCACACAATTCCCCTGTATTCGATAACCTTAGGGTTTACAAATTTATTTGCCACTGTTTCTATAATTAATCTGTAGATTTTACAGTGATCAAATTGGCGCCGTTGCCGGGGAATTGTTAGATCTTATCTTGTTACTAGTTCGTCCTAGAATTTGCTGGATTGAGTTTTATTTTTCTGTACGTGTGCGTGTATGAGTTTTCGTGTCTGCGTCTCGTGTCGATCGACGCTACCTAGCGTCGATCAACGTCGATCATTTTTGTTGCGTCGATCGACGCCAACCACTCTTTTGCATCGATCAACGTGACATCCACGTCGATCGATGCCAAACTGATATCTACCTATTTTCTATGCAGGTGCATGAACACGCGAGCCAAAGGAAAAACACTTGAGGCTTTTGTCCCTGAAATTGAAGCAACCTGCAAGGGAATCAAAAAGAAAGGAAAAGACAAACAATGAGAGATGGCTGAGAATCCTAAAGCACCTCTGCAAAATATGACTCCCGAGGAGCAGAGACAATTTGTGAATGAAGTACAGCAGCTGAGAGCACAACTACAAGCAGCCCAGGCTACTCAGGCAGAGCAAGCTACAAGACTGGCAGAATTGAAGAACAGACAGATTGTGATTCCGCAAAGGTCCATCTTGGATCGATTTCTTCCACAGCAAGCGGAGGCTGGATTCAGAGTTGGTATCGATGCCAACAACTTCGAGCTACGCACAGGCCTTATTCAGATGGTGCAGCAAAATCAGTTTGCGGGGAGAGCTATTGAAGATCCACATACCCACCTCAACCAATTCATTGAGGTGTGTAACACTGTGAAGCAGAATGGAGTAACCCAAGATGTAATCAGGATGAGACTGTTCTCGTTCTCACTCAGAGACGAGGCACGGCCTTGGTTTGCTGGACTGGATAAGAGTCAAATCGGGACACAGGAGGAGCTTCGAGCAGAGTTCCTTACCAACTACTTCCCACCGAACCTGCTGCTGAAGAGGTAAGCTGCAATTACTACTTTCAAGCAGATGTATGATGAGTCACTCTACGAGGCCTGAAAGAGATTCAAAGAGCTTCTACGACTCTGTCCTGGACATGGCATCGATCTGGAGATGCAAGTGTGCCATTTCTATGAGGGTTTGAATCCTCACATGAAGGAGTTGGTTGATGCATCTGCTGGTGGTATACTGATGAAGAAGAGTGGTGCAGAGAGCATGAGGTTGCTAGCAGACATGGCGCTAAATAGCCACCAATGGCCGACCGATAGACAGATTCCGGTCAAAGCTGTGGAAGCCAAGCCAGAAATTGATGTGGTTGCCGAGGTGAAAAAGCTCCGGGAAGAGATTGAAAAATTGGGCACAGCACAAGCTGCAACAGTTATAGAGCCAAGCATGGCTATTGTTCCGGTGGAGGCCGACTACATCAATCGAGGTGCAAGCAGTTCATCTGGAACTGCCGGGACGGAGGTGAACTACATTGGCGGTGGTTATCATAATAACTACCGAGGCAATCAGGGGTATCATTACAACCATGGGCGATCTCACCCTGGTTTTTCTTATTCTGACCCTTCTGCTGCAAAACACCCTCCGTCTGGTTTTGATGTAGGTACTGGAGGAGAAATCGTGGAAAGGAAGAAATCTGTGCTGGAGGAGACGCTCGAGAAATTCATCAAGAGATTGGATAACCGGTTTGGGAAAGTAGAAACCGAGGTGAAGGGGATGGCCAACCACATGCAGCTGATGACGTAACATCTTCTGATATTGGACACCCAACTCAGCCAAATCGCCACTACCCTCAGCAACCAACACAAGCCTGGACAGCTTCCAAGTACGACGGAGGTGAACCCCGCAAAGGAAAAGCCAGTGAATGCCATTACTCTGAGGTCTGGGACGAGCTACAAGGGTCCCAAGATGGCTGTGAACGATTCTGGAGGCAAAAAGGAGCAAAACTTCACAGGACAGGGATCCATGTCGATCGACGCACCATCTGCGTCGATCAATGCAGAAGAGAAAGCCCCATCAATCGATGCCACCCTACGTCGATCGACGCCGAAGTCTGTTCCAGGCGCAAAGCAGAATCAGTCTGAAGATCAACCCCCTCATTTGCCATTCCCACAACGGTTCACGAAGCAGAAAGAGGACGAGAATCTCTCCAGACTTGTGGAGAATCTGAAGAATGTCAGCATTAACATCCCGCTGATCGAAGCATTGAAGAAGATTCCGGGGTACATGAAGTACCTCTGGAAATTAATGAGTGGAGAGAAACAATTCATGGAGAACAAGACGGTGAAGATCCACGAGCAGTGCAACGTGCTACTTCAAAAGTAGGTGCCCATCAAGAGAAGCGATCCTGGATGCTTCTCTATTCCGGTTGAGATTGGGGGACACACGTTCGAGAGAGTACTATGTGATACTGGGGCCAGTATCAACCTGATGCCGTACTCCATCTACAAGCATCTCAACATCAGAGAGATGAGGCCCACGACGATCACCCGTCAGATGGCGGACCAGTCTGTGTCCTGCCCGAATGGTATACTAGAGGATGTGCTCATTCGTGTGGACCATCTCATTTTTCCTGTAGATTTTGTGGTGCACGAGATGAAGGAGGACGAGAACATGCCCATGATCTTGGGGCGTGAGTTTCTCGACACTAGCGCCGCTCTCATTGATTGTCGAGGCGACGAGATCACACTCCGGGCGAACGATGAAAAGATTACCTTTGTGATCGACAAGAGCAAGAAGAAAGCGGAGTGCAATCGAATCTCCACTACTAACGAAGGGGATGAATCTGAAGAGGAAGAAGCAGCTGCCATTAAGTGGGAGCGAGGAAACGAAAGGGTGAAAGTGTCAACTACACCACCTTTTTTCTGAGCTCACCACCATTATCAAAGACCGGAAAGTTTACATGGTGGATGCCAAAGGTCGGCGAGTCTGGACCCGACCTCCCTGGCGGTGATTTGAGGTATCGTCGAGCTGCGACGTTAAATCAAGCACTTGTTGGGAGGTAACCCAACCTTTTCCGTATTTCCTTTTTAATTTTCATTTTTTTATTATTATTATTTCGAATTTCTATTATTTTTGCGTTAACAGTTATTTTGCAGTATATATAAAAAAAATTGGAGTACAGCTCGACATCGATCGACGCAGCCTGGTGCCGATCAACGCCGAGCAGCCGGCCGACAGGATACTCTTCGATCCATAACAAGGATCAACAAGAAGGCTTCGCATCGATCGATGCAAAGTGCCAGCAGCAATTATTTCACATCGTGCGATGTTTAAAGACTCCGGGGGATAAAAAGTTGAAGTCTGAGATCAACTCCCAGGTATTGTTCCCTCTTTTGTCTGATTTTCAAACTTATTCCACTCTTTGAGTTGGAAATAAGTTTGGGGGGATGTGGACAGGAGATGGAACACTCTATCTTTTATTTATTCTACTTTCCGTATTTAATTTTTGCCTTAATTTTAATTTTATTCTATTTTGTGGGAAAAATTTTGAGTTTTGAAATAACCCGAATGAGATGGTGAGATTAGAATCGGTTGAGTGTTGAGTTTGAATTGATTGTGATTGTGGTTAGATGCCTATGAATGTAGAATACCGCATGATATGATTGATTTGACACTTATGCTTGCATGCTGATTGAGCTGATTTGAAATAGACTGTGGAAGAAAATTTTAAACCTTTGTGTGAGAAATTTGAGCCTTTATTTCGTTTGATGTGAGATTCACATGAGTGTTTTGATTTCTCTAGAACTTGCATGTTTTCTGTCTTGAGACTGCATAGTGTGCACAAGTTTAGGAAATGATCTTAGGCCATCTTTGTTAGCCCAATTCCCTAAACACTGTCCCTTCACATTAAATTTTCCCTAGTTAGCCACTTTTGAGCCTATACAAAATTTTTCTTTCCTTGTCTATGAGATTAAGAAGAAGTATGGGTTTCGCTCATGTCTTGAGTTGTGGTATATAGGGTGGAATGATGGTGAGATGAAGATAAGAAAATATAAATTAGTGGTGAAAATATGTGTGAAAAAGAAGCTCAAAGAAATAATTAGAATTCTCATAAGCTCTCTGAAAAGATAAGAATACAAAAATTTTGTAAATAGCATATGAGATTCAAAATGAGCTAGAAAAAAAAAGTTGTGTATTTGTTGATATATTTGAGGAGATGAGGTGGATGATGATTGAGAGTGGTTGTAGTTTGTTGAGTTGGCCACTTAATGGATTCTAGTCACTTGACCATATTTCCCTACCTTATCAGAAAAAAACCTACATTACAACCTAATGAAAGTCCTTTTTGATTCTAGACTTGTGTGCACATTCTAGCAGTGGAGATATTAGAAAATTTGCAAGCCTAAGGTAGAAATTTTTTCATACATGTTGTTGAGTGCTTTCATCTATACCTTAAACACTTGAGAGTTGAGCGATACACTTCTTGTGAGTTCTTCCACTGTTGATGAATTTTCCGTCTCTTTCAAATTGCTTGTGTGTAGTGGATTTTTGACCCTTGATTGTGATGAATCTTGTGAGGCATTGCACTTTAATCGCATGACCTTTTGATTTCTTTCTTACCTATTGATTGAGGACAATCAAACGTTCAAGTTTGGGGGGGTTTGATAAGCTCATTATTTTACTTGCTTATCTATATTATTTTCTACTATTTTATGTAGTTTTATTGAGTTTATATATATATTCTATGCACGAGTCTATATTGGGTGGTATTATGTGCATCTTGGTGTTTTTGCAGGTTTTAGGCCTAAATTCACTTGAAAAACCGTTCCGGAAGCAGTGACGTGTAAGAGTAGCAGTGAAGAGTTCTTCCACAAGAGGAATTCAGGCTATTGATTGGCAATGGATGAATCTTTGTGTTAGCTCTCCAACGCAACTGGAATCGGGTCAATCGGAGTACGGGAGAGGAAGTTATGGCCAAAACTGTGAGACCGCGCAGAAGGGGCAAGAGATCACGTCGATCGACGTGAATCCACATCGATCGATGCCGAAGATGAAGCCACGTCAATTGATGCCAATCAGCAACGATCGACACGGGTCTGCTGGCGCGAGAATTTGATGAAAATTGGATTTATTCATATCTTTAGCCCTAGATTTGATAGGATACACATCCACCCCTATAAATAACCTAGAAAATTTGTCTTTTTGGATCAAGTATCATAGGAATCATCATATTTTTCAGTTTTTAGAGTTTGGAGACTTGGAAAACACGAAACCCTTTATTTTTCTTGTAAGTTCTTTACTTTTATGCAATTTAATATGTTTTCTTTTGGATTTCTATCTGCGATGAGTGGCTAGGAACCCTAGCGGGTTCTAGGGTTTGATATTATTATGGATGCATGTTAGGATTAATTAATTAGGTTCATGATTCCTGTGTTTATTTTATAATTCTAATTTAATTAAAGGACCGAGAGGTGACGATTAATTTAGATGTCTAGCTATTGATAGAAGGACCGAGAGATGAATATTGATAGTGGGATTAGGAATGCATGATACAATCTACACTATCCAAAAAGATGTACTAGACTGTAGGAATTGAGCTGATTTGCTTATCAGATTGACTAATTTGGTGTACTTGAGACCGAGCGGAGATAGTCACTTATTAGTAATCTAGGTTATATTTGCCAAATAAGGAAATATAGCATTATTGCAGTATTCCACCTGTTAAATTAATTGATTCCTACATGTTATCCATAATAAGAATTCTTCCCTAGAATCTATGTTCTTTTAAATTTGCTTTCAAAATCTCTTTAATTTTCAGCATTGTTATCTTTATTTTCCAAATCAAAACCCTAATTTTCTGTTCACTCAAACAATAAAATTTAGGATCATAATTAGTACATAGGATATTTTCCCCACACAATTCCCCTGGATTCTTTAACCTTAGGGTTTACAAATTTATTTGCCATTGTTTCTATAATTAATCTGTAGATTTTACAGTGATCAGAATTCTAGGGCTATTAGTGGAAAAAATTTGTACTTGATTTATCAAGAGGTTTTCAATGCATTTGTTTTCGAAGTTCTGCATGTATGTTCTTATTTAAGATTCTTTATTGTTTCAGATATGTCTGTCTAATTTCATCAATATTCTTGCACAAAATTCTTTAACTAGTCCAAACTTCCTGGAATGGAAGAGCAACCTTGAATACATCCTGATTGTAGAAGAACATATGTTCGTTCTGCAAGTACTTCGTCCTGAAGCGCCCACTGCTGAATCCACTCAAATGGATATAGACTTTTTATAACAAGTGGGAGAAATCGAACAATGTAGTTAAGTGCTACATGATGACCACTATGTCGAAAGTCTTACAGCAGCAACATCAGCACCATAGGGATGCCTATGACATTATGGCCACTCTGGAGGTAACCTATGGGGAAACTGATAGAGCCGCCAGATTTAATCTCATGAGGGAAATCGTGAGTCGAAAAATGACTGACAGCAGCTCAGTGAGAGAGCACGTAGTTTCCATGACTCACCTCATGGATGAGCTAACGGTGCATGGTGGAGGTATCGACGCTGAGGCTAAGGTCGATATCATACTGAAAATCTCTACCCAAGTCCTTTGAGAGTTTCAGACTGAATGTTTATCATGAACAAGAAAGAGTACCCTTAATGAGTTACTCAATGACTTGATGACAACGGAATCAGTTATGAACCCTCAGAAGGTTTCTTTAGCCACTTCTGGTAATCTCTTTGCTGTACCGAAAGGTATGAAGCGGAAAAAGGAGATTAAAAAATGGGCTAAAAAGACACATGTGAAGGATGGTGGGGCTGTGAAAAAGCCTAAAGTGGCGACTGACAGGGATAGGTGCTTCAGGTGTGGTAAGAAAGGACATTGGAGGAAAGATTGTCAGGCCAACAAAGCTAGACAAGGTATGCCATTTGCATGTATGACTATAAGCATGATTAGAGTCTATTGTTGCTCTTCCTAGAGCTGTAAGCGCTAAGTTGTTGATAATGTTGTTGTACTTTGCATGGGACCGTGCCGACAAGGCTGGTGAATAATAGCAAGAAGATACCAAGCTGCAAGGATGGCAACGTTCTCTGATGGAGCCTCATGAAGTTTTCTTTTCCTTATGCTTTTGATGGATTAAGTACATTTTGAGAGTTTTCTTTTGTGAGCCGTGTTATCGGCAGGACAAATGTTTTTTCCAACTTCGCAATGGATATTCTATTATTTATGATTTCAATCATTGGTAATAATGATGTTGTCCATTATGGGATGTTGATCTATTCTCTTTATGCTAATTTTTATCAAAATATGTCCTTGGATGTTGCATATAACTCATCTGAAATTGATAATCCTAGAAAGAGAAAACCCACTTCTTCTAACGAGGATCTTACATATCTTTGGCACTTGAGACTCGGTCACATCAGCTTGAATTGGATTCAGTGACTTGCAGATGATGGTAAATTGGACTTAGTCCGGGCTGTACCTTATCAAGTCTGCAAATCCTGCATCGAGGGGAAGATGTCTTCTAGACCTTTCAAGGCTAGTTAGTCTCGAGCAGAGGAACTGCTGGAATTGATCCATTCTAACTTATGTGGGCCCATGTCCACACAGGCTCGTTGAGGTTATGAGTATTTCGTCACTTTCATTGATGACTACTCAAGGTACGGACACATTTATCTGCTTCGCTACAAGTCTGAATGCTTTGAGAAATTCAAAGAGTTCAAGACTGAAGTAGAAAAGAAGGTCGGGAAAACTATCAAGTCACTACAATCTGACCGTAGTGGCGAATACCTCGGTAACGAGTTCCTATAGTATTTGTCAGATCACAGGATTACATCCCAGTGGACTGCACCGGGTACTCCCCAACAAAACGGTGTAGCTGAAAGAAGAAATAGAACTCTTTTAGAGATGGTAAGATCAATGATGAGCTATGCAAGCTTACCCATTTCATTTTGGGGATACGCATTGGAAACAACAGCTTCCGTATTGAATGTGGTGCCTTCTAAATCGGTTCCTAAGACACCTGCTGAGCTCTTCCTTGGTTGCAAACCTAGTTTGAGCAAGTTCAGAGTATGGGGTTGTCCGGCACACGTGCTGACAAAGGAACTTGATAAATTAGAAAGCAGGTCCAAAGTAAAGCTGTTTATAGGGTATCCCAGGCAAATGAAAGGTGATTACTTCTATTGTCCTGAGAGTCAGAGAATCATTGTTAGCACCAACGCTAGATTCTTTGAGGACGAGTATGTGAGAAATCACAAGTCAAGGAGTGATATCGTTCTTCAAGAATTGAAAACGAGAATGTGAATCCAAGGGAAGGGGAACGTGCGAATATGGGTGCACCTGTGAGAGGTTCAGCACCACAAGTGCGTTCTTCAGTGCAAGGTGCAGAACCACAAGTTACTGCACCTACTGCTAACACAACACCGATGCCTCGTTGCAGTGGGAGAGTTATTTTCCAGCCAAAAAGGTACATGTTCGTGGGTGAGTCTTCGGACTTGAGCCCGGAAGACGGACTTGAGGACTTTGACCCACTGACTTACGAAGAGGCAGTGCATGACAAGGATGTTGAAAAATGACGTATCGCCATGGATTCTTAGATTGAATCCATAACTGCTATGGATGTATACCAGAAAGCTGAGCTGCTGGATGGCTTTCGAGCAATAGGGTGCAAGTGGGTATACAAAAGAAAGAAAGGGGCAGATGGAGAAATCACTACTTTTAAAGCTAGGCTGGTGGCAAATGGTTATTGTCAGAAAGAGGGCATAGGCTCTCACGAAACCTTTTCACCTGTAGCCATGCTCAAATCCATCCGGATACTCCTTGTCATACTGTGCATATGGACCTCGAGATTTGGCAGATGGATGTCAAAACCATTTTTCTAAATGGTTACCTTGAAGAAGGTAGGGACATCTATATGCGGCGACCCGAAGGTTACATACGCAAGGGCGAAGAACATCTTTGTTGGGAAATTATTCCTAAATCTCCCTTAGGATCATATTGTAAAAGGTTTTGTTGGATCAAACCTTAGTAGATTGGTCGATCAATTGCTAAATTCTAGTATAGTCTAGCAACTCTTGTAATGTCCTCTATAGGCTAAGTATCGAGTTGTAATAGATTAGATTGTTAGAATCATTCCTAGCAGATTGTGGCTGCTAGAGATATTAGCAGACAAGGATGACTGCTAGAGATAATAGCGGTCAAGTGCTAAGGAGGGGATTGCTAAGGAGTTAGCAATCCTATGTCAAAGGAAGAGACTGCTAGAATCAAGTGCTCAGCTGTCGGAAGAACAAGTAGCAGAATGATAGAAGAAGTTAGCATTTGCTAAAAGCAAAGTATAGCGGAATGCTGAAGGAGTCAGCATTCGCTAGCATGTAGCAAATTTCTAATGGCGATAGCAATCCGGAGTTAAAGGAACCAAGTGCTAAACATGATCAGTAGTCCGATACATGGTCTAGCAGATTGCTAGGAAGGCTTAGCAGATCGTTCCGAGAAGGCTTAGCAAGGCGAGATAGCTAACAATGACTGCTACAATACCGTTCTAACAGACATACACGCGAAGGACAAAACTTTCCTGAAGTAGGTCGGAAAGTACTTTACGACGCCGGAAAGGACGGATAAATTCGAACCACTCTTGGACGAAGGAGCCGTTGTGTCTAACGGGTATGGAGAATCAATGTTTGAAACTCCAGGTATAAAAGACAAGTATAGAAGTGAGAGACGACGACTGCTTCAATCACTGCCTACACTCGCAAACATCCTAAGTTAGAGATTCCATTGACAAAGCGAACAAGTGATAAAGTAGTCAGTTGAGAGCACGAGATAAAAGTGTATTCAAAGCTCTCAACAACCAGGAGTGTCTTCCATTGAATATCTGACACTGCCTTTAAGAGATTCCTTGACTTCGGTCGAGAATCCAATCATTGGGCTATTTTCCATCCTAGGAAGCATCCAGTTGTCACATCTCTGAAAAGAGATTGACTCTGACGGGCATATTGCCAAAAACATACAAGTTCAGGAGTGAACTTTAAAAGCTCCCCCTAGCAGCGAAGGACAAGTTTTACGAAGGTTCGCCCTTGACTTGGCAGGAGTTGCAGCTAACTGAGAAGAACAAAGTAACGGAGGATAGTTTTGTAGTGGCCGGGTCGAAAGTTCATCTCTTGCTACAAGTGAAAGGCGAATCCTTGTATTTCGTATACTTTCTTAGTAAAATTCTTAGCATTTCGGCTAAGGAGTGGACGTAGATCTACTTGATCGAATCACTATAAATATCATATCTCTTCACTATTTTATTGATTTACTATTTCTCGTGTTTGTTTTTGAAACCTAGCAACCAAGTTGCTAGAGTATAACTTGATGAAACCCTAATCCTACCTTGAGCTAAATCTACTTTGATAAAGAGGAACTTAAGTGCAAGTGAACGTTAATATTCCGCTGCATTTTGTGTGTGTTTGTTGTTTATATTCACCATGACGACTCTGATCTTGGGACCAACAAGTGGTATCAGAGCACGAGGTTGAAAGACGGACTGCTTCTGAGTCGCTTTAAGACCAGATATAGTTTTTCCTTGCGCTGGTATTCTGTTCCTTTGTTTGTCTAGCTCAGGTTCAAAGTTTGCCAAGATGAACCATACCTTGCCCAAGTATACCAAGGAGAAGTTCAAGTCATGGCAGAAGCTCGCCATCATACAACTTCAAAGCATTCATCTGGAGATGGCGGATGTTCTTGAGAAAGGTCATATTAAAATTATGAAAGCTAACACTTTTGTAGGACAGGTCGCTGATGGACAACCAGCACCACCTCAAATGATCCCAAAGCCATTCAAGGAGTATACGATAGAGGATAAAAAGCGAGCTCAGCTGGAGCACTTAGCAAAGAAGCTTATCCTTGATTCTTTACCTCCGTTGATGGAAGATAAAGCCTTGGACTTTGATACGGCCAAGCAAATGTGGGATCTGTGAATCCTCCCAGGAAACCGACCAAATGAAGCGCAACAAGCTCCAGGTAGTTGTTGATAAATATGAATCCTTCTCTATGCATGCAGGAGAATCTATTCAAGCTATGAAAGAAAGGTTCAACACTATTTTTGGAGAGCTTCACAACCTGGGAAATACATATGACAATGGGGAGATGAACAACAAGATCATTTCTAAACTCTTCCCAAGAGAAGACTGGTTCGTGAAGATGACGAGCTTGAGCGAGAAGGACCTCAGCAAGATGTCAATATCTGAGGTATTTGCTCAACTTAAAACTCACGAGTTTATAATCCAACAGTCGAAGAAGAATGAAGCATTTGTGGCACAAGCTTCATCGACACCCGCTGCTAACTCTGAGGACTTAGCATTCTTCGTTAAGAGAGATCCCAGCAAATGGAAGCCCAAGAAGCCTTTCCGTAGTGAGAGATCTGCTCCAGCGTCGCCAGCAAAGGAGGTTGTCTCAACCTCTGGTTCTCAACCTGTTGATTTAAAGATCAGCGAGCTGGAAGAGTAAATGAGAAAGCTTCAAAAGCTGATGCTGGAAGCCAAAGCTGAGAAAGAAGCCAAGGAAGCTAAGCTTTCTTCGTCATCCACCCGCTCAGCAGAGCGAAAGCCTAGGACATGTTTTGTGTGTGATTCGCGAGATCATCTCAAGCATGAATGTCCGAAAGTCAGCAAAGAGGTGAGAGAGCGCCTGAAGCAAAGATTTGAAAGACGTGCTGTTAAAGCCATTACCAGAGCATTGCTGACCAGGACTGAGGTATTTGATATTCCAGATAATGATGAGGAGTATTACTATTCCTCCGAAGAAGATGATGAGGAAGCCATGCTCGTGTTAATGGCAAATATTATTGAAAATGCTGATGCGAATGCTGAGCAGCCTGCTGAATCGACTCTTGCAGTCGATGTTCAGGAGGTAATTTCCATGAGTATTTCTTTTCCAGCTATCACGCATCAATCGGAGGAGTCTACTTCCTTAGATTCCGAGGACGATTACCTTAGTAAGCTATCTTTGGAGTTTTCAAAGATGTATGAAATGAAAGATGCTATAGTTGGAGAGAACACTTTGCTACAATTAAAAGTCACATCTTTGACCGATGAAGTCGAAAGACTAAGGTCTGATGGCGAAGAACTCTTGAAACTCAAGGATGATTTCTCCAAACTCTCTGAAAATCTTCAAAACCTTGAAAAGGAGAATCACGCTTTGAAAAACAGGGCTAGTAAGGAATGCATTTGTGCTTATACTAAAAGCAAGACAGTACTAAATGCCATTGTGAGCCAACAAAAATCTCATACTGATAGATCTGGGTTAGGCCTTGGTAGTATTGAAGCTTCTAGAAAACCCTCTGAGAAGGTTGTACTTGATAAGGCAGAAACTTCTAAGCAGAGAAAGATTCAATTCGTCTCTGTCGGAAAGTTATATGCTAAAGAGGATATTAAGGGAAAGATGACTGCTGAATCCTCAAATGCTAAACAGGGGGAAAACGTAAGCAGAGTGGATCTGCTGAACCTCAACAGAGGAACCAGAGATCGCATGCTAAGCAGGCATCTGCTAGACCTCAGCAGAGGACACATCAAGCCAATGCTAAGCAGTCATCCCCAGCAGTGTCGAGAAGGAATGCTGAGCATTTTGTTCCCAATGCTAGGAAAGCATATCCTTCCACAATGGCAAGTAGGTTCATTATCATGCTGTAAGACCACAATATCATTCTTACACACCACATAGGAGGAACACCTATGTGAGGCCTGAGTCCAAACCATTTCCATTTCAAAGGACTAGGAAGGCTAAGCACACAACCACACCTAGATCTAATTATGCAAAGCATACTTATCCTAAGGTTGAGAAGGTTGTGAAGGGTGAGATCAAGAAGAAAATCTTGAAGATCACCAAGATGTGGGTTCCAAAAGGAACCATGATCCATGCTAATCCCGCAGGACCCGATGCTAAGAAGGTACCTAAATCAACTTGTTGATTGTTTTGCAGGATCAGGATCCCTGTGCTAAGATATCAAGTATGTCAAATGAATGGATCCTTGATAGCGGTTGTTCAGCCCACATGACGGGGGATTAAGAGTTGTTCTCTGACATCCAAAGATTTTATGGCCCCACAGTCATGTTCGATGACAATAGCAAAGGCAGAGTGGTTGGGAGAGGATGCATAGAGCGAAATGGACTAAGGATTATTAATGTTGCACTCGTGTCCACTCTCAAACACAATCTGCTAAGCATTAGCCAGCTATGCAAAAATGGGAACCGTTTCTTTCGTTAATATTGGATGTTCTATTGCTGACAATGCTACAGGTAAGTAAAGCTCAGAGGCATCCGCAAGGGTGGCCTATATATTGTTGATTGGCAAAGCAGTTAACAACATTCATGCTTCGTAGCATTGAGTAAGGAAGAGACAACTTGGCTATGGTACAAGAGGTTAAGTCATCTGAATTTTAAAACCATTAACCATCTAGCCAAGAATAAGCTTGTTATAGGTCTGCCTGTTGAGACTTTCTGCAAGGAAGGTGTGTGCAAAGCTTGCCAGCAAGGGAAGCAGACCAAAGCATCATTCAGATCCAACCTGGAGCAGGCCACTTCAGAAAGGATCCTAGAGCTCTTGCACATGGATCTATTTGGCCCAGTCACTCCACCCACTGTAAGAAAAAAGGTTTATACACTTGTGGTTGTTGATGACTACTCCAGGTACACATGGGTTCGATTGCTAAAGACCAAAGATGTGGTGAAACTCATTCTACCTAAGTTGATCCTCAAGGAGCAGAATAGCAAAGAGGTTACCGTTAAGAGGATTCGTTCTGATAATGGAACCGAGTTCTATAATGGTGTTCTCATGGATTTTTGTGCCGAAGCTGGTATCGCGCATGAGAAATCCACTGCTAGGACTCCCCAACAGAATGGTCTAGCAGAGAGAAGGAATAGAACGTTGAAGGAAGCAGTGCAGTCTATGCTAGCCAATTCCGAGCTGTCTGCTAAGCAGTTATGCCATCCTGCTATAGTCAGAATAGGAGCACAATCACTGCCAGATTTAATAAGACTCCTTATGAAGTGTACAATGGTCATAAGCCTTCTGTTACTCATCTCCGTGCTTTTGGTTCGACATGTTATATTCATAACAATGGAAAGTCAAAGCTTAATACTTCCTCGCCTAAGTCTGATGAAGGTGTGTTCCTTGGATATGGTCACCCTTCTCACAAAGGCTATAGAGTATTAAACAAGACGACCGGAGTGGTGGAAATAACATGCAATGTTATTTTTTATGAGTCTATCTTAGTGTGCAGAGTTATAAGAGAGAAAGTGATTAGTAATCATGAGACTAATGATGTCCATGGTCAATCGATCTTGAATTCTTTCAAAAATATGCGTATTGACCCGACTAAGTCTATCAGTGATTACAATCCAACCCAGACGCACTCAGCTGGTGACCAGACTGCTGATCGGGCTGATGATGCTAACAATCATGTTGAGGCCACCAATCCGATTTATCTCAATGATAATTTGGATATCTTGGTATCGCTTGATGAAGATGATGAGGAGATCCCAGATCCAGCAAGAGGTGCTGAAGATGGTGTAGGCGCTGCTGATGATGTTGCCAAAGCCGTTGCTGAGCATTTGGAGAATGCTGAGGACCAGGCTGCTAAAGTTCCAGTTGCTGAAGTCCCTGTTGTTGAAGTTCCAGATGCTGAGTTGCCAGTTGCTGAGATTCCTGATGCTGAGAATCAGGATGTTGAGATCCAGAATGTTGAACCCCCAGAGATTGTTGAGGAAAATGTTGTAGCAAAAAACAACCCAGCAGGCGAGGCCGATGCTGAAGTTCCAGAACCTAGCAATCCAAAGCCAATATGGCTACGCGATTATCCTTTGGATGATGTCCTTGGTGACATCAATGATCCTATTCTGACGAGATAAGGCAATGCGATGCTAGCGTGCTATATTTTGCACGAGGAGCCTACAAAGGTTGAAGATGTTCTATGATGTCCAGATTGGGTGAATGCTATGCAGGAGGAGCTAGTAGAGTTCACGCGCAATCATGTTTGGGATCTAGTAGATAGACCAGAGCATCAGAGTGTTATTGGAACCAAGTGGGTGTTCAAGAACAAGAAAGATGAGTCAGGAATGGTTATCCGCAACAATGCTCGTCTAGTAGGAAAGGGCTATAGACAATGTGAAGGAATAGACTATGACGAGACGTTTGCTCCAGTAGCCCGGCTGGAAGCTATTCGTTTATTCCTAGCATATGCTGCACATCATGAGTTTTCTGTGATGCAAATGGATGTGAAGATTGCCTTTCTTAATGGTGAGCTCAAGGAGGAAGTTTACGTTGAGCAACCACCAGGCTTTGAGCAGGGAAACCAAGTTTATAGGCTAAGGAAAGCCTTATATGGCTTGAAGCAGGCATCAAGAGCGTGGTATGGAACTTTGTCTAAGTTATTGCTAGCTAATGGATTCAAGAAAGGAAAGATAGACGAGACTCTCTTTCGTATTAAAGACTAAGGAAGTATCTTACTTGTGCAGATATATGTCGATGACATTATCTTTGGCTCTAAGAATTAAAGCTTTTGTGACAAGTTTTCAGAGCTGATGCAAAGTAATTTCCAGATGAGTATGATAGGAAAGATGTTTATTCATCAGATGAAATACACTTGCGACCTGATTGCTAAGTATTGTCCGGATAAGACAAAGAGTCTAAGGATTCCAATAAGCACGACCTGTATAGCTGCACTTAAAAAGGAAAGAGATGTCGTGAATCCTACTCTCCATCGAGGTATTATCGGTTCACTACTATATCTCACAGATAGCAGACCAGATATATCGTATGCTGTTGGTCTATGTGCGAGATATCGAGCAAACCCCAAAAAGTCGCACCTGAAAACTGCTAAGAGGATTGTACGATATCTCAAATGCACCAAGGGTCTAGGAATTTGGTATCCAAGGTCAGATGGTCTAGCATTGAGTGGCTACTCAGATTCAGAATTTGGAGGGTGCAAGATTGATAGGAAGAGCACCAGCGGGACATGCCAATTCCATGGACACATGCTCATGAGCTAGTTTAGCAAGAAGCAGCACTTAGTGGCTACATCTACTACTGAAGCAGATTATGTAGCAGCCGCTAGCTGTTGTGCGCAAATCTTGTGGATTCGGCAGCAATTGCAAAATTATGATATTCCTCCTAAATGTGTGCCGATCTACTGCGATAACAATAGTGCAATGTGCATAACGACGAACCCAGTTCATCATTCGAGGACGAAGCATATTGATATCCAACATCACTTCATCAGAGATCATCAAGAGAAGAAGGATATCGACGTCCAATATATATGCACAGAAGAACAAATTGCATTTATCTTCACTAAACCGCTAGCTGAGGCCAGATTTAAAGAATTATGCATCAAGTTAGGCCTTATGGAGATAGACGATTCTATGGATGAATGAGTTGTTATTCTCATTCTTTCTGGATTTCTTAAAGCTCTGAAGAAGATGGAGAAACGTATCCAAGCTTACGTCTATAGACTGCTAGATCTTGATGCTAAGTCAAGACTGCTGAGCAGATAGCAGAGGAATGCTAAGTCCAAGCTCTTAGCATTCCCGAAGGTGTTTGATATTGGGGAGTATTCATTGAAGGTTGCTAGAGGATTTGGCTGCTGAGTTCAAACCCTCAGCAGACTATACCTGTATGAATTGAGTGCTGAGTCCAAGCTCTCAGCAGACTCATATGCATGCTAAGGATTTCCTACGATAGCAGATTGCTAAGTCCCAACCCGTAGCAGTCTCAACCATGCAAAGAAAGTCAAACGCGGGATGAATTTGAATTTTAAATAGGATGTGCATTTATTGCGTGCAAACGGCAGCGACGAACCAGGGCTTGACACATCATCGGTACTCGAGTTCGTAGGGGCATGGGTCACCATACGAAACGTCCTTGCGAAGCCCAGCCATCGATTGCATCTGAAGAGGCGTACCCCAACTGTCAGATCTTTACCCGTAAGGTATATACTCCACACTTAGTCAATTTTCACAGCTTTACAGAAAATCAATCCCTAGTCTTCATAGTTTCTTGCCTTCACAAAAATTTCCATACTCTTCTCAAAATTTCCTAAGTTCTTTTACAATGGCTGCTAACCCTGAATCCCCCACCCAATCTCATCACTCTGGTTCCGAACCATCTGTTCATACTGCCTCATCGGATTCATCTACTGAATCCGGTATTCCTATCCAATCCCTTACTTCCACTATGATTCTCCATGAGAGGTGGGCACCTCAATACACTGGTGTCGTGAAGAAGGAGGACGTGGAAGACGACATTCCATATGGTCAGCTAGTGATGCTTCCCAGGACCAAGGCGCAGTCCAATCATTCGAACAAGCAGAGGTGCGCGACGCAGGTTCTGAAAGATAGGATTCTATATACCCCTCTTGCGACCTTGCAATTTCCAGAATGGCTCATGGAAGTTCTTAACAAAGCCGGAGTTCTTGGGTATTTGTCAGCAGAGCCATTGTGGTTCCACCCACATATGGTGTCTGAGTTTTATGCTAGGGCAGTAGTGGAAGAGCCCTCTAAAATGTCTTTTAAGACTTCGATATTTGGTATGATATTAAAGGTGCATGCAGATATTCTTGCTGCAAAGTTTGGGCTTCCCAAAGAAGGTGCTCGTATTGCTACGTATAAGCTAAACGATCAGGCTGAGATGGAAAGGAGATGGAAGTTGTGGAAGAAGCCGGAGCTGGTGATGGACACCAAGGGAGAGCGGATCACTTTCAGAGTCGCACACCGTATCAACCAATTTAGGGGGGAATACAAGCTCTTGGCTGAGCTAGTGATCAAAATGTTTTAGTGTGATGCTGGTTCATACTCTCAAATGTCTGCTCACAGGTATTCCGTGATGATGGCCCTGGTGGACAAGGTTAAGGGAAATTGGGCAGAATTCTTTAATGGGAGGTGGCTGGAGCATGTAAAAAATAATGTGACTATAAAGAGGGATAGCACATTCTTTTGAATGTGAACTTTGGCCTAAAAATCAGTAAGTTTATCGAGATGTTTTTTCATAAGAAAAGGCTGGATGCAGGGGAGAGGTTGCTTCTTCATTCCTCAGACGAGGAAGGCAACTGCTCATCCCGATGCTAGCCGTCTGAGGATTCTGAAGGGCACGACGAATGTGGACAAGGATATTCCCACTTCCCTTTAGCATCCTCATCTTGGTGACCCAACATTTCTGATATTGGAGCATGCCATTGCTATGACCCCTGAGGAAATAGCAGCTGCTCGGAAACAAGCAGAGACAGATAGATGCTTCGAGGAGCTTGAAGACATCGAGAAGCTTGAGCTAGGAGGAGATGTTCCTATGCCTACCGCTCAGCTGGATCCTCTCGCTACTACCATTCCTAAGAGGCCCCGAACAGAGATCACTACGCCTGAGAAGAGGAGGACTAGGAGGCGGATTGAGAAGCCACTGGATACGCTCTCTAAGGACATCCCCACTCTTGCTGAGCCTGAGAAGGAAGAGAAGAAGAGGCCTAGGAGATGATTGCAGAAGCTATCGGAGCAGGAGAAGAAGAAAGATGCTAAGGAGACCCCGGAGCAGGAGGTTGAGACTCTGGAAGCAGAGGAACAAAAGAAGGCTCGTCCTTTGTCATCTAAGCCTTTGTTTGAAAGATTAAAAGGAATGAGAGAAATGAAGAGGAAGAGGCAGGCAAAGCAAAGGGAAAAGGAGCAGAAAACGTATAAGAAGAAGTTTGAGCAGATGATGTTCGAGGCTCAAGATCGAAATTTTGAGCAAGTTAAGAAGGCTGCTGATGAACGTGCCGAGGGGAAGAGGGCTGCTCAATTGTTGGAGCAGGCGGCACAGGAGGCTTCCCAGCAAGAAATCGAAGCTGAAAAGAAGAAGAAGGGTAAAGCAAAGGAAGGTGGAAGGATCACTGTAACTATTCCAAAAGTTGATGCTAGTGGAGCAATAGTGCCAGAGGAGGAAGCACTGTCTGACAAAGCATTTGATCAACTGCTGCACACCGGAGCTTTTAATGTGCCGGAGCAAACCAAAGGGAAACGTGTTCAAATCCGTAAACCGAATGAGGAGCCAAGAAGCCATAGCTCTGATGAGGAGATGCCGCCCAGAGATAAGGAAGCTGGTCCATCCGGCACAGGACAACAGGCTGAGGGTGAAGCTAAGACTGCTGAGGAACCGCACGTTGAGCAGACTGCTAACATTGCTGAAGGTCAGGGTGCTGAGCATGTAGCTAGCACCCCCGGCAGGAATGAAAGTACACAAGGAGAGGAGAAGGCCAGCAAAGAGACTCCAGCTGGACATGATGATGCTTATTCTGAATCTGATTCCGACGGTGTGTCTGAGGACGTATACGATGCACGCTTCTTGAGGAAGATTAACACAGGCACAAAAAATCAGCTACGAGTACCATTCGACGGTCTTCCAGGGCCCCGATTCAAGTTAAGAAGGGTTGCTCAGTGGTGTGCTCCTATTCATATCAAGGAGGAGGTGAGTGGAGATCTACTTCCGATGCTGTCTGAAATAGAAGAATTTATTTCGGCAGAAGTTCAAAGAGACTTAGCCAATATCTTTCTTTGCTAAGATCGATGAGACGACAGAGCAAGGGAAGGTTTTAGGTGAGGAGCTAAGGAGGTGGAAATTCGTTGATTATGTTATGCATCAGCTGTGTTTTGAAGAAAGGATGCTGGTCATCACTGCTCGAGGATTAAACTTCTGGAGGAAGGAAGAGCTATGGGCGAACGATTGGATTGACCAAGTAGCCGGATCCAAGCAGTACTCAGACAAGCAAGTCATTGCTAGGCTGCAGGCGATCCGTGCTCACAGACTGTTCTCTAATTCAAAATCATTGCCACCATCCTCTTTTGCCCTTGACGGTTACTCCGACGCCCGGATTGAGCTTTCAAAGCATCAGGCTAGAGCGGCTGCTGAGTATCGTCGTTGCCAAGCAGAATATGAGGCCCTCAAGAAGGAAAGGATGGAAGCCCTGAATGCTGCAATGATTGCTGAGCATGAGGCTGCTGAGTTAAATGATCAAGACATAATGCTTGTCAAGTTTTTGGGCCTGGACATTCTTAGCATCATAGAAGCTGCCCAAGCTGAGGAAGCTAAGGAGGCTGAAACTGCTCAGATCTTAGATGCTACTCAAAGGATGATGAATGAGGAAGAATGCTACATGGCTGCTCAGGCTCAGATTGCTAACGCTGCTGAAACTGCTCAGATCCTGGCGGCTGCTCAACTATTGATGGATGAAGAGTCATGCTACTCTGCTGCTCAACAAGCAATTGTTGAAGCCATGGAGACAGCACAACCTAGCCAGGAAGGGACTACAACTGCTGAAGGTCGGGAACTGGTGTTAGCAACAACATCTTCTACATTTGAAGCTACGCCTGTAAGTTTCTATGACTTCCAATCTTACGTGGATTCAGCCGTTCAAAATGCTGTGCGAAATGCTCTATCTTCCCTAAATGAGCATTTTGAGATGGAGAAGGCTGAAATAAGGAAGGAGATTGATGAGGTCATGACCGATATGTCGGATGTCCACACTGAGGTTGCTGAAGTGAAGCTGGATGTTTCTTCTGTGAAACAAAATGTGGAGGTCTTGACAACGGAGGCCGCTGACTCCCAGCAGCATATGGCGCAAACCGTTCAATCCTTTTCTTCTACCTTTTTGGCTGCTCTCAAAGAGGGGGAAGAAAGGAGACTTGCTGAAGCAGAGCTTAGGAAGGAGGAAGAAGCTCTGGCTGCTGCTTAGGAGGAAATGATGCTAGCAGTTGAAGAACTTAAGAAGAAGGAGGAAGAGCTCAAAAAGAAAGAACTCGAGCTAAAGATAAAGAAGTTGGAGATGGACAATGAAAAGCTCGCTAAGAAGATGGAGCGGGATGCTGCAGAACGAGAAGCGAGCAAGGCTTATTTGGAGAAATTTATGCAAATGAAGATGAGCAAGTTCGATGAGCTTGATAAGAAGAAGCATGCTCCCGACTCTTGACCTTACACTTCTTATCTTAGCATTTTTTCTTAGCATTTCCATTTTTTGATATCCTTTTTCATTTGTAATTGTAATGCTCAAATCCAATAAATGAAAATGGAATCAGACTTAGACAATTCCTCATTGTCGATTTGTGAGTTTTTATTGCGTGCTAAAGTTGATATACACTTTAGTGTATTCAACGAATTTGCATAAGTTTGCTTTGGATTGGTGGTGAATGCCTGCTAATTATTTGGGTGCTAGAATTTCTAGCAGACTCCTTGCAGCATTTACGTATATCTTAATCGAGAAATATTCCCAGCACATATTGAGGGGGAATTATCGAAAATCAATCCCTGCTACAATTAAGATGGATTAACTCTGAGTTAGACTGCTAGCTTAGCATAACTTTATACTTAGAAAATTTTTGTAAAGCTCAGATATTTTTTCCTCTTAATTCAGCAAGAGATAGTAAGCTTTGATCATACCAAAAAGGGGGAAATTGTTGGGAAATTATTCCTAAATCTCCCTTAGGATCATATTGTAAAAGGTTTTGTTGGATCAAACCTTAGTAGACTGGTCGATCAATTGCTGAATTCTAGTATAGTCTAGTAACTCTTGTAATGTCCTGTATAAGCTAAGTATCGAGTTGTAATAGATTACATTGCTAGAATCATTCCTAGCAGATTGTGGCTGCTAGAGATATTAGCAGACATGGATGACTGCTAGAGATAATAGCGGTCAAGTGCTAAGGAGGGGATTGCTAAGGAGTTAGCAATCCTATGTCAAAGGAAGAGACTGCTAGAATCAAGTGCTTAGCAGTCGGAAGAAAAAGTAGCAGAATGCTAGAAGAAGTTAGCATTTGCTAAAAGCAAAGTATAGCGGAATGCTGAAGGATTCAGCATTCGCTAGCATGTAGCAGATTGCTAAAGGCGATAGCAATCCGGAGTCAAAGGAACCAAGTGCTAAACATGAGCAACTGCTGAGCAGTCAACAATCCGATACATGGTCTAGCAAATTGCTAGGAAGACTTAGTAGATTGTTCCGAGAAGGCTTAGCAAGGCGAGATAGCTAACAACGACTGTTACACTACCGTTCTGACAGATGTACACGCAATGGACAAAACTTTCCTGAAGTAGGTCGGAAAGTACTGTACGACACCGGAAAGGACGGATAAAGTCGAACCGCTCTTGGACGAAGGAGCCGTTGTGTCTAACGGGTATGGAGATTCAAAGTTTGAATCTCCAGGTATAAAAGACAAGTTCAGAAGTGAGAGACAACTACTGCTTCAATCACTGCCTACACTCGCAAACATCATAAGTTAGAGATTCCTTTGACAATGCGAACAAGTGATAAAGTAGTCAGTTGAGAGTACGAGATAAAAGTGTATTCAAAGCTCTCAACAACCAGGAGTGTCTTCCATTGAATATTTGACACTGCTTTTAAGAGATTCCTTGACTTCGGTCGAGAATCCAATCATTGGGATACCTTCCATCCTAGGAAGTATCCAACATTCACATCTCTGAAAAGGGATTAAATCCGACGAGCATATTGCCAAAAACAGACAAGTTCAGGAGAGAACTTTAAAAGCTCCCCTAGCAGCGAAGGACAAGTTTTACGAAGGTTCGCCCTTGACTTGGCCGGAGCTGCAGCTGACTGAGAAGAACGAAGTAACGGAGGATAGTTTTGTAGTGGCCGAGTCGAAAGTTCACCGCTTGCTACAAGTGAAAGGCGAATCCTTGTATTTTCTATACTTTCTTAGTGAAATTCTTAGCATTTCGGCTAAGGAGTGGACGTTGATGACTGTGAAATTCAACACTATCTTCACGTTAAATTTTATCAATCCGAGTACTTTTCAATTCACTCAAGTGAAAACTATTTACTTGTTTGGAGGTCCAATAGCTAGGCAAATCATAGTCGTTGGTATTTGTTTAACTAGGAAAAATAGAATGTAATCAAACATACAAGCAACAAAGCATTAACAAAATATGTAATTGAACTTCACAAGCCAAAACAATTGAATAACTTGCTTAGGTAGATCAAAATCTCAAGTTCAACAATAAGAAGATAGTGAGTGTTGATTGAATTTCTATTGTTCCAAGTTAAATCAAACTATATTGTAAACCAAGTTTTAATCCCTAGGAGATTGAGCAATCGACCCTACATTCGCTAGCCACTTGCTACAGATAACTAGCAGTAGATGACACTAGGAATTCCAAACAACTACGTTATTAACCCCTAGATCACTCCCAATCGACCGTCAATTATCGCCCTACGAGCTAGTGCCGCACAGGGATTGGAACTAAAATCGTAAGAATATACACTTTTCACAATGATTCCGCCCGCGTGTTGGCTGCAGTGTTCACATCAACTACCTCTAAGATTGGCTATTACCTACACCTAAGAGATAAGGAATAGGCTCAAGTGGAATTCAATCCCTCAAAGGAAAGTAAACAAGCAAATTTGATATCAACTCATCACAATATCCATTCTACAACACTCACAATTGAATTTAGTTCTTCATACCTTGAATTGAGTACAAATCAATAAGAGAAATGAGAGAATCCATTTCAAAATATCAAGGTCTAAGTATGATCTCCTTTGATTGCCTTCCTTGGACTTGATCTACCTTCCTTCCTTCTAGATCTTCACCAAATTGGAAGAATTTGTCTTGAATCTCCTTGAATGTGGATGAGGAATGGTTTTGAGATGAATATAGAGAATACTCTCATGACGGTTATTTGAAATCTGACCAAAAGTTCTTTTAAAATGTGAAAATCCCTCTTTTATAGACGAGCTCCTAGGGCCTCGGATCGCCTGAGCCACCCATGGCTCGCCCAAGGAAGCTGAAAACCGCAGAACTATGATGAAGCCTGCATTGGCTCGGCCGAGCGAACCCTCTAAAGAGCAGGCTCGGTTGAGCACTGCAGGGTCGGCCGAGCCAAGTGTCTATCCAATGGCTCGGTCGAGCCTGCCTTGGCTCGGCCGAGAAATTCCTCTGAAATCCGGTTTCTTCACTCCTTTGCTCCGCTCGGTCGATCCAACTTCCTTTAAACCTTCGGCTCGGACGATTTACCTCCAAAACTCAGCAAAAAGTGCTATAATATGCTCAAAACCTATCCTACAACATTCAAAACACGAAAACACGACAAAAGAACAACAAAAACATATGATATGAGGGTAAAATGAATGCAAACATGCACGCTCACACATCGAAATATAGGTTATTTTACACACATATCATAATCCCCCAAACTTGAACCTTTGATTGTCCTCAATCAAAACAAAGTAAAACAATCCATGAACCTCATGAAACAACCTCATAGCTCATCTTGGTTAACTTGGCATGCTCTAATCAATCGAGATTATCACCTAACTTTGTGACATGGTTAATGCTAACGACTCAAACCACTCATCAATGTTGGATAAAGAAATGAAAGCACTCCCTTATGTGTTTAGGGTTCGATGAAATTTCACTCTTTCACAAGATATTGAGCACAATTTCCATAGGCTTGAAACAATTCTCACCACTATACTACAACGAGATGGCTCCTAAAATCAAGAAGGTCTTTGTTTTTGGTTATAACGTGGCTTACTAAAAGGTAGATGATTTTGGGCCAATGTGACTAAACTCCTCAATTTCCCAAAACCCCCAAACTTATTTTCTTCCATCCACTTCTAACCCAAGGCTTCTTATTCACAACATTTCTTTCTCTCTTTTTTTTTTCTCTTTCTTTCTTTCCTCACTTTTCTTTTCTTTTTTTTTTCCTAACACCATCTTTAATTCATTCATGGTGCTTTTCT
>JAPKLW010000262.1:665033-688529 GCA_026898455.1 Plectranthus barbatus | reverse complement strand
TTTTACAAATAAGTCCTAAGGAAGATTTTAGGGATAATTCCCAACAGATAGGAAATTATATCTTGGTGCGTGGGAAAGATCAAAGGGCATCCCCGCGCACGCGTTCTTCAGAGTTCATCGATCCAGGTATTCCGCATAACCTTCTTATGCATAATAATATAGGAGCATGCTAGGATTTTTCATAAGCATAGCAATTTATTTTGATATTCCAATTAACGATCCTTGGCAAACGGACTTCGTGATTCAGTTCACGAATCCCTTCAATTGGTATCAGAGCCAGGTTTAATTAATTGGCTCTATCGGAAAAATAATATTGCCTATGAACGTGCATGATTATTATTATTAATTGCATGCAATGGATGGTTTTTGGATTCATTGTATGTTTTTCGTCCTCGTGGTTCCTCGGGTTAATCCGCCCATTTATATGGATTCGTTTTTCACCCACGAGATAAATCCGTGGTTAGATTTAGATTTTAGATTGTAATTAGAATTATTCCATGTAATTTTTTTTCAAAATTAAATCTGTAAAACGAAGAACGAAGAACACGAAGAACGAAGGGCCGCACGACTCGCGACAGCACCGGCACGGCGCGAGAGCCATGCACGGCGGTCCACGGCAGCAGGGGGCGCGGCGAGCCACAGCGGCGCTGTAGCCACGCGTGGAATCCTAGGGTTTCAGCGCGCGCGGCGCGCGCACGCACGACGGTGGAATAGCAGTGCGGCCCAGGCCGGCCACGACTGGTGCGACAGCTCCGGGGCGAGGTCGACGACACGACGGAGGACGGGGCAGAAGGCCGGAATGACCGACGCGGCAAGGGCGCGCGGGCGCGCGCGCGACACGGCGGAACTCTAGGTTCCGCGTGCGCGCGCAGCAGCTATGCGCGACCCTGCGCGTGCCGGCGGAGGACTTCCCCCCCTCGGTCGGCGTTGGCAGGCAGAGCAGATGGTGGTTTGGCGGTGGCTCAATCCCGGCGACGCGGGCTGGGGTGGCGACGGGCTGGGCGTGCGGCCGGAATGGGGAAAAACCCTAGGGTTTTTTGCGTGGTTTGCTCGAGCCCAATTCCATCCTTGCGCGATTCTGGCGAGTCACGGAGGCCAACGGTAGAGAAGAAGAGTGAACGGTGGTTCGGGCGACGGTCGGGGCAAGTCGGGGCGGCGGCATGCAAAACGGGCAATGGTCGGAGGAGGCGGTATCGCGGACTGCATCCATGCACGTACGTGCATGGCTGTTGTGCATACCGGGAGCCCTCACAACGACGGCGGGTCACCGACGATGGTGTTTCGCCGGTGGTGGCTCGTCGGGCCGAGTTCTCGCAGGCTATTGGGCTTGCAATGTGTGCCTAGGCCTGCGATATGGTTAACTGGCCCAGTTGTCCAATTTTCTGATGGATCAAATCTTGGAGGCCCAAGTTCAGAAAATAAATCAAGATCTCAGACAAAGTAGTGGGAGCCCAGTCGAAGATCTGTAAAATAAATTCCAACTTGTAATAGTTAGATTTATTTTGTTTTGTATCATGGGGCCACGAGGACATTTTTTATTTGTTTATTATCTGTCTTCGCATGATATACATGTTTAATTTATTGCCCAACATATAAGAATGTTGTAGATAATAGGAGCACATTTACTGCTTTTATTTACAGCTTTAAAGCATGCTATGTGATTTATTTTATGTAATTAATTATGACTATAAATTCGGGGTTCATGCTTTGCATGATAGAATTTTAGCAACGTTATAATTATGGCTACATAAAATAATCTGTGCAATTGAACCTTATGAACTGAAAATTACTAAGCTCATAATTTAATAAGACCTCCACAAAGCGATCCTTTATTGGAAGTGGATAATTTATTAGGTAAACGTCTACATGTGTAGCTTACTTAATTTATTGTTCATAAGTTCCAATAGATAGGATTTCTTAAAACAAACATTTATTTCATGTGAGAAGTGGGAGTTCATGCGTAAACGTCTACATGTGTAGCTTGCGTATTGAATTTTCATAAGTTCTCTAGGGATTGAATTAAATGAGACAACCTTATTATAAGGATCAGGTGTGTTCAAATAGATCCTAATATGGGAGGGTTGGCTTTGGTGGTAAGCTAGCTTAGATATTGTCCAGAGTATAACTCATATGTGAAGTCCCTGCTCAGTAGGATAATATGGTCTTAAGTTAGTCTCCAATTATTAATTCCATTTGTCTAAGGAACCCGAGCATGGATTGGAATTAAATGACTGGAATTGAAAGATGCAGTCTGGTTAAGTGTTTTGTTGTAAACGTCCACATGTGTGGCTTGCAATAGTAATACTTAGGCAAATTGGAGGAAACATTAATATTGCTTTATCATAAGGTTTCAATATTTAATTGTTTCAATGTTCTGCGACTATGTTTTAATTGGTGTTTTTAATTTATTGTTTTCAGACATGTCTTTACCGAATGTAATCAATATCTTAGCACAAAACCAACTAACCGGTCCCAATTTCCAAGAATGAAAACGCAACTTGGATTACATCCTTGTCGCAGAGGAGCACAAGTTTGTCCTTGATAGGCCTCGTCTGGCTGAGCTCACTAATGCATCGACTGATGAGGAAAGGAGCTACTATAACAAGTGGCTCAAGTCAAACAATATAGTGAAATGCTATACGATGACTACGATGTCCAAGGTTCTTGCACAGCAGCATCACTCATATGAGAATGCTAGTGACATTATGGACAGCCTCACAGCGACTTATGGTGAGTCAGACCGAGCTGTCAGATTCAATCTCATGAGGGAAATCGTGGGAAAGAAAATGGCGGAAGGAAGCTCGGTCAGAGAGCATGTGGTGGGTATGACTCATCTTATGGATGAACTTACACTGCATGGGGGAGGTATCGATGCGGAAGCGCAGGTTGATATCATCCTAAACTCTCTGCCAAAATCCTATGAGAACTTTAGACTGAATGCTGTCATGAACAAGAAAGAGTACACTCTTAACGAGCTACTCAATGACTTGATGGCGGCGGAATCAGTCATGCAGCCAGAAAAGGTTGCTTTGGCTACTTCTGGTAATCGTCCTGTTGCGCTGGTTGGCAAGAGGCGCAAAGGAAAGTTTAAGAAAAAAGCCAAAGGTACAACTTCTGGTAGAAAATCAAAGAGGACACCGGGCGTGCCTGCTAAAAGAGACAAGTGCTTCAGGTGTGGCAAGGCTGGTCACTGGAAGAAAGATTGTCAAGTCAGGAAGACTGGACAAGGTGCATCATGTGCATTTATAACGAAAACATGTTTGGCATCAGTTTCTACCCATTCTTGGGTAGTGGATACTGGAGCTACTGACCATGTTTGTTATACTTTGCAGGGGTTCAGGCCGACAAGGCAGCTGAAGCATGACGAGATTACCATCTCAATGGGCAGCGGAGAACGAGTCTCAGCAGTAGCCATTGGAGATTTTACTTTATGCTTTGAAAACAATGTTCTGATTTTGAGAGATGTTTTATATGTGCCAGCTTTTCGGTGGAACTTAATTTCAGTTTCCAAGTTATTATGTGATGGATTTTCAGTTATTTTTGATAGTGGAGTTTCTATCATTGGTAATAACGGTGTTATCTGTCATGGCAAACTGATTGACTCTCTCTATATCATTGATTGTATGCATAAATCTTCCGTGAATGTTGCAAACTCATCCAATAATAATAATCATTTAAAGAGAAAGTTTTCTTCCGATGAGGATCAAACATATCTCTGGCACTTGAGACTAGGTCACATCAATCTAAAGAGGATTAAAAGATTAGCATGCGATGGTCACTTGGATTCCTTCCAAGTGGTACCGCATCCAATCTGCGAGTCCTGTATAGAAGGAAAAATGATGACCAGGCCTTTTAAGGCAAGTCAGTCTCGAGCAAAGGACGTGTTACAGTTGATCCACTCTGACTTATGTGGACCAATGTCCACGCAAGCTCGTGGAGGGTATGAGTATTTTGCCACATTCATTGACGATTACTCAAGATTCGGATACGTCTATTTGCTTTGCCATAAGTCTGAATGCTTTGAGAAATTCAAAGAATTCAGGACTGAGGTAGAAAAGAAGCTTGGTAAGACTATCAAGACACTATGATCAGATCGTGGTGGGGAATACCTCAGCAACGAGTTCTTGCAGTACTTGTCAGATAACGGGATTACATCCCAGTGGACTGCACCGGGAACCCCTCAACAAAATGGTGTAGCGGAAAGAAGAAATAGAACTCTCTTGGAAATGGTCAGGTCGATGATGAGTTATGCAAGCTTGCCGATTTTGTTTTGGGGATATGCCTTGGAAACAGCGGCCTATTTGCTTAACCTGGTACCTTCTAAGTCAGTTCCTAAAACACCTCTGGAACTCTGGTGTGGGCGAAAGCCAAGTTTGAACAGAGTGAGGGTTTGGGGTTGTCCAGCATATGTGCTGACAAAGGAATCTGATAAGTTAGAAAGTAGGTGTAAGCTGATGCTATTTGTAGGATATCCCTGGCAAACGAAAGGTGGTTACTTCTATTGTCCTGAGAATTAGAAAGTCATTGTCAGTACCAACGCGAGATTCTTGGAGGACGAATATGTAAGAAATCACAGATCCAAGAGTGAAATTATCCTCCACGAGCTTGAGGATAAAGAAGCAATTCCATCAGGAAAGCCCAGTGTAGTGGTAGATCCACCTGTAACAGGTGAGAATATACCAACACTGCCACTAATGCAAGGTGTGGGACCAACGCGTACTGTGCCAACTACTAACACAGCTCAGATGCCTCGTCGCAGTGGGAGGGTTAGTCACCAACCCGAGAGGTATATGTTCGTGGGAGAGTCTTCTGACTTGATCCCAGAAAATGGACTAGATGATACCGATCCCTGGACATATGACGAGGCGGTATCTGATAAAGATGCGGACAAATGGCTGATCGCCATGGATTCTGAAATAGAATCCATTACTGCTATGGATGTATACCAAAAAACTGATTTGCCGGATGGCCATCGAGCCATAGGGTGTAAATGGGTATAGAAAAGAAAGAAAGAATCGAATGGGGAAATTACAGCTTTCAAAGAAAGGCTGGTGGCAAAAGATTATAGTTAGAAAGAGGGTGTAGACTATGACGAGACTTTCTCACCGGTAGCCATGCTTAAGTCCATTCGAATACTCCTGGCCATAGCAGCACATAAGAACCTAGAAATCTGGCAGATGGATGTCAAAACCGCATTTCTAAACGGGTACCTTGAAGAAGGTAGGGACATCTATATGCAACAGCCAGAAGGTTATGTGCAAAAGGGCGAAGAACATTTGGTCTGGAAGCTAAGGAAGTCGCTGTATGGACTTAAACAAGCTTCACGGTCATGGAATCTCCATTTTGATGAGGTGATTAAATCTTATGGATTCTCACAATATTCAAACGAGAGTTGCGTGTACCGTCTGTGTGTCAGTGGAAGCGTGGTATTCCTTGCACTTTATGTAGATGATATTCTCCTATTTGGTGACAATGTGAAAGTATTGTCGGGCATAAAGGGGTGGTTATCCGAGCAGTTTCATATGAAGGACCTTGGGGAGGCAGGATACATCCTAGGGGTAAAAGTATTGCGGGAGCGCAATAAGAGGATGCTGACCTTGTCTCAAGGGTCATATGTGGATACTGTGATTGCCCGTTTCAACATGCATAATGCCAAGAAAGGTATGTTACCCTTCAGACATGGCATACATCTTTCCAAGGGTCAGTGTCCTGTGACACAAAAGGAGAAAGATGAGATGAGCAACGTGCCGTATGCATCGGTCGTGGGTAGCCTCATGTATGCAATGTTATGTACGAGGCCAGATATCTGCTTTGCTGTAGGCATGGTAGCGGGATACCAGTCTAACCCTGGACAGGCGCATTGGGCCGCGGTAAAGCACATACTCAAATACTTGAAAAGAACAAGGGACTATTGTCTTGTTTATCAGTGTGATGAGTTGTGCCCTGTGGGTTATACTGATTCGGATTTCCAGGCAGACCGAGATGAAAAGAAGTCCACCTCTGGCTATGTGTTTACATTGGGAGGTGGGGCCATATCATGGAGGAGTGCAAAGCAGAAGTGCATTGCGGACTCCACCATGGAAGCTGAATATGTGGCAACTTCTGATGCTTCGAAAGAAGCGGTATGGTTTCGAAACTTCCTTCTGGAGTTGGACGTGATTCCTCAGCTACCCAGAACAATCACGGTGTATTGTGATAACTCGGGCGCTGTGGCTAATTCTAAGGAACCACGAACTCACAGAGCAACAAAACACATTGAAAGGAAGTACCATATTATACGAGAAATCGTAGCAAGGGGTGATGTGCTGATAGAGAAAATTGATACGAAAGATAATCTAGCGGATCCATTCACAAAAGCTCTGCCTCAGAAGGTTTACGAGATGCATGTACGTAGCCTTGGGCTGAGGGCAAAGCCAGCCACGTAGAATGCTTGATGTAATAGCTAGATTAGTTTAGACGCGTTATACTCTGGAAAGCAAATTTATAATGCTTTGAGTATAAGTGGGAGATTGATGGATTTATATACTGAAAGCATTATGATTGGTATATTATGTACAAGGTTTATTGGTTAATATACTGGGAATCATAATTGTTGTATGTTCATCTCCTGTCTGAATTAATAAACATGTGTCGCAAACACAATTATCCTCTTATCTCGTCGATAGGAAGATCATACGGTGTGTAGAAGATCACGAAATATCATATGGATCGTTTGACCTAGCGAGATATAAATAGTCATCACAGCTGAGACAGTTCCAGGATAAACTGTCGGTGTAGGCTGCAGCATATGCGGATAAGCATCTTATCTTGGATGTCTTGGTATGCTGGTGTGGGGCACACATTGATGAGAACCTAAGTCGAGATCGATTCTTTTATCTGACATTAAAAGAATCTAGATCTTTATGACTCGATGGAATCTTAAACCTATATGAAGATACAGAAGTATACATATATTGTATATCACTTTGAGTTGTAGAGAGGGTTCTAGTTGAACCTGTACTTCTGCAGTCTTGGGTGATATCAATTTGTGTATGACTATCTGGTATCTGAACTAAGTAACCACATCCAGTATAGGATAGTGACATTCCTTGAACAGCTCAAAAGGTTCGTTATGCTAAAGTCCTACAGGCTGATTAAGTTCAAGAATAAGTGAAAAGGTTTGAGTGGATTGATTTAGGAATTAAAGATGTTAATTAATTAAATAGCTTGTCAGAGCTTAAATTAATTAACGAATGTCTGTAACCTTAAATGTGGGGATAAACCGAGTCCAATGCAACCCGTTCCTCAAAACGTGGTAGCAAATAGGTAGGAAAGTATTGATTCTCTGGTGGCATGAATCAATATTAATTAATTAATTATATTCTGGGTTGAATATGGGAATTAATTAATTGATAGGCCTTATTTGCTATTTGCATCCTGGTCCCTGGTCTGGCCCATCATAACTCAAGCCTAAAATAGGAGCCTAGAATTTCCTATAAATAGGCCTCAGTTCCTCAAATCTCAACACACCTACACCACACAAGATCAAAAGTTGCACACAGCAAACCAGTATTTGGGAGCTGTAAGTGATCGACTAAGATCTGAGAACGAGGAGAAAATTTTGCTTCTCAACCGGGCAAAGGATCTGATAGATAATCTTCACCAGATTTTCAGATCGAGTTGGGATACAGATCAGAAGATCAGATCAGGAGGATTCTTCTTCTTCTCTCTCCTCTCTTGTTTTTCGAAAATAATTGTTTATTTTCTATAGATTAATTTCCTCAATCTGTTAGGAAATTATATCTTTGTGCGTGGGAAAGATCAAAGTGCATCTCCGCGCACGCGTTCTTCAGAGTTCATCGATCCAGGTATTCCGCATAACCTTCTTATGCATAATAATATAGGAGCATGCTAGGATTGTTCATAAGCATAGCAATTTATTTTGATTTTTCAATTAACGATCTTGGCAAACGGACTTCGTGATTCCCCCAGTTAGGGCAGTGATTCGCCCTTGGCGAAGTGCTGTTGGGCACATACGGCCTTGAAACTTGCATAGTTGCATTCTTTGGTAGCATTCTGCTCGCCTCGGATTGTGCATATCCCCTTGGGCGTTGGAATTTTACCACCTGGTGGAACGTTGAGGGCACGACCCTCAATTGGTGCAGCCATGGGCGCCCTAGCAGGGCGTTGTAGGCGCTGGGGGCGTCTATGACCATGAACGAAACATCTTTGTGCGCTCCTCCACAGTATGTTGACAACACCACAGTTCTGACAATCATTTGAACGCCACCGTTGAACCCGGTCAGTGGTGTCTGCGTGCGAACTATCTTGTCCTCAGGGATCTTTATCTCCTTAAGTGCGTGCAGGAACAAGATATTCGTTGAGCTTCCATTATCGACCAAGATTCTCTTCACGAGGCAGTTCAAAATCAACAATGAGATGACTAGAGCGTCATCATGGGGATGGCTCAGGCCCGGTGCCTCGTCGCTGGTGAATTCAATTGGTGCGTGCTCCGTGTTTTTGTGCGGGGCTACGGCTTCTTCCTGGGTCAGCCATCGGGCTTTCTTTGCTGCCGACCTGGTGATCCCGCTGATCTCTGATGCCCCGATGATGTAGTTAATTGTTCAAACTAGCACCGGGGACTTAGGTGCGTCTGCCTTTGCTGGCTTTGCGTCATTGATCTGCTTTTCTCTTGTTCATGTCCTTTTTCCCCAATCCGATAGGTATTCTTTTAGGAACTCCATCTTCAGCAGTTCCACCACTTCCAGTTAAAGCTCTTTGTAGTCCGCGGTAGTGTGTCCATGATCGTTATGAAATTCACAGAATTTCTGCACGTCTCATGATGTCGGGTCGGCCTTCATCTTCTTAGGCCATTTCACCTTCTCGGGCATCCGTCGGAGCACATTTTGAACCAGGTCTGCTGGATCGATTGATAGGGTGTACTCTGGTGCATACGGGCCGAGGTTATTCACCTGAGGTGGTCTACTATAGGGGTGAGTCCTGGGCGGACGCCTGTCTCGTTGTTCACGTTGACCTTCTTCCTAGACATCTGGCCTTCTTCTACGTGCGCGGCGATAGGGTTCATCTTCTTTCCACTTGATCAATGCCCAGACCCGATTCAGTGCGTCGTCCATTGTCTGGAAAGGATAAATGGATAGTTCATGGTACAAGTCCGAATCCACATCGAGGCCTTTTGTGAAAGCGCGTACGGCGGTGCTGTTTGGGCAGTTAGGCACCGCGACCAACTCTCTATTGAAGCGCGATAAGTAGTCCCTAAGGGACTCTCCTGGCCTCTGGATAATGGCGTATAGGTCGTTAGGGTGCTTGTCCAATCTCCGACTGCTAGAGTACTGCCTTAGGAACAGCTGGTGTAGTTCAGCGAACGTTGAGATCGAGCTATGTGGAAGATCGACGAACCACTAGAGTGCCGGTCCTGTCAGGCTTGAGCCAAAACTCTTGCACATGTAGGCCTCTCGCTGTGCACTTGGTATTGCTAGTGCTAGCGTCTTCTGCCGGTGTACAACTATATGATTTTCTGGGTCGGTCGTCCCACCGTAGAGGACGAAACTAGGTGGAGTGAAGCGATCTGGGAGATTTGCTTCGGCTATCTCCGGAGAGAAGTTAGACTCCGCGTAACTTTCACGCGGTATGGTCCTCTCTAGGGGCGGCAGACCACAGATTCTGGCGATTAGTGCCTCAAAGTAGTCGAGTCGCTGTTAAAAGCGACGCTCAATTTGTAAGAGGGTGTTCTGATCGGGCTGCCCCCATCGTCAGTCTGATCGAACTAGGTTTTAAGGTTCCGTGTTGCAGTCCTATCAACACTTCGGGGCTTCTCGACGATAGGGCGGGTTTTGGTTTGATGTTGTAGCCTTCGGTTCTCCCTTTCGAGGAGTTCGTACCTCATCGTCTTATCCTCCATGCGTGCCCCCATCATCTCCATAGCTGCCCTGGCACTTTCAACCTGACTGACTAGTCGCGCCACATGAAGGTCCGCTAGAGCGGAGGGAAGCGGAGGTGGAAACGTCAGTTCTGCAAGGGGGGTGATGTTGAATGCTCTCATGAGTTCGTTCACTGTGCCTCCTTGAGGAGCCCCAGTCCTGGGTGCTGCTGGCTGTCCACGGCCCGCTGTCGCAGCAGTGGGGGTTTGCCTTTGCCAAGTTCCAGAGATGGATCCACGACCGGTGCCGGTATTGGCTCCTCGGCCTCGTCCTGTCAACGGGGCGGTCCTTCCATCATCGACGGGGATCTCGTTGGTGTTGTCCATGTCGTCCGCCATTCCCTGCAAGGTAGATTAGAGAAAATTTGTTCTCTAGGCCCTACGGTGGGCGCTAAATTGTTGAGGTTCGAGTTGTAATAAATACGGAGCCCCGAGAACTTTATGACAAATATGCAGAATACGACATGAAAATGAATGAATACTGTAGAAAAAGAACCAAATGAATAAATACAATCAATATTGCATGTGCCAAAGCGTAAAATGACCGCCTATAAACTACATAAATTGAAATCACCGGCTTGTCGGGATGCTATTAGGGCTACAATGTATAACTATCATGTGGAACAGGCTAGATGGCCAAATCGGTGTTTACACACGGTTTTTATAGGTGACGGCCAGGCCTAGGGTTCCTGCAGTCTTCGCCGAGCGGTTGAGGGGCGTTTCCGGATAAATCAGGGTGGTTTGGCCACGTAGCGATCGTGCCTCCCGGAAATCATGCGAACTAGCCGTTATGCGCCTGTTATCCTTTTTTGGCCATTTGGAACCATTAGAGCAGGTCGATACTCGTATGTCGAGCTTCCTCTTTGATGATCGAGATGCCTTTTCTCTTTATCGAACTATTTCTGTTCTTTGTCGAACTGCTCTCGGCGCATCGGGCTACTTTCATGACGGGTTGCGTTCCAAGTGGGCTTAACTGCTGCGCTTAAATTGGGCCGGTACCATTATTGCTCTTCCGCTAGAACCCGTTTGGCTATGGATCAGGGCCACTAATTGGGCCAAATTCAAATTGGACCCCAACATAACTTAAATATAAAAATTCTAAAGTCCTCGATTTATTTTTGCCCACGGGCCCCCATATTGTCAGGGCCGGCCCTGATGCCGATGAGTATTCTGTGGTGTTCGTTAGGACATGAACCAAGGATGCTTTGCCTACTTACCAGACTATGATGAAACTTTGCAGAGCCAAAATGCTGATGGAAACAATAAAGAATAATGACAAAGGAAATTGATTATAAGGGTAAAAGTGAGTTTTTATAAATATTTTAATTATAATTAATAAGTGGGTATTGTCATGAGTGAAAGAGAGATAGTGTATAGAATTACTCTAAGATTTTAATCTATTATTTTGTAAATTAAGAAAGCACATTATTTACTTAAAAATGGCAACAACCAAACATAAAAGTATTGCATAACACCATTTTTTTTTAATTTTTGACACAAATTGGGCAAATTTTCTCACAACCTAGTTTCTGCATCCATATTAACTAAAGTTTATTCAGTTCCATTCTCATATCCATCAGTTTGTACAAAGAAATTACATCCATTATACATTGCATATGTATGAAATAATTGTTAAAAAAAACATATGTATGAAATAATTGTTTAGATTCTCATCATTCTTTAAAAAGATTGTGTCATTTTTGGTTCAACTTTGATATCTTGGAAGTGCAAGAAGCACTGCAGTTTTTGTGTCTACAGAGGAGGCTGAATATAAGAGTGAGAGTGCTACTGCTAGAGAATTGTTTTGGCTTCATTTATTGCGCTTAAAGATTTTGTTGTCCATGTTCCTCTTTCAATTTGTATTTGCTGTGATAGTCAAGCACCGATCCATGTCATGAAGAATTAAATTTTCTACTAGCCAACCAAACATCTAAACATGAATTATCATTCGATTAATCATCTTTACTATGATTTATTTCTCTTCTACCTGTTGATTCTTTTATTGATGTTTTTTACAAAAAATTTGCCCGACTCAAGAGCAATTGTACTCGAACTTGTCGTAATTCGATATACGCCTTTTCTATAAACTATTTAGATGATCTCGTTTTTTATTGTCCATAATAAGACTTTTCAATGTTCATCGTCTCTATCTTGTAGGTTGATTGGATCGTCTACTCCATATCTCCTAAAAATGGTTTACTTAGTACTCCACTATCGTATTTATTTATTAATTCCAATAATTATAATAATGAAAATAAAAATTAAGTTTTATAAACGAACAAAAATCATTATTAGATAAAAACACAAACATGGTCTTGAAGGAATTATGGTCCGTTGGAAAAATAATAGTAAAATCATATGTTTGGAAAATAGGAACTAGAAATTCGAGGCTAGAATATAGTTTGGAGTGAACAAATTTTATGGTGGAGATGTGGTTAGAAATTGGGAGAGAATATGAGGCTTGAGAAAGGAGAATTGCTTTGTATTTGGAAAAGACCTTTTCATTTTTGCTTGATACAAATGTGTGATTACAACTCCTACTTATAATAGTAACAAATGGCTAGGATTTTGCCGTTCCTACCTTAATCTAATAGCTATAATTTACTATCTAGACTTTTCCACATTTAAGTAATACTTATCCTATTTCTAGAGAGCTTTATAGATTATACTTGAACATGATTCTAGAACTTGAGCTAATACAATATGGGCTTATACTACTATCCATTAATTATAATAATTTAGGTCCAAACATAATGGATCAAGTTTAATATTTCAACATCCACCTTAAATTTGATTCCTTGATACTCCAATCAGGCTCCTCGGCTTTACGAAGATATCTTTCTTGGGTGATTTGGTGAAGATATCGACTGCTTGATCATGGGTCTTCACATACTCATATTGCACATCGTTCTTCATCACACACACTCAAATGAAATGATAGGGTCAATGTGCTTGCTTTGATAATAGAAAAATGGGCTCTTGGCTAAGGCTATTAACTAGAAAGAACAAGCTTGCCACTTCTACGAAGGGTTGACACCGCGAACGAAGGAAAATGTAGATTCCTCAGCCGGAGGATCCATCACCTTGAAGACCGCGGACAAAGCCATGGAACTCTTTGCTAGGATGGCCATGAATAGCTACCAGTGGCCTACACAAAGATAGCTACACGCAAAATCCGTAGAAGTGAATGAGGGATTGGATCTGCTACAAGAAGTGAAGAAGCTCCGTGAAGATTTTGCGAGATTAGAGGCTGGCCGAACCATTGCTGTTGTCGAGCCAACCCAATGTCAAGCCATTGTACCTATGGATACGGATTATGTAAACCGAGCGAGCTCCTCAAATCTGGAGAATGCACTATTTCCCGCCGAGATGAATTATGCCGGTAATTACCAATACAATTACCGCCAAGGGAACCAAGGGAATACTTCAGCTCCAAAGCTCAGCGCAACCATACCGGATTTTCCTACGCCAATCCAAGCGGTGCCGAGTTGCCTCCACTGGGTTTTGCAGCTCAAAATGGAGCAATCGTGGAACATAAGAAGCCGAACATCAAGGATATACTTACAAAATTTATTCAAATTCCAATGCACAGTTCGGAAGAGTTGAGCAAGAAGTGAAAAACATCAGTGGCCAAGTTCAAAATTTGTCAAAGCACATATAGATGTTTGGCACACAATTGGGGTACATTTCCACCTCCTTAACCACGCAACAAAAGCCCAGACAACTGTCGTGCAATACTGAGGTCAACCCAAAGAACAAGCATGTAAACGCCATCAAGTTGAGATCAATGATGAGCTACGAGGGTTCGGAGAGGCCGAGAGACAAAGAAACTCAAGAAAAAGAAGAAAACCTTGATTCTGGCGTCTCTATGTCGACCAACGCACAGCCCACATCGATCGATGCCCATGATGTCGAGCCAGTATATGAGATAGTGATTGACGAAGCCATGTCGACCAAAGCACCTCACAACGATCGACATGAACCTCCAACTACAACATTGACCAATGTCCGTCCACAGCGGTCAACGCCGAGAGATCCCATCGGTGAGAAGTCCCCTTCCAAAGCTAATCCTGCCCCCCACATGCCCTTTCCTCAGCGATTGCTGAAGAAAAAAGAGAATGACAAATACGAAAGGTTCGTGGATACTCTGAAAAAGGTAAATGTTAATTTACATCTGATTGATGTCTAGTGGGAGATTCTGGGTTACATGAAGTTTCACCGGAAGCTCATGAGCGAGAAGAAACAGTTTATTGAGAATGAAATTGTTCCCATCCTTGAGGAGTTTAGCTTGTTACTTCAGAAAAACTTGCCGATCAAGAGGAGCAACCCCGGATGCTTCTATATACCTGTGGAAATTGGTGGGTTAGAATTCAAGAAGGTGCTCTGTGATACCGGTGCTAGCATCAACATGATGCCCTATTCAGTTTTAAAAAATGTCAACATAGGAGAGATGAGGCCCACCACCATCACACTTCAAATGGCGGATCGAACAGTTGGGCGCCCTAAAGGAATCATCAAAGACGTGCTAATTCGGGTTGGTCATTTGATATTCCCAGCGGATTTTGTTATCCATGATATAAAGGAAGATGAGAGCATGCCAATGATCCTTGGATACGAATTCCTTGATACAAGTGGAGCCCTCATCGACTGCAAGAATGGGGAAATTAAAGTCCAAGCAAACAACGAGAAGATCACGTTTGTGATTAACAAAAGTTGGAAAAATAAGGAATGTAATCGAATTGATTTGGAGGAAGAGGAGGAAGATGCGGTCGAGGTAATAGAGTGGGAACGCAAATCAATGGGGTGAAATTGTCAACTAAGACTTCTGGATTTGGGTTTACCACGATAGTGCACAATAGATTAATCTACACCATCGATAAGGTGGGTCGCCGAGTGTGGACCCGATCTCCTCCTTGACGATCTCATGAGGTAACGTCGAGCTACGACGTAAAATAAGGCACTTGTTAGAAGGTAACCCAATTTTCTATTTTATTTTTGTTTATTTCCTTTCTATTTTGTTTAACTTTGTTTTGTAGTTAAAAAAATCAAGATTCGGTGTCGATCGACACCACATGTGTGTCGATCGACACAAGGAGTTGACATGGACAAATCGACCCAGTCTGACGAGGTCGAAAGTGAAATCTACATAGACGACTGATGCAAGCTTGCGTTGGTCGATGTGAGTGAGGTTGACAGAGAAGGATGTCGAGCTAGTCTGATGCCCGACGTGAGGATTTTGCATCAATTGACATGAGTGTCTGTCGATCGACGCAGAAGATGAAACCACCGCAGCTTGTTCCGTGCAAGCTAGAGAGAGAGAGAAGCAGATAAAAAGTCAACATTTGAGGTTGACCACGAGGTACGTGTTTTAAATTTGTGTCTGATTCCCAAACTTTTTCCACTCTTTGAGTGAAATAAGTTTGGGGGGGATGTGGACATGAATTTGAAAATTTTCTCCCTTTTATTTAATTTTTCTTTTCAAATTTAAAATTCTGCATAGTAGTTTTTAGTTAAATTTCTGCATAGACAAAAAAATTTCAAACTGTTTGAGTAAATTTTTTTAGCATTGTCTCTTTTGAATGCGATAATACGATTGAGGATTGATCTTTAGATAGTTTGAATTGATTTCGATTGTGATTGAAGTAGCCTATGAATGTAGAATACCACATGAAAAGTTGAATTTGAGACTTGCACTTACATGATGAATTAAGTTTGATTTTATGTTTACAATGGAAGAACAAAATTGCACCCCAAGTGAGAATTTTGAGCTTTTTATTTCGTTTGGTGTAAGTTTTGTATGTATGTATTCTCTAGAACTTGCATTCTTTCTTTTTCGAGACTGTATAGTGTACACAAGTCTAGAAAATGATTTTGGGCCATCATTGTTAGCCAATTTATCCTAAACATTGTCCCTTATGATATTTTATCCCCATAATAACCCCTTTGAGCCTGTTAATTTTTCTTTCTTGGTCTATGAGTTAAGAAAAAAATATGGTTCTGTCTTGTCTATGAGAGAGCACCATAAATGAGGGGAATTGTATCTTGTCTATGAGATTTGGGTAAAATAAGGATGATTGTTGTGAGTGGATGAGAAATTTTTAGAATGGGTGAGCAAAGAAATTTGAGCTCTAGAAAAAATTTTGAGGAGAATACTTATAAGCTCATCCATTAAAGAAAAATCTAAGAGCATAAAAGGATTGAAAAAAAGGGAAAGGAAAAAGAAAGAGCTGTTGTGGTCTAAATTTCAAGATCTTAGGATAAGGGTGAATGAACATAGATGGTGGATTTGATTAGATGAGGTGCCCAACTCAATTTAATTTAATCACTTGGCCATATTTTCCCTACCATTCACTGATCACGTGTTAATTATGCAACTAACACGATACAAGAATAAAATATCAAATCTGGATCCTTCTCAGTTCGCCTGCTCGAATACTAGTTAATGATGCGTTGCTTTTGTATCTAAGCTTGATTTGTCGTTGGGTTTTTTGTAATTATCCTAGGCAATGAAATGAATGTATCTATCTAACTAAGAAAACAGTAATCAAAACATGAATTATCACAACAATCATCATCATTACTCAACAATCACCTCCACAATCAATCTCAAATGTAAGAACAAACACAAGGCAGTCTAGTTCCACAAATGGTGTAAGATAGGATATTGGTATGAAATCCACAATGAATCAACAAGATAGAATAGAATAATGCTAACAATCATTTAATTCACCTAACTATGGTCAACCTACCCTAGACTTCCTAATCCCCTTAGCACCAGCGAATTAGGAGTTGATGACACTAGACACTCAAATAGTTACGTTATTGCATCTAACCTCACTCCAAATGGATTGTATATTATCGACCTATAGGCTATCACTGCACAGGGATTGGTTCAATACCTATATGCTATCACACTATTCACGGCTTCTAGATTTGCGTATTGGCTACAATTTTGGAGCCTAGCAATCAAAAACATGGTTAATGTCTACGCTAGGTGATTAGGATAAAGACTCTAGTGTGTGCAATAAATTAGGTGAAGGTAAACATGCATCCAATTCAAATCAAATAATCCAAAGTTTCATTCAACCAATATCTAATGGAATTTAGCTACACATACCTTCAATTTGGTTCGATTGATAAGAAAAATTACACAAATCCATTACAAAGTAAAAAGAGGTAAGAGATTTCCCCTAAATGTTATGGATTTGGTCTTGATCTATGCCTTGATTTTCATTTCTTCTCCAATCCAAAGCAGAAATAATTAAAAAACAATAAAAACTCTAACTCCAAGTCTCAAAAGCGGCAAAGGTCTCAATTCTCGAAAATTACATGATATATATAATAGGTTTGAGTGCTTATATATAGCAAGAAGGAGTAAACTTGAAAATTTTGCTTAAAATACTGGTATGTCGACTAACGTGCAAGATGTCGATTGATACACAGCTCCAGCGTCGTCCGAAGTGAACTGCTTATCAATTGTGCTTTCTGCACGCCATGTCAATCGACACAACATGTGTCGATCAACATGGACCGTGCTAGGAATATTGTTAGATATATTAAAACTCATTTGTTGTCAATGTTTGTTCATTATGTTTTGGTGCATCAAAGCTCAAGCCGATCTAGTTTCTAGCAACTTAGTATCGAGTCAAAATGTAAAAGTCCTATATAGGTCATTTATTCTCGAGTTGTAATAGAACTAGAAAAGAAGAATCAAGAATGCTGAACGAATTAGCAGACTTGATGATTGCTGAAGATTGATAAAGGCTAGCAAACACGAAGGAATGCTGAACAAGAGAATGATGAAGAAGTAACGTCAGCATGCTGTGAAGATCTTAGCATGTTTTGATGGATTTATATACTCAAAGCATTATGATTGGTATATTATGTACAAGGTCGATTGGTTAATATACTGGGAATCATAAATGTTGTATGTTCATCTCCTGTCTGAATTAACAAACATGTGTCGCAAATGCAATTATCCTCTTATCTCGTCGATAGGGAGATCATACGGTGTGTAGAAGATCACGGAAGATCGTATGGATCATTTGACCTAGCGAGATATAAATAGTTATCACAGCTGAGACAGTTCCAGGATAAACTATCGGTGTAGGCTGCAACATACGCAGTAATAAGCATCTTATCTTGGATGGCTTGGTATGCTGGTGTGGGGCACACATTGATAAGGACCTAAGTCGAGATCGATTCTTTTATCTGACATTAAAAGAATCTAGATCTCTATGGCTTGACGAGATCCTAAGCCTAAATAAAGGTACAAAAGTATATACAGGTTGTGTATTACTTTGAGTTGCAGTAAAAGGCTCTAGTTGAGCTTGTATATCTGTATCTTGGGTAATAGCAGTTTGTGTATGACTGTCTGGTACTGGAACTAGGTAACCACATCCAGTATAGGATGGTGACATTCCCTGAACAGCTCAAAAGGTTCGTTATGCTAAGTCCTTTAGGTTGATTAAGTTCAAGCATAAGTGAAAATGTTTGAGTGGATTGATTCAGGATTATAAAATGTTAATTAATTAAATAGCTTGTCAGAGCTTAAATTAATTAACGAATGTCTGTAACCTTAAATGTGGGGATATACCGAGCCCATGCAATCCGTACCTCAAAACATGGTAGCAAATAGGTAGGACAGTATTGATTCTCTGGTGGAATGAATCAATATTAATTAATTAATTATATTCTGGGTTGAATATGGGAATTAATTAATTGATAGGCCTTATTTGCTATTTGCATTTTGGTCCCTGGTTTGGCCCATGAAACTCAAGCCCAATAGGAGTCCAGTAATTTCCTATAAATATGCCTCAGTTCCTCAGATCTAACCACATAACAAGATCATAAGCTGCACACAGCAAACCAGTTTTGGGAGCTGAGGTGATCCACTAAGATCTGAGAACGAGAAGGAAAATCTGCTTCTCAACCGGGCAAGGGATCTGATAGAGAATCTTCACCGAATTTTCAGATCGAGTTGGGATGCAGATCAGAAGATCAAATCAGGAGGATTTTTCTTCTTCTCTCTCTCCTCTTTATTTTCAAAAATAATTTTATTATTTTCATAGATTTATTTCCTCAATCTGTTAGGAAATTAAATCTTTTTGCGTGGGAAGGATCAAAGGGCATCTCCGCGCACGCGTTCTTCAGAGTTCATCGATCCAGGTATTCCGCATAAACCTTCTTATGCATAGTAATATAGGAGCATGCTAGGATTGTTCATAGGCATAGCAATTTATTTTTGATATTCCAATTAACGATCCTTGGCAAACGGACTTCGTGATACAGTTCACGAATCCATTCAATTGGTATCAGAGCGAGGTTAATTAATTGGCTCTATCGGAAAAATAATATTGCCTATGATCATGCATGATTATTATTATTGATTGCATGCAATGGATGGTTTTTGGATTGATTGTATGTTTTTTTCGTCCTCGTGGTTCTCGGGTTAATCCGCCATTTTATATGAATTCGTTTTTCACCCACGAGATAAATCTGTGGTTTGATTTAGATTTTTAGATTGTAATTAGGATTATTCAATGTAAACTTTTATTTAAAAATTAAATCTGTAAAACAAAAAACGAAGAACGCGAAGAACACAAAGAATGAAGAACACGAAGAACGACGGGCCGCACGACGCATGACAGCGCCGGCACGGCGGGAGGCCATGCACGGCGGGGCACGACAGCTGGGTGCGCGGCAGGGCCACGACTGCGATGCAGCCGCGCGCACGCACGCAGGCGAGCGCTGCACGGCCCGACGCCGGCCAGGGCTGGTGCGGCGGCTCCGGGCGAGGTCGATGGCGCGAGGGAGGCCGGGGCAAACGGCCGGGACGATGGCGCCCAGCCAGGGCGCGCGGGCGCGTGCGCGATGCGGCGGAACCCTAGGTTCCGCGCGCGCACGACGGCGGCGCATCTCCCCCCTCGGTCGACGTCGGCGAGCGGAGCAGGTGGTGGCGGCGGTGGCTCGGGTGGCCGGCGACGCGGGCTGGGCGTGCGGCTGGAATGGGAAAAACCCTAAGGTTTTTTTGCATGGTTCACGCGAGCCCTGATTCTATTCATGCGCGATTCCGGTGAGTCACGGAGGCCGACGGTGGAGAAGAAGAGTGAATGGCAGTTCGGGCAACGGTCGGGGCAAGCCGGGGCGGCGGCATGCGAAACGGGCAATGACCGGAGGAGGCGGATCGCGGGCTACAACCATGCATGTACGTGCATGGCTGTTGCGCGACTCCGAGAGCCCTCACGGCGGCGGCGAGTCGCCAGCGGCGGTGGTTCGCCAGTGGTGGCTCGTCGGGCTAAGTTCTCGCGGACTATTGGGCTTGCAATGTGTGCCTAGGCCCGCGATTCAGTTAACTAGCCCAGTTGTCCGATTTTCCGATAAATCAAATCTTGGAGGCCCAAATTCGGAAAATAAATTCAGATCTCAATCCAAGTAGTGGGAGCCCAGTCAAAGATCTCTATTATTAATTCCAACTTGTAATAGTTAGAATTAATTTTTGTTTCGTATCATGGGGCCACGAGGACATTTTTTTATTTGCTTTATTATTTGTCTTTACATGATATACGTGTTTAATTTAATTGCGCAGTATACAAGCATGTTGTAGATAATAGAGAGCACGTTTACTGCTTTAATTTACAGCTTTAAAGCATGCTATGTGATTTATTTTATGTAATTAATTATAACTATAAATTTGGGGTTCATGCTATGCATGATAGAATTTTAGCAATGTTATAATTATGGCTACATAAAATAATCTGTGCAATTGAACCTTATGAACTAAAAATTACTAAGCTCATAATTTAGTAAGACCTCCACAAAGCGATCCTTTATTGGAAGTGGGTAATTTATTAGGTAAACGTCTACATGTGCAGCTTACTTAATTTATTATTCATAAGTTCTAATAGATAGGATTTCTTAAAACAAACATTTAATTCATGTGAGAAGTGGGAGTTCATGCGTAAATGTCTACATGTGTAGCTTGCGTATTGAATTTTCATAAGTTCTCTAGGGATTGAATTAAATGAGACAACCTTATTATAGGGATCGGGTGTGTTCTAATAGATCCTTATATGTGAGGGTTGGCTTTGGTGGTAAGCTAGCTTAGATGTTTGATAAAAACTCACTCTGTGCATGTTATTGATATATTTATGCTTAGATTATACTTCAGATTAAGTCATTACGTGATGTTTTCATGCGTTATTTTTATTCTTTAAGGAAATATTACGTTTGGTTTGTTTGATGTTGTTTTGCACAGATTCTATGCGTATTTGAGTTTAAACGGGATGACTGAGCAAGCATTTTGAGAGTTGATCGTGTTGGCATGCACTGAGAGGAGAAAAAAAGATAGAAAATTTACAAGAGAGCTGTGAAAATCGAGCTTCGTGACACGAACGGCGTTCACCCCTACTCCTCCGGCGAATGGGCAGCAAATCCGGCGGCCACCTTCACCTCCGGCGATCGCCCCTCACCAGCCGGCGACTGCCCAGCAAAACCGGCGTTCTACCCCAGCTCCTTCTCGGCGACCGCATTTCAGCCGGCGAGCTGCTTCCCTTCCAGCCGGCGATCACCATGCACACCCGACGTTCGTCCCTCTCCAAACCGGCGACCATGTCCCTGGGCCGGCGATCGCCGGTTATGCCGGCAGATCGCCGGCTCTGCCTTCTCCCTTCGTGACCAAACCGGCGATCCATTTCCCTTTCCCTGCGATCGCCGGACGTGTCCTCTCCACTCGCCGGTTCCGCAGATTTGACGTAAACATGCGTATCTTTTTGCCCAAGTCAGATCAATTCTCCATATCTTTTGAGATTTAAATCCCTCACCTATAAATATAAGATCCAAAAGCCAGAAAAAGGTTCCATCATCATTCTATCCACAATTCTTATTTTCAGATTACTACGTTCCGAATTAAATCCTTAGGCTAGAATTAGGGTTTTCTACATGAAATTCAAGGGGAACTGGAAGAGCATGCGAGGAATTGAAGAGTGAAGACTACGCGGGTTTTTAATTTCCTTTTCCTGTTTATATGACTCTTCATCTTTTGTTTTTCTGGGATTTAGCATGATTGGCTAAACCCATTTGTGGATTCTAGGGTTTTGAAACTTTGTATTTATTCATTCAACAGTTTATGCAATTTAATGTTCCTTTTCCTTTGATGTTCTAATTTAATTTGGGATTTTAATGAATTGTGATTAACTGGCCATTAATTGTGATTTGAATTGGTAGTTTTTGAACCGAGAGGTCTAGGTTATCAATTATGACGCAAATAAATTAGATTTACTAGAACAATTGTCCGAGAGGAAATTGAGCTTTTAAAGGGTTTAAAATCTAAGGTTTTTATCAAGAGTAAAATTCTTTTTGCGCATCCGAGAGGAGTCACTAGGTATTTTATTTCCATGTTATGGTTTAGAGTCCGAGAGGATCACCTGATAACATATTTGCGATTGCTCACTTCTCTGGAAATTAAATTGGGATTGAATTGCATGAAAACGTTGTTTGATTATTGTGCAAAGTGGATTACCCTGGAATCCTGTTTTCTCACCAGTTTTCTAAAATAGTTAATTGTTCTTTTTATTTTATCATTGCTTTAAAATCAATTAGTTTAGATAAACCAATTTCCTTATATGATTCGCCTAGATAGTAGTACAATATCTATGTTTTAGTGCTTGGTTGTGTTTCGAGCCTGCAGTCCTTGAGTTCGATAATTTATTACTTGCCCTCTGCAGTGGTCTGTACACTTGCAGACGCAGCGCGTTGCGAAACGCGCTATCAAGTTTTTGGCGCCGTTGCCGGGGACTGCAAAGATTTGCAATTAACACTAATTCTGATATTACGCTAATTACTCTAGGCTTTATTTTATGCATTTTTAATTTTAATTCTGTTTATTCTCTATGCCGTTCACGGTGTGTTTTCTTGTGCAGGTAGTGTATGCAAACCAGGGCAAAAGGTCCAGCTGCTGAACCTCTAGACCCAGAGATCGAGTCTACCTGCCGAAGGAACACCGCAAGAAGAAAGTTAGAATTCGCAATGGCTGAAAATCAAGCGGCACAGATAGCTGAGCTGCAGAGGCAGCTCCAAGAGATGAATCTACGACTTCAAGAGAATCAGGCTCCTGAAGCCCGGAGAGCACCCACTGTTGATGAGATGTACGAGCCTATGACTGACAGGCATCGTAATGCTGATTTTGGATTGAGGGTGGACACACCGAACTTTGAACTGAAAACTGGTCTGATACATACAGCCCAGCAGAACCAGTATGGGGGACTACCATCTGAGGACCCTCATTTACACGTTCAGAGATTCCTGCTGCTCTGCGATACAGTTAAGCAGAATCAGGTGCCTATCGACTATATTCGGTTGCACCTGTTCCACTTCACACTGCGCGACAGAGCCTTGTCGTGGTACATGACGTTGAACTGCAATGAGATCTCAACATGGGAGGAGCTGTGCAAGCTGTTCCTGATCCAATTTTTCCCACCCAGAAAAACTATTCAGTTGCAGACTCAGATTTCACAATTCAGGCAGTTTTCTGGAGAGTCACTGTACGAGGCTTGGGAGCGCTTCAAGGATCTCTTGCGCTC